>SJYA01000935.1:255523-432304 GCA_006410615.1 Neotragus moschatus | reverse complement strand
TTTTACTGGTTTTTTTTTTTTTTTTTTTTTTTCTGCCTCATTTTCTTAAATTCTCTTGGGCCAAAAATTTCCAGCAGGAAATGGGAGGATGAGGTCTGTAAATTAAAACAGCTCTTTCACCTCTGATATAAAGTGTGAACAGAGAATTTTACAAAGAATGCTGCTATATGGTGGTCCTTCATGTCACTGTGTATAACAAGGAACAGGGGACGTGTTAAACAAAGTCCCAGTGTTGGGAGGATTGGGCAGTCTTACTTTACAGTACAGCATAGTTCTATTATTGTGATAAACAGATTCTGAAATTCCAGAACAGAGTGTGAACCACATTTGAAATACGAATGCAAAACCACCTTCAGAAATCCGCAATATAAAATTTTAATTACTTCTGCCTTTGCTTCCCTCTTTGTGAAGACAACTCAGATAACTGTACCACGGTCTTAAATTGGAACAATAATTACATCTCCCATGTGTATAACAAAAATTATTCTATAAGTATTGTTTTACTATAGGTTATTTTATTCTATAAATATGGATTTGTTAAGTTTGTTATATAAAGAACCACAGACTCAGTTACTATAGCACTCAGAACAAAACTCTAATAGGAAGGCAGTTGTTTCTTACACCTCCTTGTGCAGAGTGTGTGTTCTGTTTCTTCGAATTGTCAAGGCTTGGGACTTCCCTGGTGATCCAGTGGTTAAGACTCCATGCTTCCAGTGCAGGGGACATGGGTGTGAACTCTAACCAGGGAATTAAGGTCCACATGCAACAGGGCAATAAACAAATAATTTTTTAAAAATAATAATAATCATATTTAGGGCTCTTTTGAAATAAGCTGTCCCTCTTAGGTTATAGGAAGAGTACAGGATTTGGAAAGAAATACAAAGTGTTTTAAAACTTTTTGTCTTTGAAGAGCTGGGAAAGCTGTAATTCGTAACAGAAGGAGAGCGATACAACCCTACTGTATGGTTGAGGTGAACAAAGCCTTCCTTGACACTAAAGATTTTTATTTTGCCTGAAAGTGAACTCTTCACTGATGGAATGGGTTCTTTTATTGGATCTGCCAAGATTACTAGGGCCACATGTCACCCTCCCCAACTGAAATACAGCATCATGAAATCACGGTTGAAATTACAGATACCAATTCATGAAGTGGCAAGAGATTATAGATACTGCCCTTCCTCTTCTGAGTTACTGGGAGTTAATTTCAATCACACTGAATACTTCTGAAATAAAACCCATTAATTATTTAAATTATATTCTCCAACTTTTCCTCTTGATTCATTTATTGTTTTTCAGTCGCTCAGTCATGTTTGACTCTGCGACCCCATGGACTGCAGCACCAAGGTTCCCTGTCCATCACCAGCTCCCGGAGCTTGCTCAAACTCATGTCCATTGAGTCAGTGATGCCGTCCAACCATCTCATCCACTGTCGTCCGCTTCTCCTGCCTTCAATCTTTCCCAGCATCAGAGTCTTTTCTAATAAGTGGGCATCAGGTTGCCAAAGTATTGGCGCTTCAGCTACAGAATCAGTCCTTGATTCATAGCTAAGCACATTTGACTAGCTCAGTGTTGTTGTGCTTTAAGAAGATACTGTACTGAAAATATTTTCACGAGATTTTGATTATGTGGTTGGAATAATGAGCAAAGATGTCAGGGGAATGGATGACGTGTAATCTGATCCCAACCCTGGGAGGAACAGGGTATTACTTTAAAGACGTCACTTATTTTTTCTGATAATGCTTGTCCAATATTCTCTGATGGGGCTTTTGTGAGAATCTAATGAATGGAGATATGTAAAAGCAATTTGAAACATAAAAAGCACTAAAAATAACTAAGTGTGGTTGCTGAACAACCTTAAGACGTCTTGAAAGAACAATTGGGAGTAAGTGTTGAAGGCGTTTCTTGTTTAATTTCACAGGGAACACGGGAAACTCTGAGTCGTCACTGCACTACCCTAGGTGATGCTCTTCGGAAGGAGAATGACTTTGCTCTTATAATTGATGGGAAAACCCTCAAATATGCCTTAACTTTTGGAGTGAGGCAGTATTTCCTGGACTTAGCTTTGTCGTGCAAAGCTGTTATTTGCTGCAGGTAAGTTCTCTGGGATTTGTCAGATTTCAGTAAAGAGCAACTAGATCTTGCGCTTTTGATTTTTAACATTCTTTGAAGTTATTTTATCTTGAACTTGTAAATGTCGGTTATTTATTAATTCATTCATTCAGGACTCAGGGTTCACAAACTGGGATAGCATTGAGAACATTGTGACCAGGCCAATGGACAGGTCTATTCGCAGGATTGTCTGGCAGGCATCCCTCATGGAGCAGAAATGGTGAGGCTCATTCATTGACTTGGAGCTGTGAGAGAATGGATTTAGCTAAGGTGCTGTTTCGAAAGTGAGTCCTGATTGGAAGCACGTCGTTAATGATAATTGTTCATAATTTGAGTCAGCAGGTTTCTTGCCATTCTGTGTTTAAGACTATCTGCATTTCTGTCTGGAGCTGTCTCTCTAAAGGTTCTGTTTTCTACACTTATATCTTTGATTCTGCGAGTTGGACTTATTTGTGGGGAAATCATGGTGGGAGGCACTGACTGAGTCATTTTCCAAATAGCCAAGCATTTTTCTGAAGGCTATTTATTGCCCGTACAATCTTCTGCCCTCTAATTTGTAATATTGCATATATCCTAAGTTAAAGTCTGTTTTGAGTTATCAAGGCCTACTCCATAGAATTGTGCTTCTGTGAACTGTTTAGCTCCAGTACTTCCTGAACTTCTTGGCAAAGAATCTCTCTCATGTCTTCATAAAATGTAAAGTAAATCTATGCCCATGTGCAGTCTCTTCCCTTCTGGTGACCGTGAAATGCAAAGATTTTCCTCTTTGGGACCCACTTGCTGAGTCTAACCAGCTGGTCAGACTAGGTCTAGGGTAGCAGTTTCTCAAGTTGCTTTCTTTTAATGGAAGGTGAAATGTTCACAAGACTTCTAAAGAATTTCTCAGAATCTATGCTTTTAACATTATCTTGAAAACTGTACTCTTGGCCTTTATTTTTCTTTTAAAATATATTTATTAATAAAAGAGGCTTCTGCTTTTAAACTTTTCTTTTTGGTCCAGGCTTTACTTGTTTCTTAATTTAAATATCCTATATATGATATTGTCACCAAACTTACAAGCCATGCCTTATAGATATTTCCTAAATTTCAGTGGGGTTTTTTTGTGAAATATAGTTTAACTCATACTTAATAAGTTTCCCTGATAAATATCATTTCAGCCTATAAAATTATACTCAGAGCATTAAGAGTTGCTTGTTATTCCTGTTGTTGTGCTCAGTTGCTCAGTTCACTTCAATTCAGTTCAGTCGCTCAGTCGCGTCCGACTCTTTGCAACCCCATGAATTGCAGCACACCAGGCCTCTCTGTCCATCACCAACTCCCAAAGTTCACTCAAACTCATGTCCATCGAGTCGGTGATGCCATCCAGCCATCTCATCTTCCATAGTTCAGTCACTCAGTCATGTCCGACTCTTTGCCCCCATGAATTGCAGCAAGCCAGGCCTCCCTGTCCATCACCAACTCCCGGAATTCACTCAAACTCATGTCCATCGAGTTGGTGGTGCCATCCAGCCATCTCATCTTCTGTCGTCCCCTTCTCCTCCTGCCCCTAATTCCTCCCAGCATCAGGGTCTTTTCTAATGAGTCAACTCTTCGCATGAGGTGGCCGAAGTATTGGAGTTTTGCTCAGNAGCAAGCCAGGCCTCCCTGTCCATCACCAACTCCCGGAATTCACTCAAACTCATGTCCATCGAGTTGGTGGTGCCATCCAGCCATCTCATCTTCTGTCGTCCCCTTCTCCTCCTGCCCCTAATTCCTCCCAGCATCAGGGTCTTTTCTAATGAGTCAACTCTTTGCATGAGGTGGCCGAAGTATTGGAGTTTTGCTTAGTCATGTCCAACTCTGCAACCCCATGGCCCACCAGGCTCCTCTGTCCATGGAATTTTCCAGGCAAGAATACTAGAGCAGGTTGCCATTTCCTCCTCCAGAAAGGATCTTCCCAGCCAAGGGATCAAACCCAAGTCTCCCTAGTCTCCTGCATTAACAGGCAGATTCTTNNNNACCCCATGGCCCACCAGGCTCCTCTGTCCATGGAATTTTCCAGGCAAGAATACTAGAGCAGGTTGCCATTTCCTCCTCCAGAAAGGATCTTCCCAGCCAAGGGATCAAACCCAAGTCTCCCTAGTCTCCTGCATTAACAGGCAGATTCTTTACCATTTAGCCACCTGGGAAGCCCTTATTATTCTTAGAAATTCAATTATATCAATCATTTAATTTTTCTTGTCTATGGCATGTTTTAATAAGTATTATTTATTACTCTAAAGCTTTAGGCAATATTGTATTAGGTATTTAATATTAGTAATAATCAGATTCAGCTTAACCATGAAGAAAAAATATAGAAATTATTTTATCTTGCCTGTCTCATTTTAAAAGCATGAGGATACTCGTGATTTCTTAAATCTGCTTTTCCAGTGACTTTTCTTGGTTCCTTGCCGATCTCTTGACCAAGTCTCAGTAATGTTCAACTCTGACACTCTCCCATCAGGATAATTTTGTTCCAGACTTGGTTGTTTAATCACTTTCATTAACCGGATCACAAGCATCAACAAAAGATTGCTCAAAAACACATTAAGTGATGTGGCTGTTGGCTCCTGTTCAGAAACAGAACACAGAGCTGTTTAGATAAAAGGACCAGTTCCCTTGAGCCGGCATTCATTCTGTGCCTACTGTGTGCTGGGCGGGGATGCTATACATACAAGGATGCCTAAGACATCCTGCCTGCTCTCCTTCGTGTTTGTGTCTGCCTTTTGTTTTAAACAGACTCACAATTGGTTTGAAAGATGTGGGAGGCCAGTTTCATCGCAGCTGAGCCTCATTCCTAGAGTATTGCTTAACTCGGCACCTCCCACCATTCTTCAAAAAGTCGAACCACAAAATTAAACAATAGCAGAGGGAGAGAAAAACTAGAAAGCAGAATCAAGGGAGGAAAAAAAAAATATGTTGTGTGCTTGTGAAATTCCCTGCTGAGATCCTTGTTCTGAAAGCTCGCAAGTCGCAGGGACCTCAGGGCTCCTCCAGGTCCCAGGCCCCCTGGGAGGGACTCGCAGTCTGCACTGAAGGTGCAGCTCAGCTCTGACACTGAATTTATAAAGATGTGTGTGGCCCCTTCCTCCCTCCGTCCTGGTTTATGCATGTTGGAGGACTGTGAAGGTCCCTATGCAGACACTAAGAGTTTTATGTAGAGTTTTAGGGGACTTTTTAAAAGTAAAATCGCTTTCCTCTGCTTTTTTTGTTCTCATTACCATCATATTCTATCTTTTCCCATAAGGACTGTGGTTCAGCTTCGCGTCTGGCTTTGGGAATTCGTCTAAGCCCATAATTATCAATACATCAGTGCCATTGCCCGATCTATGACGGTGCACCCTCTTGGCCTAGTGCCTCTTGGCATTTAAACTATGGGTACAGACCATCTTCTTGTTATCCTTTCCGTGCTGATTCCTCACCGGGAGGAGTAGTAGGTGGGCGGTTCTATAGACCCTTCTTTGAAATTGAATGCGTGCATTCTGGCTCCTGGTTTCTCAGATGATTGTAATCTCCTTGCCTCAGGAAATTCTCTGTTTCACTCCATTATAAGAAACCCTCCACATAAATACCGAATATCATTTCACAATACAGTAGGCCACTGTTTCCCAAATTCATTTACGTTCGTGATGTCTTTCTGGGTTTTTCCCCTTAAACTACTTTACAGTTTATTTGTCGTCGTCAGTCCACAGGTGAAGATAATTCAGAATCTGCTCTTCGTCTGCCATCTTCTCTTTGCTGGAGTGCAATAGGGGGAAAGCCTCCCTTATAATGGATAATGAGGCTCTGNGGTGAAGATAATTCAGAATCTGCTCTTCCTCTGCCATCTTCTCTTTGCTGGAGTGCAATAGGGGGAAAGCCTCCCTTATAATGGATAATGAGGCTCTGGCCGTTAGTTCCATCTTCAGGATTACATCAGCCACTTTCTTCCCTGACATTCTCAGCCTGAAGGGCAGGAGGCAGTTTTTAGTGTTCGCCTAATTGACACAGTTATAAAGATGAGCGTTTTCCCTGAAGAGTCTGCAGCTGAATTGAAAGAAACAGTTGTTCTCTGTCAGCTGTCATTGCGTCTCTTACTCACCATCATTTTCTAAAGGGAATACTCAGAGACAGAAAGAATCCCCTGGCCCCCAAATTATTCAGGGCTTTGGCGTCCTGGTTTTGGTTTACAGAATGAAGTTGCGTGTTCTCCATCAGATAATCTTTTCAATTAGGGAAAACCCAAGAAGGGCAATAAAAATCTGTTTTTATCAGTCTACCAAGAACTGTATTTTCGTAGATGCCACATGCAGTTTTTGCTTTTACCTCTGTGCAGATTTACCCATATAACCTGAGTAGTTCAATAGGAAATGTATATCTTATGCTAAGATAAGTTTTCCTGGTTATAAACTACTCCTCTTGTGGTCCTTCCCTTCTGTACCCTACATTGAATTTTTTTTTTTCCGTTCAGTGTGATCACAAGGACTTTTGAAGAACAAATGAAAAGTCTGTACCAATTTTACACAAACATGTAAAATTGAATTTGCCATGTTAGAGATTTCACAGGCTCCCTAGAACTCCTTGGACAGGTAGAGGGGAAAAGCCTGCTCCAAGACTCATGGAGATATGGGTACACAGCTAAAAGCAAGAGGTATTCTGCAAACTAACTGTACCAGGTAATAATTTCTCATCTCAGTGACCAATATTTTATGCCCTACGGTCTTACAGCTTGTCTAGTTGGGGATTCATGAAATACTTATTCCAACTTTACCTCTCCGGCACTTTGGATACCTGATGGAACCTCTCTCTGGTTTTGTAAATTGTAAAATGGAGACCTTGCCATATAGCAGTGAAGTCTTCCAGGGAACCTAAATGTCTGCAGCAGTTAAGATTGGAGCTTCTCTGGCATGGAAAGGTGTGAAGCTCCCTTCCTGGATCAGCTCCTTCCAACATGAAAGCCACTGAGCCAGGTGACTTCTCGCCCTGTCAGACTTTGGATGAACCCTACTTCTGTTGGCCACTTCTATGCTAGGAAGAATCTGTCTCCTGCTTGGAACTGCTTAATTCAGGGAAGCATCTGGTCAACCTCTTAATATCCCCTCCAGAAGAGAGTGGGAACGTTGCAGTGGAGTTATTGCTGTGTGTTAAATGGCATGTGGTTTCTGAGATCCTCGTCAGTTCACATAAGTCAGCCTTTCAAAGAATCTTACATTTTTTCTGTAGTTGTCAGTTTAGTTTAAACATATTTTGAAACTTATGTTCTGTGACAGTTGGTTGAAAATTGGCCTAGAGCCTCCAAGCTCTTAGACTGTCTAGTAATCACCATTCTCCTACATAATTTATGTACTCATGTCTTCTGAGAAGCAGAAGTTAAATTGAAGTAAGCATTTTTCCCTACTTGCAACATCTCTAATCAAAGTTTAACCCCCTTTTAGGCCATTTTCCCAATAGTGCATAAAAAAACACTTGACTTCAGTGAGTGTCGTCACTTGGGAATGGCATTCCAGGCAAAACCTTTCACCTTAGTCTGATCGAGGGGCCCTCCAAGAAGAGGTCTAAAGGGACACCTTGAATACTTTTTGTCATTGCTTGAGTATGTTAAATAAAGGGTCAAGATAGATCTGCTTCTCGAATCTTTGGGGATTGTCTTAAACTTTAAGGATTTCTCTAAATAAATGTTCTACTTAAAGGGTAGCCATAAAGCACAAGTGAAGCTACTAAATGCTCAACAGACATTCCTTTAAAGAAAGAAGTTTGTGAACACGTTGAATGCCAAGCAGATGTCTGGCTTTGAGAAGACTTACAAATTCTTAATGAATGTCAACCCTATATTTGCTTCCAAGGAAATATGAATAAATGTTGGAAATGTTGAGAGAATATTTCTTTCATACATAGCTAAAAGAGGACACACTGAATAAATTTTATAACTTCATAACTGCATATATTTTGCTTTAATATAATAATATTATCATAATATTATCATCTCGTTTGCTTTTCTACCTCTACTGAGTAATGTCAAAGGAACTACGTGGCCATATTACAACCTGGTAGCCAGTTATAATGTACGTCGTCAGAGAAGTCCATATTAGATGGTAAAATATCTAAAAATGTATGAGAAATCTAAATGCTGAGGCATCCTACTGTAATACAGCATTTTATAGTTTTAGATGTGACTCAATTTACTCAAACCACCAACAGCAATATACATACATAAACACACAGTAATTAGAACCACAGTTTGTATAATTCTGATAAAACAGAGTTAGACTGTCCTAGAAGGTACATCAAGCATAAGTGTAAAGTTCAGTGAATTTTCACAAAGTGAACATACTCCCATGTCAATTACCCAAACATCACCCATACCCCAGATGACCTTTCATGCTACCTTTATTTTATTAGCCTTCCAAGGATAACTGCTATCTGGATTTCTGTCCCCATCCCTCTTAAGTTATATCTTACTCATTTCAGTCTCTCTGTTTTGTATCTTGTTTACTTGGAATAAATGTATGTCTTCCATAACTATATTCAAATTCTTTTTTCTGTTGAGCAGTTTTAAGTACAGAGCTCTGAGGCCTTCCCCTAAAGGCCTCCCTAAAGCTTTGCATCAGTCAGTAAACCAGTACTCTAACGTGTTCTTCAGTCAAACACAGACCCACCAAAGAGATGACTTGCAGTTCTTCAGTTCTACCACGAGAGAATGAAAGGATTTCATTTTCCAGTTTACGAAGGATGTGATACCTACGGCATTTCTCTGTTCTGTCAAACTAGGGATCGCACCATGTGGGGCAGGGTTAGTTTAACTGGTTCTCCTTGAACTTTTGATGGATTATAGTGCTTACCTTCTTGGTAATAAGTGAGCTCCNACTTGCAACATCTCTAATCAAAGTTTAACCCCCTTTTAGGCCATTTTCCCAATAGTGCATAAAAAAACACTTGACTTCAGTGAGTGTCGTCACTTGGGAATGGCATTCCAGGCAAAACCTTTCACCTTAGTCTGATCGAGGGGCCCTCCAAGAAGAGGTCTAAAGGGACACCTTGAATACTTTTTGTCATTGCTTGAGTATGTTAAATAAAGGGTCAAGATAGATCTGCTTCTTGAATCTTTGGGGATTGTCTTAAACTTTAAGGATTTCTCTAAATAAATGTTCTACTTAAAGGGTAGCCATAAAGCACAAGTGAAGCTACTAAATGCTCAACAGACATTCCTTTAAAGAAAGAAGTTTGTGAACACGTTGAATGCCAAGCAGATGTCTGGCTTTGAGAAGACTTACAAATTCTTAATGAATGTCAACCCTATATTTGCTTCCAAGGAAATATGAATAAATGTTGGAAATGTTGAGAGAATATTTCTTTCATACATAGCTAAAAGAGGACACACTGAATAAATTTTATAACTTCATAACTGCATATATTTTGCTTTAATATAATAATATTATCATAATATTATCATCTCGTTTGCTTTTCTACCTCTACTGAGTAATGTCAAAGGAACTACGTGGCCATATTACAACCTGGTAGCCAGTTATAATGTACGTCGTCAGAGAAGTCCATATTAGATGGTAAAATATCTAAAAATGTATGAGAAATCTAAATGCTGAGACATCCTACTGTAATACAGCATTTTATAGTTTTAGATGTGACTCAATTTACTCAAACCACCAACAGCAATATACATACATAAACACACAGTAATTAGAACCACAGTTTGTATAATTCTGATAAAACAGAGTTAGACTGTCCTAGAAGGTACATCAAGCATAAGTGTAAAGTTCAGTGAATTTTCACAAAGTGAACATACTCCCATGTCAATTACCCAAACATCACCCATACCCCAGATGACCTTTCATGCTACCTTTATTTTATTAGCCTTCCAAGGATAACTGCTATCTGGATTTCTGTCCCCATCCCTCTTAAGTTATATCTTACTCATTTCAGTCTCTCTGTTTTGTATCTTGTTTACTTGGAATAAATGTATGTCTTCCATAACTATATTCAAATTCTTTTTTCTGTTGAGCAGTTTTAAGTACAGAGCTCTGAGGCCTTCCCCTAAAGGCCTCCCTAAAGCTTTGCATCAGTCAGTAAACCAGTACTCTAACGTGTTCTTCAGTCAAACACAGACCCACCAAAGAGATGACTTGCAGTTCTTCAGTTCTACCACGAGAGAATGAAAGGATTTCATTTTCCAGTTTACGAAGGATGTGATACCTACGGCATTTCTCTGTTCTGTCAAACTAGGGATCGCACCATGTGGGGCAGGGTTAGTTTAACTGGTTCTCCTTGAACTTTTGATGGATTATAGTGCTTACCTTCTTGGTAATAAGTGAGCTCCAGGAGTTGGTGATGGACAGGGAGGCCTGGTGTGCTGCATTTCATGGGGTTGCAAAGAGTTAGACATGACTGAGCAACTGAACTGAATAAGCCTTATGTGAGTGATCCCCACTTAGGGCAAATTAAAGGTTTGGTGTTTTCGAGCCAGACTAGGGTTCCAGGAGCCAAGATCAGGTAGAATAGTAAGTAGGTCATGGCAGTCTAGAAGCTGGCTGTGGGGCATGGAGTGAAGATAAAAGAGAAACAACATCCTACTGGAAAACAAAAGGCATGTTGCCAAAACAGCAGTGAGAGAAGAAAGACGTGAATGTACAACAACGGACTTTTTATTGAAGCATGAAAAGTGAGATGGTTCCAGGTAGCATTTTCCAGAAGAGAATATTTTATGGAGCAAAAGTGGGCAAACTTTTTCTATAAAGAGCCAGATAGTATTTTAGGCTTTGCTGGCCATGTAATCTCTGTCACAACTACTTAACTCTGACGTTGTAGCTTGGAAGGAACTCTAAATAATATGTAAATGAATAGGTGTGACTATATTCTCTCAAGAATTTAAGCAAAAATAGGATGCCGCCTGGATTTGACCCTGGGGCCATAGTCAGCCAGCTCTTTAGGGGGTGTCTGTGGCTCATAAATGAACAGTAGAGGGAGTTGATTCTAACAGAAATTTTCCTGTAATTTTGATGGAATTCACCCCAGACTCCCTAGTCTGTAATTTATAGGCTCTTTCTTTTCTTGAGAGCTGAGACGCTGCCCATCTCTCCTCACCTGGCTTGTTTCCCTTCCTCCCTGATTCCTCAGGAATGACTGGTGTGCTTTCTTGGTGACAGCTGTACCACATTCTGCAGTGACAGTCTGGCATCTCCGTTCAATCTTGCCATGTGTTTGGATTGAAGCAAACCCCTTAAAAACTGGGTATGTCCTGACGTCAGTCTGTTTCAAAACGAAGTGTAAATGACAAGAGATATATATATGAAGAGCCCAGGACTGGGACTTCCCTGGAGGTACATTGGTTAAGAATCTGCCTGCCAACACACGGGACACACGTTCAATCCCTGGCCTGGGAAGATTTCACACACCACAGAGCAAATAAGCCCACGCATGGCGACTGCCGAAGCCTGCACGCCCTAGAGCCCATGCTCTGCAACTGGAGAGCAGTCCATGCTCCCTGCAACTCGAAAAGAGCTGCACGCTGCAATGAAGACACAGCACAGCTAAAAACATGAAGAGAGAAATGAAAGAACCCAGGACCACAAACATGCATCCTGCTCTGTCACCTCAGGGCCCTCCCTCTGTTTTAAGGAAAACTACCAGCAAGGTGCTGAAAGGAAAGAGCAAGAAAGGAATCAGGCTGAATTCCTGCCTACCTTCTCCCTAAGCTAGAAGAATCACAGAGTCTTAAACTAAAGGAAGTTCTTCTTGGATCTTTGTATATTACTTTAGTGTTTGCCCTACATTCCCAGTCACTTTTCACTCCTCTTTACATTTGCATTTAGTATGTTCCTATCTATCTGTGATACTTTATTTGTGTATCTGTGTAGCTATGAAAAATGTATAATATTGTCATATGTGATTTGAATTGAAGAATAGACACTTATTTATAATGACATCCCAGCATAAATTTTTTTACCTTTTCTATTTTTCTACATGTTTCCAAGACCTTTTCATTTACCATATGTTGCGCAAGTTTATTTTTTCACACCGCTGCTAACTATTGCTCTAATGTATATATACCATTTTATCTATTCCCGTAGTGATCACCACATGGGTTGCCCTGAAATCTTTGCTAACATGGAAAGTGCTGAAATGAATACCCAATGTATGAACCCACACAGCAGGATATAGCTTAATACCTAGCAATGGGAATGCTTGGCTCTGATATCAGTTCAGTCAGAATTGTCTCATTGCTCCAAAACAGCTGAACTAGTGTGTACTCCCAGTCCATGTAGGAAGGCTGTTATTTCCCTACCTTAACACCAGCACTTACCATTCCTTATTTTACAACTTTGCCAATTTGATGTTTGAAAAGTAGCACTTTGTCTCAGTTTTTGTGTCTGTGATTGCTAGGGAGATTGAGTAGCTCTTTATTTAACTATTTGCCTCTCTGGATTTCTGCTTTTGAAGTGAATTCATTCTTTCTTGTTTTCTTTCATTCCTTCAAGGAATGTTTTCAAAGAACCCATTATGTGCCAGACACCTTTATATGTGCTATAAACAGAGCAGTGAATGACAGAAGGAAAAAAATGCTCCCTGCCTTCCCACTATAGCTGTTACTCAGTGAAATAAATACACACGTGCATATTCAAAAGGCAGTAACTACTGTGTGTCTGTGAATGGTAATGATTTATTATATATTAGACATAAAGTCAGTGATTCTACTTGCTGTGAAGAAAAGTAACACATTGAAAAAGGTTGTGTGTGTGTGTGTTAGTCTGTCAGTGGTGTTCGACTCTTTGCGACCCCATGGACTGTAGCCCGCCAGGCTCCTCTGTCCAGGGAAATCTCCAGGCAAGAATACTGGAGTGGGTTGCTATTTCCTTCTCCCGTTGAAGAAGGCTTTTTTATTGTGTTTCCTGTATTTCTTTCTGCTTTCATCTAAGAATTCGTTGTGTGTTCTGGATATTGATTCTTTGTTGAGTCTAGATATGGCAGATATCTTCTAATCTGGCTCCCTCTTCTGTCTGTGGGACTCTTCCTTGAGCATAAATAATTGACCTTGAGACAGTCAAATTCCATTAGCTTTTCCCTTTATGACTTGTGCTTTGAGATAGTAAGAACTTCCCAATTACAAAGATATTCTCCTACATTTCCTTCTGTTAACTTGACACATTTATATTTTTTGGATAGGTCTTTAAGCTTATTTTTAGTGTATATTTGTGATGTGAAGGAGAAGGGATCCAATATTATTCATTTCTACATAGGAAGCAAATTCTCCCAATACCCAATACTGAACAGTCTTGGGTTCAGTCCTAATACCGAACAGTCCATCCTTTTCCTTCTATTTATAATGCCATGTGACCTGGAACTCAAGCTCTGGAGCCAAACTTTCCAGGGTTCAAGTTCAGGCCCCACCTCTTATTAGCTAGATAACACACTGCTTAACTTCTCCTGTTCAGTTTTCTGTATCTTTGAAACAGAGATAAAGAGGGAGAGGATATATGTATACATATAACTGATTCACTTTGTCACACAGCAGGAACTAACACAACATTGTAAACCAATCAAACTCCAATAAAATAAATAAGAAAAAACAAATAGCGATAAAATAATTGTTCTTATAGATTTGTGAGGAATAAATATGTTAATATATGTACTCAGTGCATTGGTATCTATTACTAAAATTGTTTCTCCTAGAAATCCTATCAAATTTACTTTTATATCATTTCTGATAAGAATATAAAGATTTTTCTCTGAGTAGTATGGACTCTTCTGTGCCCTAAATTCTATACTGATATTAAAATTGCTAACCTGGCCTTCTTTTGTTTCATATGGCCTCCTCTTTTTTTCCCTCTAAATCCTCCATCTTTCTGTATAATGTAGTGGCTAAGGATGCTGTCCTGTCTAAATTTACACTGCTTAGTGCTTAAAATTCTCCAAGCCAGGCTTCAGCAATACGTGAACCATGAACTTCCAGGTGTTCAAGCTGGTTTAAGAAAAGGCAGAGGAACCAGAGATCAAATTGCCAACATCCAATGGATTATTGAAAAAATAAGGTTCCAGAAAAACATCTATTTCTGCTTTATTGACTATGCCAAAGCCTTTGACTGTGTGGATCATAATAAACTGTGGAAATTCTGAAAGAGATGGGAATACGAGACCACCTGACCTGCCTCTTGAGAAACCTGTATGCAGGTCAGGAAGCAACAGTTAGAACTGGACATGGAACAACAGACTGGTTCCAAATAGGAAAAGGAGTACGTCAAGACTTATTTAACTTATATGCAGAGTACATCATGAGAAACGCTGGGCTGGAAGAAGCACAAGCTGGAATCAAGATTGCTGGGAGAAATATCAATAACCTCAGATATGCAGATGACACCACCCTTATGGCAAAAAGTGAAGAGGAACTAAAGAGCCTCTTGATGAAAGTGAAAGAGGAGAGTGAAAAAGTTGGCTGAAGCTCAACACTCAGAAAACTAAGATCATGGCATCTGGTCCCATCACTTCATGGGAAATAGATGGGGAAACAGTGAAACAGTGGCTGACTTTATTTTTCTGGGTTCCAAAATCACTGCGATGGTGACTGCAGCCATGAAATTAAAAGATGCTTACTCCTTGGAAGGAAAGTTATGACCAACCTAGATAGCATATTAAAAAGCAGAGACATTAGTTTGTCAACAAAGGTCTGTCTAGTCAAGGCTATGGTTTTTCTAGTGGTCATGTGTGGATGTGAGAGTTGGACTATAAAGAAGGCAGAGTGCCAAAGATTTGATGCCTTTGAACTGTGGTGCTGGAGAAGACTCCTGAGAGTACCTTGGACTGCAAGGAGATCCAACCAGTCAAGCCTAAAGGAAATAATCCTTGAATCTTAAAAGAATCAACAACAACAAAATATATTGATACATCTCTGGTCAACAAGTTGTTGATCAGTGAATTTAACCCATTTATACGTATTATATTTATTGCCATATTCAGCCTTATTTCTTTAGTCTTATTTTGTGTTTTCCATTTATTATACTTTTTAGTTCTTTATTCTCCCCATAACTTGTACTGTGTGAAACAGATTTTCGTTGTTATTGTTCACCCACTAAGTTGTTTCTGACTCTTTGTGAGCCTGTGGACTGCAGGACGCCAGGCTTCCCTGTCCTTCACTATCTCCCAGAATTTGTTCAAATTCATGTCCATTGAGTCAGTGATGCAATCCAACCATCTCATCCTCTGTTATCCTCATTTCCTCCTGCCTTCAGTCTTTCCCAGTGGCAATATCTTTTCCAGTGAGTTGGCTCTTTGCATCATCAGGTAGCCAACNGTCCTTCACTATCTCCCAGAATTTGTTCAAATTCATGTCCATTGAGTCAGTGATGCAATCCAACCATCTCATCCTCTGTTATCCTCATTTCCTCCTGCCTTCAGTCTTTCCCAGTGGCAATATCTTTTCCAGTGAGTTGGCTCTTTGCATCATCAGGTAGCCAACGTATTGGAGCTTCAGTTTCAGCATCAGTCCTTCCAGTGAATATTCAGGGTTGATTTCCTTTAGGATTGACTGGTTTGATCTCCTTGCTGTCCAGGGGACTCTCAAGAGTCTTCTCCAGCACCACAGTTCGAAACTATCAATTCTTTGGCACTCAGCCTTCATTATGGTCCAGTTCTCACATCTGTACATGACTACTGGCAAAACCATAGCTTTGACTATATGGACCTTTATCAGCAAAGTGATGTCTCTGCTTTTTAATACTCTGTCTGGGTTTATCATAGCTTCTCTTTCAAGGAACAAGTTCTTTTAATTTCATGGCTGCAGTCACTGTCTGCAGTGATTTTGGAGCCCAAGAAAATAAAATCTGTCACTGTTTTCACTTTTTCCCCATCTATTTGCCGTGAAGTGATGCAACCAGATGCCATGATGTCAGTTTTTTAAATGTTCAGTTTTAAGCCAGCTTTTTCACTCTTCTCTTTCACTCTCATCAAGAGGCTCTTAATTCCCCCTTTGCTTTCTGCCGTTAGAGTGATATCTGCATATCTGAGATTGTTTTGATTCCAGCTTGTGAGTCTTCCAGCCTGGCATTTCACATGACGTACTCTGCATACAAGTTAAATACAATTTTCCTTAGCTGGTTTGAAAGCTTTACAATCTATATCGATACTGTGCTGATTATCTCTAATGTCCTGATAGCCATACTTGTGCTTATTGTCTGTATGTATTAAAATGTCTTTCCTTCCCCCCCTCATAGAGACAAAAACTGAAGATATTAAAGTAATTTTGTGCATGCATCCGGGATTAGTCAGGTTACTTATTTTGTAAGTGATCTACTTTTTCTCTCTAGAGGCTATAGAAATATTTCTTAATCTTAGTTTAACCATAATATGTCTGGTGAAAGGAAACTTTTTCTTACATTTTGGACCTATATTAATATAGTCATTTCAGTCTAAGGAGATATATATCTTTCTTTAATTCTTTGAAGTTACTCATCATTCTTTTCATTTATCCTTTTTTGTTCTCTTCTTGGATTCCCATTATATATGTGTCGTCACCTTTTTTCCTTCATTTAATTTTTCTCACAATCTGTCCTTTAATTTCCTGGTATCTTTTGGGAAAATTTTTAATTTACACTTTCAGGTTATATCAGTTTCCTACTGGTTTCTTTATTTTAGCAGTTACATTTTTGTGTAACAGGTTTTTAATTGGTTCTTCTTTATAACTGCTTATTTCAGATTCACATGTCAGTATCTTCCCATATCTTTCCAGGGTTTTTTTTTTTTTTTCCCCTCATACTTCTTTTAAATTCTTGGTAGATTTGTTTTTACAAATTCTGTTTTCTTATAAGTCACTGTATTTCTTTGTGTTCATAAGCCTCTCCTGTCTTATAAATATTCCTGTGAGACTATTTTTCCCCATTTGCTCTATGGGGCAGTAATATTCCTTTTGGAGGAAAGATGAAAGCTGGGCCCTAAGTTGAGGCAAATTTGAAAGGGTTCAAATAGGGTTCAGTCTGAGCTTCACTTCAGTCGCTCAGTCGTGTCCGACTCTTTGCGACCCCATGAATCGCAGCACTCCAGGCCTCCCTGTCCATCACCAACTCCTGGAGTTCACTCAGACTCACGTCCATCGAGTCAGTGATGCCATCCAGCCATCTCATCCTCTGTTATCCCCTTCTCCTCCTGCCCCCAATCCCTCCCAGCATCAGAGTCTTTTCCAATGAGTCAACTCTTCGCATGAGGTGGCCAAAGTACTGGAGTTTCAGCTTCAGCATCATTCCTTCCAAAGAAATCCCAGATTCGATCTCCTTCAGAATAGACTGGTTGGATCTCCTTGCAGTCCAAGGGACTCTCAAGAGTCTTCTCCAACACCACAGTTCAAAAGCATCAATTCTTCGGCGCTCAGCCATCTTCACAGTCCAACTCTCACATCCATATATGACCACTGGAAAAACCATAGCCTTGACTAAACGGACCTTAGTCAGCTTAGGGAATCCCTATTTTACCCCAGTGTCTTTACCCAAGCACTACTCTTGTTAGAGGCAGCCACATTCTGATGGAATTGCCCTAATGAGGTAAAATTCAAGGGTTCTCAGCACATCCATAATACTGGCACCTGTCCCTTCCTGGCTTCATGCCCTGAGGTTGACCAGAAAGGTCTGACTTTCTTCTTCCTAGGCAAGAGTTTAGAATTGTCCTGAGGTTTTAGCTTTAGAACCTTGGAGATAGTCCTGAAATTGGCATGTTTTATTTTTCACATTATTTTTTGGACTTTGAGTTTCCAGAGATTCTAAGCCTAAGCCAAAGTTCACAGTTGCAAAGAGAGAGGAACCCCTTAGCTCTGTCCAGCTCAGTCTCAGCCCCATCACACTGGTCACCCCAGGCTTGCACAGGGCCCCATAGAGAGGGTGGAAAGCTTTCCCCACCTGATTGTTCCTCTGTGTTCTCGGGCACACCACTCTTTCTCTCCATGCCACTTATCTTCTGATAGTCATCCAACATTTCCTATTTCCCCAAAGGACTCTCACAAGTTTTATGTTGACAGGTAATTGTGACTCTGAAATCTAGTGAATTCCTTCTTTAATTCATGGCATCTTCAGGATTTTATTCCAGTGTATGTCAGTAGCATCTGCTACCACATGTTTCATCTTCCACTAGGTCTTTCTGAGAGAAGGTTCCTTGGAGAAACCCATCTACATAGGAGAAAATTCAAAAAAAAAAAAAAAAGGGAGTGGGGAGGTGGAGGAAGGAAAGAAAGATGGGCAAGCTGATTTTATTTAAGTTTAAAGAAGCTCTAGTTTCCCAGGTGGCTCAGTGGTAAAGAGTCTGCCTGCAGCATAGGAGACGCAGGTTCAGTCCCTGGGTCAGGAAGATCCCCTGGAGAAGGAAACAGCAACCCATTCCAGTATTCTTGCGTAGAGAATCCCATGGACAGAGGAGCCTGGTGGGCTACAGTCCATGGGGCCCCAAGAGTTGGACACGACTTAGTGATGAAACAGCAACAACTAAGAAGCTTCAGCTCTTCCTTACCTACCCAAAGTCATGGGGAAAGGGAAGAGAATCAGTGCCCACGTGTTCTCCAAACAGATCCAGTGAATGGGAGGTGGGGCCATTGGTCTTACCACTCTTGAGAGCAAGGTCACCATTGAGCAGAGCATGAAGGGGAAGGGCACTCATCCTTCTTGAGTAGATGTGCTTCCCAGTTGAAAGCCCACCAAAGCTATCATGTGAAGCTCCTAGACAGAGGTGGCTGGGCCGGTCCCTTGTTGTAGCAAGAGTCCACAGAGAAACCACTGTCTATAGGCTCTTAACATTTAACTCCTGGGTCATTAGCTCAATGAAAGTCCTTAAGTTAATATCTCTTATGGGCAGAAGGAGGGTTCTGAGATCTACTCTCTTTTCTTCTCCTTATATTCTTCCATAGAAATTTCACCATGTAGTAAAGGAACTGAGTAAATGGACATTTTGCCAAAAAAGAGAAAATAATCTCATCAATGATGCTAAGATTACAACTCTTATGCATATTTGACAGTTCACAGTTAGGAGGCAGCCTGTTGTATATTTAGAGTATAGAGGAACTAGGTAACCAATACTGGATTCTTCATGCCTTCTCAAATTGAAGGGTATAACAACCCTATGTTGTCCAATAATGGTTACCATTTATTCTCAAGAAAAGTACTTTTAATTAAGGCATGTATAATCTTTTGAGTGATCCAAATTAATATTTTAAGGTACTATTGCTATATTATTTTTTGATTCCTATTTCTTACAGCTGTCTGCTATATGCTAAGTACAATGTTAGATCCCAGATAACTAGATGGATGGATGGATGGATGATTTCTCTTTTTTTTTTTAATGAGCAGTACCACTGTGGGCAAACTGTTCTATGGTGTGAATACTATAATCAATATTTCTACTAGGAAGTACCTTTTTAGTGCCTTTTATAAGGTATATTTGCCAGTTAGTAGTTCAGTGTGCCTATACACACATACATACATGCATATGCAAACATATATTACTGTCAATATGATCAGTCATTACTTAAAATATCTGAACCATTGAAACTGAAGTTTGCTTATAACCACATGATCCCACAAAAGAGAAGCTTTACATCTAAAATGCATTACTAAAGGAAATCTTTTTTAAAAAATACTTTCCTTTTGCGTCCTGTGGCTGGGCTATCTGTATTTTGTTTCTGTAGACTGAATCCTTGAATTCCAAGTTGCCCTTGATGGCTTCACAGCAAATGTTGCTTTTGGAGACTAGGAAAGCACTCATTCATCAGTCGTTTGAACAACACAACTTTCTTACCTAGTAATGGCTGAATGTTTCATTATGTACCCTATGCTAAGAATCGTTTTTAGGATTTGATATATAAGTGGCTGTTTTCATTCCAGTAATAAATTGATGACGAGTTTCTAGAAGCACTGTAATAGTTATATAATTTTAGTACGTGTAGCCCAAATTATTTTTGCCATGTTTTAACTCCTCTTCTGGAGAAGGCAATGGCACCCCACTCCAGTACTCTTGCCTGGAAAATCCCATGGATGGAGGAGCCTGGTAGGCTGCAGTCCATGCTAAGAGTCGGACACAGCTGAGCAGCTTCCCTTTCACTTTGCACTTTCATGCATTGGAGAAGGAAATGGCAACCCACTCCAGTGTTCTTGCCTGGAGAATCCTAGGGACGGGGGAGCCTGGTGGGCTGCCGTCTATGGGGTCGCACAGAGTCGGACACGACTGAAGTGACTTAGCAGCAACTCCTCCTCAACTCAAAACTTTATAAATGAGCCTACAAATTTTACTTCGAAGAAGAGTTAAGTTCGGTCTCATAAATTTTTCTCTTAGGTATTTCTCCTTTTGTAATTTCTTTATTAGTCAGCAGACTATGACTCAATGGGGAATAGACTGATATTTGCAAAGAGAAAACTTAGGACGTTTGTTGCAAAGGAAAGTGTAGCTGATTCCCCACTAATGATCCTGACCTCTAAATAGTCACCAGGAGCAGCTCTCTAGCTTCCTAAATGCAAAGGCTCTACAAATACAAGGTCATTATACAGAACACTTCAGGATAATGAAGAAATACTGTATTCCTCCATGTTCTCAATGTGTTTTCTAAATTTACTTTCTGAAAGCAACTTTATAGTAATTTTTAAGTTTATATGAGTTTTTAAGTTAATGTATTATTGGCCTAATTTTTAGTGTATATATGAGATTTTTTTAGGTTATTAACCTAAATATACAATATACTAAGATAAATTATTGTACTTTTAGCTTCCTATAAAAAGTCCTTTAAATATTCTTTAATATGTGACTGTGTATATATACATGCACATATAATCCTTATCCATATTGCATTTGAAAAGGTGATTCATTTAGCTAATCCCATTAAAAGGGTGCAAAATGAGGCTCATGTAAGATGGGCCACTGTATATACTTTCTAGCTTAAATGGTAAAAATTTCCAGTACTCCAAACTAATGTTCACAGAGCAGGGAGAGTTGCTACATAGCTAGTAAGAAAAATAATGAATAACACATGCAGAAACTGCAGCCAAGATAATATCTGAAAACCATTCTGCACTCGGTGTACTGCTAGGTTGTATCGCAAAGGACCACCCTCTGTTTGTGGAGCCACAGGAAAGAAAACTGGCCTTTAGCACATGCTCGATGTGCAGTCCTTTTCCGCAGAGGCTCTGACTTCTTCCGAAGAAGAAAGAGCAACAGGGGAAGAGAAGAGAACCATGGATAATTTAAGTACTGATGCAGACCCTTGGGTGGTAAAAATACATCTAGGGTAGAAAACAGAGCACTTTTATGAGGTCTATGAGTTATGCCTTGGATCACTATTGGTATTTATAAAATTTAGGCTTCATATATTCTCAACCATGAATTCGTGGTTCTGATAGATATTGGGAAGATTAACTTGTGTGGTAAGGTTGTTCCAGACTATTCAGAAAGTTGTACACATATAGAAGCAAGTATATTAAAGTTAAAGTAATGACTGAAGGGGAGGAGTTTTTATATGGTGGAAACACACAGTGGAAAGGGGTGTATTCTGGAGAACTTTTAACGTGAAATTTAATGTATGCTATTTCTTTTACCTGACATGAGCTCTCCTCTCCTCAAATTTGACTCATCTGAGGCTCTTGCAACCCATGCTAACTTCTACATCCTCAGAAATTATTAAGTACTGACAGGTATTTCAAAAAGCTTTCTGCAACACTTGTTTTTAATGTCTTCTAATTTGGTTTTGCTATCTTGTAAAGGCAGGAGGAGAAGGGGACAACAGAGGATAAGATGGCTGGATGGCATCACTGACATGATAGACATGAGTTTGAGTAGGCTCCGGGAGTTGGTGATGGACAGGGAAGCCTGGCATGCTGCAGTCCATGGGACCGCAAATAACTGGACATGACTGAGCAACTGATCTGACTGAATACCTCTTGTAGCAAGAAATAATTTTTTAAATAAGTGCTGTACAAATAGTAGAAGATTGTTTAACTGATCTCAGCTTGACTAACCTGGGTCCCTTTAAACCACATTCCCTCCCTAAAACATGCTGAAGGATGCCCACAGCACCGCATACCCAGGGCTGGAAGGACAGTCTTTAGTACATTGCTGTACTTTTGCTTCCATGAGTTGACTTGGTGCTTACTAGGAATCCATGGGTGTTCGTTCTTTAATCTATTCTTATTGTACTTCTCAAAGTAATCATCACTTAGATGTTTCATAAGCCACCAAAAAATAGTCTATCCAACATTGTTGGTAGGAAAACCAAATATAATGTTCTAGAAAGACTTTTTGAGTTGCCAGGAAAACATTGCTGGGGACAAGATAACAATAAATTGGGGTGGATGGCATCATGACATTATAGTTTCCACTTAATGAAACAAGACATGGATTGTGCCTCAAAGTGAGGTTTCTGTAAGAAAAATATGCAGAATTTCAAACACAAACTCCTTTGCAGAGTATGGTTCTTTGCCTTACATCACAAGCTTGTACATTTATATTCTGAGTTAAATTTTATAAGGTATGTATATTTTGTTTTATGAACTCTACTTAAACCTGATATCTTTCTTTAGCAACCAACTACTATTTCAAACCCATCAGATACCAGAGCTTCTGCTGTTTATTGAATATTCTTCCAAAGATTGTCCTTCCGGTTGTCCTCTTTTATTTTGCTAATGGAAGCGGATATCCTTACTTGTGCTACTTGCAATGTAATTTGGGTTGTCTCTCATTACATCGTTGCCTTTTCTTAAATAAAAACAGATTTTGTTCTTGCCTAGGGAATTCATACTCTGATTTAAGACCTGAGTTAGTCACGTCCATGTTTGTTTTTTTGTTTGTTCAGTCTCTAAGTCGTGTCTGACTCTTTGCAGTCCCGTGGACTGCAGCACACCAAGCTTACCTGTCCTTCACTATATCCCAGATTTTGCTTCGACTCATGTCTGTTGAGTCATTGATGCTATCCAGGCACCTCATCCTATATCACCCCCTTCTCTCACCATCGGTCTTTCCCAGCCTCAGGGTCTTTTCCAGTGAGTCAGCTCTTCACATCAGATGGCCAAAGTATTGGAGCTTCGGCATCAGTCCTTCCAATGAACATTCAGGATTGATTTCCTTTTGGGTTCACTAGTTTGATCTCCTTGCTGTTCAAGGGACTCTCAAGAGTCTTCAATGCCAAAACTTGAAAGTATCAATTTTTTGACAGTCTTCTTAATGGTCTAACTCTCACATCCATATATAACTACTGGAAAAACCAATACAGACCTTTGTCAGCAAAGTGATGGCTCTACTTTTTAATATGCTGTCCAGGTTTGTCATAGCTTTCCTTCCAGGAAGTAAGCGTCTTTTAATTTCATGGCTATAGTCACCATCTGCAGTGATTTTGGAGCCCAAAAAAAATAAAGTCTGACACTGTTTCCATATTTTCCTTTCTATTTGCCGTGAAGTGATGGGACCAGATGTCATGATCTTAGTTTTTTGGAAACTGAGTTTTAAGCCAGCTTTTTCAGTCTCCTCTTTCACCCTCATCAAAAGGCTCTTTAGGTTCTCTTCACTTTCTGCCATTAGAGTGGTATCACCTGCATATCTGAGTTTGTTGATATTTCTCCCAGCAATCTTGATTCCAGCTTGTGATTCATCTACCCCAATATTTCCTTTGATGTACTCTGCATAGAAGTTAAATAAGTACAGTAACAATATACAGCCTTAAGATACTCCTTTCCCAATTTTGAACCAGTCTGTTGTTCCATGGCCATTCTAAATGTTGCTTCTTGACCTGCATACAGGTTTCTCAGGAGACAGGTAAAGTGGTCCAATACTCCCATCTCTTTAAGAATTTTCCACAGTTTGTTGTAATCCACACAATCAAAGCCTTTGGCATAGTCAATGAAGCGAAAGTAGGTGTTTTTCTGAAATTCCCTTGCTTTGTCTATGATCTAATGTATATTGGCAGTTTGATCTCTGGTTCTTCTTCCATTTATAAATACAGCTTGACATCTGGAGGGTCTCAATTCACATACGTTGAAGTCTAGCTTGAAGGATTTTGAGCATTACCTTGCTAGCATGTGAAATGAGTGCAATTGTGTGGTAGTTTGAGCATTCTTTGGCATTGCCTTTCTTAGGGATTGGAATGAAAACTGACCTTTTCCAGTCCTGTGGCCACTGCTGAATTTTCCAAATTTGCTGGCATATTGAGTGCAGCACTTTCACAGCATCATCTTTTAGGATTTTAAATAGCTTGGCTGGAATTCCATCCATAATGTTGGTAAAAACTCCTCAGCCAGTTTTAATTTGGAGGTATTAAAAATTGTGATGTCAAGCAGAGAAAGCAGTGGTTAGTTGTAATAGTCATGAAGAAAGGAAAACAGAGTTTACTCCAGCTTTTTTCTGATGATTCTCTGAATCATTAATAGTAGTTCACCATGCAGAGATTTATTCTTTATTATACATTCAGCTTATGAAAAAAAAAAAACCCTGTGTTTTTCAGCTCCATTGATCCCACAGTGTGACTTCACAATGTATTTGTACTGTGAGCCTGTTAAGTTGTAAAGGGAATTTGACAAATGTTTTCAAATTCTTCGCTCTTTTCATGCCCATTTCCCATTTGCTTTTTAGATCATTTCTTGGTGAGCATTCTTTTTTGACATTTACTAAATGTCAGCTATAGTTCATATTTGAAACATTGGCCTAGAGCCAGTGGGCTGACCAATTTATAATAGCCTGTTAAGAAAAATTAAATAAAATGTGAAAATGAAATGAAAATTGCTTCAAAGAAAAATGAGAGCTAATGGTGGAAAAGCCTGTTAATGATGTGATACTCATCCATTTCTTTCCTGTATTCACGGTTGTGTCATTTTGTACTGTTGCCAGACTCTGAAAGGAAATTCAAAGAAAGAATTAAAAATAATTCTTTCATATAGCAAGCATTTATTGAGTACTTATCCTGGATCAGCACAAGTAATACAAAGATGAGGAGACCTGTTCCCTCTGCAAGCAACTCACACTCTAACACAATGATTCTCAAACTTGAAATAAAGACTGAATCTGTTCTTGGCTAAAACATTTAAGAAGGGACAGCTGGGCCTCCTGAAGGCACTTATTTGTGCAAAATACCCACAGCTAGGAATTTTTCCTAAGGAAATAATCAGGAAAATGTGCAAAGATGCATTGAGTCTCAGAGTCATGATCTTCATTTCTAAGTAGGCTAATAAATGGTTTACCAGATGTTCCAGCAGTACTGCACTTCACCTTGATAAAGAATTTACCTCTGGGTTATTTATTTTGCTCACTAACACTGTCTATATTAGTTGTTTCTCAGTAGTTCATTACTTTCTTACTAGTTTACTGAGCCAGATCACTATTCAGTTTTCCTTTCTTTCTGTCTACTCACCGAGATAGCATGGATACTAGATTAAGTTAATCACTCAAATATTTTGTCATTGAACTGTAATTGTTGTGGGGTTTTAAGTCTATGATAAGTTGCTCTAAAGTTAATACCATACAACTTTAGTACAGATGCTGGTGTTCTCTATTCCTGACCCACCTTTACATAAAAGGATGCTTGATCCTACTTGGCCATTGTCAGCAGCTTTAGAAAAGAAAAAGGCACATGAACTATGTAATCAAGCGCTTGGTATTTACCTTAGTTGAAACAGGTGGGGAAGTTACCCAGTTCCTTATTGTTTATTTAAATTGTTCAAATGTATAAGAATCATCTAAGATCAACTTATGGAGGTCCAAAACTTTTATTTTCAAGGTATAGTAAAACAATTGGTATTTGAACTATCATTCAACAGCCTTTCTGGCTTTCTTTCTCATTCAAAAGTGAAGAATCAGAAATCCTGATATTATTTGTCAGGAAGTAATGGGATTTCTGAACACAAATGTCATCTTTTAACAAATTTATGGACACATTCTGGGCAGCTAATATTTAACAAGGCACTGTAGCTTCTGTCACCTAGAGTTTTGCTTCTGTGACTTTATTTTTCCCTTAAAGTGGCAGATCAGGCTAACAGAGATTTAAGCACTTAAACGTAAGACTTTTCCATGAGGATTCTTCAGAGACCTATTCATTTAGCTCTTCTGCTGCTTTCATTCTCCAAGACAAGGACATCTTAAAATTCCTTTTTTCAGGAAAAAAAAGTGATAATTTGTTGTTATTTAAGGGTTTCTCCTCTTCAAAAATCTGAAGTTGTTGACATGGTTAAGAAACAAGTTAAAGTCATAACACTCGCCATTGGTGATGGAGCAAATGACGTCAGTATGATACAGACAGCTCATGTTGGAGTAGGAATAAGCGGCAATGAAGGCCTTCAGGCAGCTAATTCTTCTGACTACTCCATAGCTCAGGTAAACCATCATTTCTGCCAAACACACCATTCATCTTTGTCAAGTGACACGATGAAGAGGAAAATGTTAATTTTTTCCCATTCTTATTTTAGTTCAAATATTTGAAGAATTTGTTGATGGTTCATGGTGCCTGGAACTATAACAGAGTCTCCAAGTGTATCTTATACTGCTTCTACAAGAATATAGTCCTCTATATTATCGAGGTAATTGCAAGTTTAAAAATCCTTGTCATTTGCATATATATTTGAAACGTCTGGGGGAAGACATTTCTTCATAATTTTAATGAATCCTTCATCAGCCCACTTCAACTTCTGAATATGTTAAAAAGTTTGTCAGCCGTGGAGAATAATGTTGAAATTCTGGATAAAAACATTATGTTGCTTTGG
This sequence comes from Neotragus moschatus, assembly GCA_006410615.1. Classification (NCBI taxonomy): domain Eukaryota; kingdom Metazoa; phylum Chordata; class Mammalia; order Artiodactyla; family Bovidae; genus Neotragus; species Neotragus moschatus. The sequence goes on along the minus strand of SJYA01000935.1, from coordinate 405,500 downwards.
TAAGAAATGTTGGATTATAATTGCTAACAAAGTAATGTGTACAGTTCTTAAAAAACTACAAACTACATAGCATTTTTTATAAAGTTCAAAAACATATGAGAGAAAACAGTAAATTGTTTGGGGATGCACATGAGGAAAACTGTGTTTAAAGAGAAAAGGAAGGGAAAATGGAAGGAAATCCAAAAAAAAAGAGGGGATATACAAATAGCTGACTCACTTTGCTGTACAGTAGAAAATAACACAACATTGTAAAGCAACTATACAATAAAAATCAATTTTTTAAAAAAAGGAAAAGAATAGTGGACATAAATCTGAGGATGTCAGTTTTACTAAGGGATCTAATCAATAAAAATACATAGGTAGTTTTGCTAGTATTGGACGTCCTATAGTTCTTATTATGTTTCAGGCTTACATAACTGGATAGAAGTATTCCTTGCTCTTCAGATCAGTTTTGGTGTCTGGATTTGGTAGGAAATAAGAGTCCAGGTAATGTGGAATTTGTCTAAAAATTATCAGAATAGTTCGGTTACTGTGTCTGGATCACAAGGAATTTCTATATTCCTTTTCATATGGCAAATATAACATCATTTTTAACATGTAAACTTAACTTGGGTCAGGAATATCATTTCTGAAAGGATGCATTTTATTCTGCAAACATGTTTTGCGGTCTCCACAGGCTGCCAGGCACCAGGGTTAGTTCAGTAACTGAAGTAAATCGCGCGAGGTTTCTATCCTCCAAAAACTTGCCAATAGAAATATAAAGCAAACCACATGTGTAATTTTACATTTTCTGGGAACCACATCAACAACAAGTAAAAATTAAAGCCCAAATTAATTTTAAATTATATTTCATTTAACTCTATATATTCAATATATTATTTCAGCTTGGAATCTCTATAAAAAATTATTAAAGCAATATTTCACATTCTTTTCTTCATAACTAAGTGTTCACAGTCTAGTGTGTATTTTACACATACAGCGTATCTTAGTTTGGACTAATCACATTTCAAGTATCCAAGAACCACATGGCCAGTGACTATTCCTCTGGGTGGCACAGCACCAGTAACTGAACACTCAGGATGCGATAAGTAAAAAAATATATTTAAAAAAATATATTAAAAACATATTTTAAAATATATATATGACCATGTTATCATCAGAAGCTGTATTTGTAATACTTGAACTCTAGGCGTTACCAATTCCTTGCTCCTCTTGCAGCTTCACAGAGCCCGACAAGGAGTGCTCCATAGCTTGTTAAGAAAGCCCTCCATCTTCCACTCCTGTCAGAGGACCTGCCTGCGCCTTCATAAATCTGCCCTGGGCTCCCTTACACGTGTTTGTTTATGCCACCTTGCCCTCTACTCAGTTGACTGCTTCTACACATCCATCAGAAGAGGCAGAACCTTCCCATGTGCCATTTGAAAATAATATCTCATACTTTATGCCACAAAAGTAACACTATAAACAAAACAGTCAGTAGACTTTACATTTCCCCTACTAGGATGTTAGTTGAAAACTGCTGTATGTTTGCTTCAGCTGTTCTTTATGCCCGTCAGAATGCTTATCTTCTTATCAAAATGTTGACTGAGCATAGTTCTTATTATGAGTCAAATTAATAAAATTAAGGGCTTCCCTGGTGGTTCAGATGGCAAGGAATCTGCTTGCAATCCAGGAGACCCAGGTTCAATCCCTGGGTTTTTCAGTTTTGAACTGTGCAGGCAGTTTTATTTATTGGTCACTAAATATCTGTAATTAGATTGCAACCCACTCGGTAAAATAATCAAATACTATAATTAAATACTTGGAAACATAAACAGAATAATCTATGAATTTAGTTATTGTTCATTACTGCTGAATTTGGTCTGAAATAGTCTGTTTTGAAACAAAATGCACTTCCAAAATAGCTTATGAGATCATACAAGATATTTTCTGTTTATATAAATTTGTTATTATTTTCTAATAAAATTATTTTCAATTCTCAGTCCCCTCTCTAGTCCTAACTTTTCTAGTTAGATTTTTTTTCTCATCCCTCAACATTTATCGACATTAGAAAGAATACCAATTTATATAGTTTATTTACATATATTCTTAAAGTATCTGGGAGTTTAAAGCCACTGGCAGCAATAAATCTGCTTGCAAAAATATAATTGTGTAAAATGAAGTGAGTACTCAACTTGCCACTTTTTAAATCTAGATTATTTGACAATCAACAATGAAGTGGTCAAAATTACATACTAATGGGAGACATAAAATATATCAAACTCAAATGAAAAATAAATCTGCACGCTCTGTTTCAAATCCAGAGTTATGCAACTTGAGGTTGATTAGCCCTAAATTTCACTTGGCTTTGAATTTAAAGCCTCTTTGAGAGATAACTAACACTGATCAAAATCTTTACACATTGGAAAGGAAGTCAGTCCTAAACTTTACTGGAAATCTCATTCTTAAGTTATTTTTCTTTTAGCAGTTTATGGAAATGTATTTTGAATATAATTCAACTATCTTGGAAATGAATTGACCTTTTAAATCAATTCCCAGATACCCAACTTTTGCCAGCTAAAACAAGTTCTGCAGATGTTAATGGCTCATGTCAATACTGTGAGTGAATAGACAGAAAACACATCATTGAATGTCTCTAGTGAGGACAACTGCCAGTCTCGAATCTCCCCTTTCAGTTTTTTGTGCTGATCGGGCGTGGGAGCAGAGGGCTCATTGACTGTTTGTAAGCTGCTGTTTAATATGCAGAAATGCTCCATCAGGGAAATGTCTGTGAAGCTGTAACTGCCACGCCTCTACTGGGACGCCAAAGTTAGGAAATAATACAGGACAGGATAGGCCGGTCTGAAGTTTCTTTGCTAATAAAGAAATAGTATGGAACACTATGGGTTTTATAGACTACCTGTAAAAACTGCTTTTCCCATTGCTGTACTGCCAGGAATGTCACCGTCTAGCTACTCTATTGTCATATAGCCAAACAAATAAAACAGATTTGGCAGGTGGCGGTATAAAGCACTTGCTGGTGGTGGCCACTCAGCAGCAACTCTAGGTGTTCATTGGAATGACTGGCATTCGCTAAAGAGATTTTAGTTTCTCTGAAACATCTGAGTCCTTGCTAGCAAAGTAGGACCTTTTCTCTCAAACAGTTGGTCACATCCAGGTGTTCCGGTAAGATCCCAAGGCAGTGTAGCATTTCTGACTTCCAGAAGCTTTGATTAAAGTCAATGAGGTGATACTTTCCCACCAAGTTGTGCTGAGATATGGATTTCCTGTGAATTTAAATAATTTAGATACCTCCCCAAAGGGACTCATGTTTTCTTTCTGCATCCATGGTTTTGTCGAGTCAAGGGAGGGACTTTTATGTGTTAATAGTAATTTAGGTGTTGTTTTTAGTATGGGATGCATTTCTAACATATCTTTAAATCTGCAAATCTCAGACTAACTTGAAATCAGCCTTCTGGTAGATGTCTTCACTGTTAAAAATCTCTCTTTCCTTTAAAATATGTAAACTTCAGTGCCAAAATGTTTATATGAAGATGTGGGTACGATATTAGAAAAGTCAATTCCTATCCAGTCATTTCTCCTTTAAAAAAAAATTAAAATATTAACTTTTTAAAGCACAGGAAAAGAATCCCTAGAAACATGTTCACATACCTTTCAGTAGGAAAAATAAGACAAAAATGCTTTGATAGCTTTCAACTTTAAAATGTCTACATTTTTCTCATAAAGCAGTTAGTTAAGTAATGCATTTTAGAATAGACTTGGACTGCGAGTATGTGGGGAGCCTGGTGGGCTGCCGTCTATGGGGTCGCGCAGAGTCGGACACGACTGAAGCGACTTAGCAGCAGCAGCAGCAGCTAGTATGTTTGCTTATTTGCAAGTTATTTTGAATTGGAAACTGAATATAAATATCCATTGATTTAGATTCCTAAATTTCAAATTTAGATTCCTTAATTTCAAGCTCTTAGTGGTGTTTTAATCACCAAATTTACATACAAAGAAGCCAGGAGACCATTCACATTTACAAATGTTTATTCACACACAAATTTATTAACATAAATGTCTCCTATTATATAGTATTGATGTTTGCAAATGCATTTATAACTAACCTTTGAGCCAAATCATGTCCATTAAAGGAATTTGGTATGTATGCAGCTTCAGCTTTCTTCATACCAACGAAGATTAGGCTGCATCTTCATAGACTATTCAGGCCACAACTGAAGGTTCCGTTTAAAAATTCCTTATCTTACCATCATACCGTAAGAAATCTGAATGAGCTTCACAGTCACCTACAGGGAAAACATTACCGTCACCCAGAGTATCACAAATATGTATTTACAGAATCCACATCTTAAAAGGGCCAAATGTGAAAACACGATAGCGTTGAAGTCTGTCCTGTCAATTTGTGTCTACTTAATGCTTTCCAAAAAAAAAAAGTTTAAAGTCTGCAAGGAATAAAGGAAGTCTCTAAGGAATAAATTTAACTTCGCATGAAGATGCTAAGTACTTTTGCATGTAGCAATGAATGATCTGGCTTCTAGTTGAGAGCACAAGTTCAGATCTTTTCTGTAAATATATGTGGCAAGCAAGTGAGAATTTCAGATTTGCCTCCCATTTCTATGCTTTTGTTCTTGTTGTCGTTAATGCGTGTTACAACCCTGACACAATCTGGACTTATTTTTCATGTGCTATTGCTGCTTTGTTCTCTTTTCCATCTCATGAAGCCGACATTGGTTTTTGTATATGCTCAGTCATTCCTTTCCCTATAAAAAGGAAAAAGATCAATGTGTGTACAGAAACTGTTCATAGGGAGGCCAGCCTGGGTACATATTGATAAATGGTGAATTTGTAGCAATTCATGCTTCCATAATGAGGTTAAATGAAACGTGAAGTGTAGCAAAGTCCGTGCAACTCCAGTTCAAAAATTCACTTAACCAGCACGTCCAGACTGCTGTCCCCCAACAGGTTTTTGGTTGTTGTGATAGTTTGGCTTTGTGTTTGTGTTTATGTCATGTTGGGCCAGACATTTTTCTCTTCCAGATCAATATGATTTTTAATTACATTTTAGTCCTTTTTTTAAAATAACATAGGGATTATTGATTTACTAACATTCACTTAAATTTTCCATTTGTCTTAAATGTGCTGGAGAAAGTTTCTCTTTATTGTCCCTTAATTTTGTAGGCAAAGTTCAGTTTTCTGCTTTTAAGAAACTGCAATATATATAAGAACATGTTGCTCTATTAAAGATTTGTTTTCAATCAAAGTATAAATTTAAGTTAACAAATATTTTTAATATTATAAATTCAAATTTTGCATTGTGATGGCTATAATTATCAAGAACTAATTTTTTAAACGGTTAAATACATTGACACATTAATTCTACTTCTAAGAGTTCATTCTAAAAGGAAAAAGAAAAAAGAGCAGGAGGAAATTTTGGAGGATGATGGGATATGTCTTACCTTGACTAGGTGATGGTTTCATGCATATGTCCAAATTCTATACATTAAATGTGTATCATTTTTGTATGTCAATTTTACCTCAGTTAAGCTATGTTTTACTCAAAGTAATTCATCCTAAGAAATTGAGATATTTAGGATTTCTGAAAGAATATTCAGTTCTGAATTATGTATAGTAGAAAAAACCAGAAGCAAGCTAAATATCCAAAATAGTAGGGGATATATATATCCATTTTCATTAACATCATTTTAAAGGGTATGTAACAACTTAGGAAAATATGTATTACATAATGTTAAAAAGCAAAGGAACAGGACATGATGCTGCATATAGGTTTCCAGTAAGATAAATCATTGAATGTATATAAATGACTACATGAAATAACCAAAGCAGGAGACAATTAATGGTGATGGTATTAGTATAGGAAATTATTTCATTTTCTAAGTAAATAAAATTTTTAATTATGATTTAAAGATCTTTAACTATCAGAAGATAGATATTTTAAAGGGGAGTTCAAGGTCTAAAATTTTAATGGCATAAAATATATTCTGTAAAGTGTCTTTTAGGAAACAAGATTATACCTAATAATCTTTTTATTTTAATCTATGATTGCCTATTGGTATAGTTCTTTTTTGATTCAACAAGTGGAACCAATCCTGACCTAAATAGCAAAGACCTTATGAAAGAATCCCTTCAAATTAAAAAATAAAGCAAAGAAACGCTGTTTTTAAGAGAATCATGAAAATACTATGTCAGTGAAGCTCTTATACACTGGTTGAGTAACAGCAGATTTTAAACATTGAGTTTATGGTTTCTGCATTCTAATCTGGAGGGTTTGGATTGTTTTCTTCCTAGATCTGGTTTGCCTTCGTGAATGGCTTTTCTGGACAGATCCTCTTTGAGAGATGGTGCATAGGTCTTTATAATGTGGTAAGTTTAGGACTTTTAATTACTCATGTTCTATTGAATACTTTGAGATAGAAGTTCACCCTGCATTTGGCTACCTGGTATAATGACTAGTTTGTGCACCTTAGATGTTTACAGCAATGCCACCCTTAACTCTGGGAATATTTGAGAGATCATGCAGAAAGGAGAATATGTTGAAGTATCCTGAATTATACAAAACATCTCAGAATGCCCTGGACTTCAACACCAAGGTAGGAACCAGTGCCCGGGCGGGACTTGCCTTATTGCTCCAGTTGCTTGGGGCATGGGTCTTCTAAAGCCAAGGAAACTCCAGGGTCCTGACCATGGCAGGCCAGATTTGCTTAAGGTTTTGATATGACTTGAGGAGGTGTTTGGTTTTGCTGTGAATTTAAACTGTAACCACAATTCACTGGAGTTTGCCAGGCAGCAGTAAAGTGGGCCTGGCAGGCAGAGGGGGTGGCCCTCTGACTTTCTGTTTTTGCAGTTTTGTGGGGAAACACTCCCTCTTCTCAGAAGTCAGTCATCGAGGAACAGCATGGAAAGTCTTTATACATACAAAGTGATGAGGGATGATATATCATTCTTTACTCATTTTCTGTTTTATGAAATAACTTTATCTTCATTGGAATATTAGATTATATTAAGCATTAAAAATATCATCTCTGGTAGATAACTCATTTACCAATAATAATCATTATTTACAATCATTATTAAGCCATAAAACTTAATATAAGATAAAATATCTAACATTTTATCTAAAATCATATTCCGGGTTTATAGCCTATATAGCAAGCCACAGACTTTTGTCATCTTTGTAATCCACAGTATTTCTTCATCCCAGCAACAAAAATACCTATTTCCTGCATGGTTCACTTCCCTGCAATTATGTATTCTAAAGTGTTTCCACTAGTGTTTGTTAGTAATTCAGGTTTCTATCCAGTGTAACTGAGGAGTTTTGTTTGTTGTTTGTTTGTTTTTTAAGTTTTATAATAGTCAAGCTAGATATAATTTTGAAACTATAATAAAAGTATCAAATACACCTTCACAGAATTTTTTCTCATTTAATATGGTACATGTTGGTTATGTTATACATGTTATGTTACCAATAATTATATGTAGCCTTAATTTTGTGTTTTGAATTTAGGAAATTAATGTAGGATATTTTAAATTTTATTATTTCATAAAACTGTCAAATGACATTTGTTCTCAGTATACCAGGGGAATAGAGTGAGACAGGTGTGTCAGCGCCTCTAACCTCATACGGTAAATGATGGTGTTAAGTTTACTGCCAGGATGTTATTCATCTTCTGAGATGAGGTCTTCATGAATGCACTGTGCATACATGTCCCAGTGTGCAGATGCGTACAACTTAAGGGATGATATAACTGAATTTGGTTAAATTAAAAAAAAAAAAACTTAACTACAAGGTTTTTTGTAGAGTGGAGAACAAGTGGGTTTTTATAGAACCCACTGGTTCTATAAAGTATTTTAGTGGTCTTTTAAAACTGTTGATATTTATAATATGCAATGTCTATGTTTTAATTTCTTAAAGGTTTATTTTTTGCTTCTTTAAAAATTTACCTTGATGTCCAATTTGTATTAAATTCTACTGCCTTGCTAAAAAGTTTTTCATTACCTATGGTGAGTATTTTCAAGTGACAGAAAGCCACAATTGGGGCAGATACAATGCACCATGAGCTCTTGTTTCCTTGAAAATGTAATCTGAGAGCTAGGAAGGTTCCAGACTTTCTGGCAGGCTAACAATAACCCTCACCAGCCCAGAGTTACATCAACCTCAGCCACACATCCCCATCTCCCACTGCTGAGGCTCCATGGTGTCTCTTGAGAGTTAGCTTCCCAGCCACTGCCTTGACCTTGCTCCTGTTGCTTATAAACCAATCGTCACAGGATTACCCAAAGCCATTCCTAGAAAGTCACATCGTTTTGTACCCTTTGTATATGGCACCTTGGAAAGTTTTGTGGCCAGTGAGAAAGTGTAACTGGTCATATGTAGTTTTAACATGAGAGCAGCCTTCCTTGTATTTTTTGCAGTTCTTGCATACAAAGTATCTCATAGTCTGCAAAGCCCTGGCATTTAGAAAAGTTACCCTATCAATCCAAATAGAGTATACAACTTCTGTATTCATTTAAATATTTATAGATACACAAGCTGCCAGCAATTTTTATAGGGTTTATGGGTTTTTCTAATGATTTCAGTGAAAATTGTTTGAATAAATCCCATCTAAACATTTTAAAATTCAGGAACAAATGGTTACAGAATGCACAGTTGTATACACAAGCAGTTGCTCCAGGTCCCCAGTGTAGAAGCATTGTTGCCCTGAATGATGACGATTACGTTTGTTATGGTAAAAAGGGTCGGAGGTGCTGAGGTCGTGACAGGGGTTAAAGGATTAACATGTGACAATAAGTATTGGTCAGGAAAATGGAAAAGTAGAACTAATTTTTCTTGCACCCACCTGTGCTTTCTGTCAAATAAAAACTTGCAGTAATGACATAGTGAAGAGAAGAGACAAAGGTTAATGAGTAACATAAGTTCAAATGTGTAATGTATTGAGCGTAAATTGGATCATACAATCCAGTGTGGCTGGGTGAGCTAACAAAGGAGGTTGAGATCACAGTGGAAAATTTTGGGAGGCAGGCAACTTAATTTCTGTTGTTTGAACAGCTTAAAACTATTTTAATACATGCCAGTTTTATTTAGCATACATTTTGTTTGCAAGAAGCACTTCTGAATGACAAAACTGCAACCCTTCAAAGGGCTGTAAGAGTTCTAAACAGTTTTTCTATAACTTAATCTCTTACATCCATGTTACAAAGAAAAGACCAGTGATACTTGCTTTCTTGTTAATAAAATACAATAGATGAGAAAGCAATAACTATTAAATGATATTATAATTGTATGAAGTTTGATGTTGACAGGTGTTTTCAAATTGTGAAAGTCTTTTATAAATCAGTCCTGGTAAAAGGGCTTTGCTTTGAGGAACTATGCAACTTAAATGTTGCACTTGTTATTTTTAGTGTTGTGCATGTGGGTGTGTGTGGAAAAAGAGAATGCACTATATCCTTACCATTTAAAAGTTTACACTTTTATTGCACATGGAAAAGAAAAAGTAGGGATCTCACCAAATTACAATCTTTTCAAAAGTCTGTTCGTCTGGAATTATGAAAATAGTCCCACTTAAAAGAATTTCATGATCTAACGGTAATTTAAAATTTTATTTTCTTCTTCAGGCAGAAATTTAAACTTTTAATCCTTGGTTTGTAGAAAGTAGAAAAAATTTCAGTGAAGCTGAAAAAACATTTAGAGAAACATAAAAATAAATAAATGACCCATGAAGGTCTAAGAGGCAGAAAGTGTCTGTCAGTTCTATTAATTCACAGTGGTGGCCCGACAGAAACACGTTTTGTGAATCTAGCTCACAGATAAAAAGAAAGGTCAGAGTTCACAGAGCTAGTTTATCGCAAATGGTTCTCATGGATTTTTGTTTTCCCTCAGGTTTTCTGGGTTCATTGTTTAAATGGCCTCTTCCACTCAGTTATTCTGTTTTGGTTTCCACTAAAAGCCCTTCAATATGGTAAGTAGAAAGGATATGAATGCTAAGAGGTGACTTTTTACTTTTTTAGAAAAATAATTCATTGTTAATATATGTTAAAAATTATAGTGGTGTTTCATTTTGTGATATTTTTTCCTGAACCTAAAATACATGCATCTAAAAGTTGTACACACTTTAAAGATTTTTACTGTTCCTTTGGGAGCAAAGTGATTTAATATATGCAAAGCCTTTCTTCTCTACTTCTCATGTTTTTCAAACTTGTAGAGAGTGAAATTTTAGGATTTTTTTTTCCCCTCTGTTGATGTATAGTTAGAAGACAATAGTGTTGATATTTTATGTGGTCTATTTATTATACCTGTGAGACTTGTATCAGCTCTTTGTACTGAACCTAATCAGACATGCTAGTATTTTCAAGTACTTGAGCTGCAGCTTTGAATGAGATTTTCAGTATGTTTTTATGTTCATCTTAGAGTGTAAGCTTTCATCTCTGCTTGTTTTGAGGGGGTGATGTTATTGTGTCAGTTTTGAGAGATGGGATCATGGTGAATTTCCTATACACATAAAAATGATTAAGTAGTCACTTTAGAAAAGAGGTCCCTGGGATGCTTAAGCTGGCGTTGCTATGTCCGGAGCAGACCTTGCCCTGGGATCTGGGGGAAGATGGCTGAACACTCAGCTCACAGACATGTACCTCAAACGAGACACACAGGCCACCCTAGGTCTGCGTGCCCTTCAGAGGTGGTAGCTGTCCTCGCGGCTGAGTTAACACCGGCCCATAATATGCAGGGCCAGCTCTTCTGTCCCACCAACTGTCTCCTCTCCAGGCTGCCAGCGGCATCCTCATAAAACGTAAATCAGACTAGGTGCCTCCCTCCTCAGAACCCCACAGACTCGATCACATTTAGAATCAAATTCTCAGCCCCAGCCTCGGCCAGCCCCACCTGACTCTTTCTGCCCCACCTCTGCCACCCCAGCCAGCTCCAACCCTCGCTGTGCTCCAGCCCACAGGCCGTCCATCCGCTCTTCCTCGTCTTCACCAGGTGTCCCAGCTGCTCTCTCCTCCCACCCTGAGGTCTGAGCTTGGAGAAACACTCCCGGATCGCCCTGCCTCAGAGACCCTCCAACCCCACGCCCTCTGCCCCTGACCCTCTCTCCCCGTCCTCTTGTATCTTCTTGGTGCTTGCCTAGTGGGTGTGATATATTTGCTTTGTTTGTTTGTTTGTTTAGTTACCGTCCTCCTCTGTTAGAACCAAAGCTCCAGAAGGGCAGGGCACTATCTGTTAAGTTCGCTGTTGTTTCCCGTAGTGCCCAGAACAGCGCCTGGCTCACTGTGGGCACCCAGTCCATCACAGACACCTTCATGAGAACCTGTGGCCTGAGTCACGGAGTGCGTATCACAGACAAGGCAGTAGCTTCATGTACTGCTCGGAGATTTTCATCTCCTTCCTGCATTCATGGCTCTGCCAGTACAAAGTGAATAGATTCTGATCACTAGACCCTGGAAATAGCTGTAGTAAAATCTAATTAAATATAAAATATGGACCCAGTGGGCCAGGAGAATCACAATAGCATTTTTTAGATAAAATGTACATACTATAAAATTCACTCTTTTAAATTATATGATTCAGTGGTTTCTAGTATAGTCACAGGACTGTGCCAGTGCCCCCACTCTCTGATGCCAGAACAGTTTCATCACCCCTTATGCATGAGCAGTCACTCCTCATTTTTCTATCCCTCTCCCCTAGCCCCTGGGAACCACTGATTTTTGTCTCTGTGGATTTGCCTGTTCTGGGCATTNCACTCTTTTAAATTATATGATTCAGTGGTTTCTAGTATAGTCACAGGACTGTGCCAGTGCCCCCACTCTCTGATGCCAGAACAGTTTCATCACCCCTTATGCATGAGCAGTCACTCCTCATTTTTCTATCCCTCTCCCCTAGCCCCTGGGAACCACTGATTTTTGTCTCTGTGGATTTGCCTGTTCTGGGCATTTCATAAAAATGGAGTTGTGATACAAGAATTTAACTGATCCTTATTGTGGCATAAATCAGGACTTCATTCTTTTTATGGGTGAATAATGTTTCATTGTATGGATTGACCACATTTTGTTTCATTCATTGATGGACATCTGGATTGCTTCCACTTTGGGGACCCATGGGGTGCTGAAATCCAGGGTACAATATAGGACTTAAGTAAGTTTTCTAGGTAGTTTATCTTCCTAATGCAAAATCAGTGTAGGCATGAAAAACTATGAATGTCCATCATTGAAGCTATTTAGGTACTCTAAATTAGAGAAAAAATTTAAAGTAGCACAAAGCAGACAGCATCCAAAACACTTTACCAATTCAAAACACTTTAGCAATGAGAGGTTTGAAAGGAATTCTCGACGAATTCCAGCCCCAGAAAAACAGATCCCAGGATTCCCTCTGCATTTGTCTGGGGAACTGCCAAGCCCGCCAGCCTCAGAAGAAGAAATTCACAAGGGGTGCTGCGTGGGGAACCCAAATCTAGCCAAGTCCAGAGAACATGTGCTTCCTCTTTTCAAGAGATAAATGACATATAGCATAAAGTGTGTTTTAGCATTCTACTTTTTTTGCCCTTTTTTTTGTTTTTAAATAAGTTTTTGTTTTCTTTAGCTTTTGAAAGGATGAGATACAGAAGAGATAGAAATAGTTGTATAATATGTGGCTAAACATTCATTCACTTGCTTCAGTGTTTCTCAAAGTATGGTCTATAGACACCTGAGAATACTCAAGACCTTTTGAAGTCTATGAATGAGATCAAAATTTCATAGTTTCAAATTTTTTATATTATCAGGACATTATTTGTCTTTTTCATTGCTGCTGCAAAAGCAGCAGTGGGCAAAATTACTGGTACCTTGACACAAACAGTGGTACAATTGTACTAGAAATCATTATATTCTTCACTACCACACACCCACATTAAAAAAAAAAAATGTTTCCCTTAAGAATACCCTTGAAGAAGCTGTAAACCTAATACTTTTATTAAATCCTGAAACTTGATACACATCTTACTAATATTCTGCATGACAAAATAGGAAGTATGCATAAAATACTTCAACCACACATCGACAAGCAGCAGCTTTATCCACTAGAGTGTCTGGGGGATTGTTTGAGTTATCAGCTGAACCAACTACATCCATGAGGTTACAGTATCATGCATAAGTAAAAGATCCATTCAGAATAATTTTTCCAATGAATTTTTTTAAGGTTGTGTGTTAAGTCGCTTTAGTCATGTGTGACTCTTTGTGACCCTATGGACTGCAGCCCACCAGGCTTCTCTGTCCATGGGATTCTTCAGGCAAGAGCATGGGGGTGGGTTGCCGTGCCCTCCTCCAGGGGATGTTAGTATTTTTTCCTGTAACATGGGTTTAGAGCACTATGTAAGTTTTGTGTGTACAGCAGGATATCTCTACTAGTTCTCAGTGTGCTGCAGCCTGTTCACCGGCAGAACAGTTTCAGATTCCACTGGAGCTAACCTTTAGGAAGCTATCTCCACATCTTTAAGAAATGACTTGAGTTTTTAAGCAGTATCAGGGAATAGCCACAGTTACTAGAAAAGGTTTTCAAATACTTCTCTCCTTTATAACTCCATGTCTCTGTGAAGTTGGATTTCCCTCATATGTGAGGACTTTGCTGGTGGCTCAGATGGTAAAGCCTCTGCCTACAGTGCGGGAGACCCGGGTTCAATCCCTGGGTCGGGAAGATCCCCTGGAGAAGGAAATGGCAACTCACTCCAGTGGCTCCATTGTGTAACCCCTGGTTCCCCTCCTTTTGTTCAACACTCCTAAATTGATTAATCTTTGAATGGATTCTGAATTTATTTCCTTTCCCAACAAACCTCTCTTCTTTTCATGTAGGCACTGTATTTGAAAATGGGAAGACTTCTGATTACCTGCTGTTGGGAAACTTTGTTTACACAGTGAGTGCGGGACATTTGCCTCGTTTGCATATGAAATTGAATTACTTCATACGAGCTCGTTTTATTTTCAAATTCAAATGTGTGCATTTCTGTATTTAAGAGTTGTTCACACATCCCTTGTAAAATGAGATGAGATGTTTTGACTGTTAAGAGATTATCATATATTAGGTTATAAAAATGTCATTTATTTTCACTGACTGTATAAGCCTTTGGTTGTTCTTATTTTCAGTATTCCTTCTTCACTCTTATTGCCTCACTTTCCCTTTTTGTCTCCCTTGTCCCTTTTTCCTCAGGTTTGTTTTATTGCCCTTGTTCGTATTTCCTTGCTTTCCTAAATTCATGGCAAATACTACCATACTAGACTTGGGTGTTCAACAGCTAATTATTCTAGAGTTGCATTAAAAATAAAATGCCAAAAAAATTAAAAATAAAAAAATCTCCATTTTTTTTGAGGTATTTAAGCCACACAAGACATGGACTCCACTATATGAAATCACTGTGTAAACACTTGTAGGGGATGCACAGATGAGTATGAGTCCCACCCTGCCATTCAAGAGCCAAAAAATGTTTTAAAACCATTTTTTCATCTAAAGTCAAAAGCTCCAGCGGGATACTAGTGCCGAAGGTCATATAGTTAGTCTCCAAAAGATGTGGCTTCCAACCTTCAACTCTGAATTCTCAGGCAGTGTCCTCTCCTCTCCTGTGACCCCCCTCCACGGCTTCACAAGTAGGGACCATGTGCTGTCCTAAATATTAAGTGGGCACTGATACGGCTAATTCTGTTGGTGGAAAAACTATAATTTGATGCTTAAATAACTGATTAATAGGAAGTTAACACTGAGTAACAGAGAAATAAAGGTTTTGGCAAATCTGGGCTCTCCTTTCCTTTGACATCAACCCACTCAAGTAGTAAAAGAATGAAAAAAAAAGGAAAAACACATTTGGGAGCCTAGTGGTTTGTTCTCATACAACATGAGTGCAAAACAAATAATACTTGATGGACTAAGTTTAGATATAAATCAGTAGATGTCACTGGATGTCTCAGAGACATTTTAAAGTGTCCAAGTCTTAATAGGGAATATTTCCTTCATTTTGTGTCAAAATCTCTCTCTTATTTTGGAATTTTTTTATGTAGTCTAAATTGAATATTTAAATTTTAGTAAATGTTTTATTTCTACAGCTCTTTATCCTGAATTGCTATTAGCTATCCTGCTGAGAAAGCCCAGTGCTTCACTTTATCCTGACTTTATGACCCAGTGGGCAGCATCCAATACTGTGTATAAACCCTACAGTAAGCAAAAGTAGGACTGTGCACGTAAGCACTCACTAATCACAGTGCTAGGCAAGCATCACACTTCCATCCTGGGAAACTATTGGAAGTGCCCCAATTTCCTATGACTACTAGCAGTATTCAGTCGGAGAAGGCAATGGCACCCCACTCCAGTACTCTTGCCTGGAAAATCCCATGGATGGAGGAGCCTGGTGGGCTGCAGTCCATGGGGTCGCTAAGAGTCGGGCACGACTGAGTGACTTCACTTTCACTTTTGACTTTCATGCATTGGAGAAATGGCAACCCACTCCAGTGTTCTTGCCTGGAGAATCCCAGGGACAGCGGAGCCTAGTGGGCTGCCGTCTATGGGGTCTCACAGAGTCGGACACGACTGAAGAGACTTAGCAGCAGCAGCAGCAGTATTCATTATGTTATTTTTATCACAAATAGATAATCATAGATAATGCTGCAGTGCTAAGCACCATTCTTGGTATTTTACCTATAAAGTGGTAAGTTTTATCAGATTCAAGTTTATAGATGAAGGAGATGAGACCCGGAGAGCTCAAGTAACCTGCCTTGTTCCTTATCAGAATAGCCAATAAGTGATGGAGTCTTGAGCACACATAGTCTGACTCCAGGGCAATGTAGTCTAACTCCATTTAAACGTTATGCTATCCTGTGGAGGACACAGGGCAGTTCATTAAATCTGGGTCCCCTGCTTTAGGATTAATAGCATGGCTACCGACAGTGGATGCATACAGCGTGGAAATGTAACACGCTCCTGCATGCTACTCCGCAGATTTTCTAATAAGTCAAGTTACAGAATCAGTGTTCAGATTTCTAAATATCCAGTTATATGACTTTTATAATTCATCTTTAAAATTTAGAAAATGAAGTCTTTTACTACAGATGATGTAAAATAAACTTAAAGCAATCTCAGGAACCCAAGATTACTGTAGACCTTAGACGACTGTCGATCACTAGTCATGAATTTCACAAGAAGCAGGCAGGCCCATGCTCAGAAGGCTTGTAGCTGGACTGTCAGACAATGACAATGAGGAAAAGGCAGGGAAAAGAGGCAGAAGTGTAAGGCTGTGCGTGGCAGTTCCAGCCGGCCACAGTCGTAATGTTCAGCTATCAGCTAACTCAGTCATTTCTTTGCTGGTTGGACGTCCAAGTCCAGCTGTGAATAATCTACCAGCCCATTTTATGAACTATAATATTTGTGAAGTAAAATAACGTCTCCCTTCTCTTCTAGTTTGTGGTGATAACTGTGTGCTTGAAAGCTGGATTGGAGACATCGTATTGGACCTGGGTAAGAGGATCTTTAGTCACAACCAAGGAATATCCCATTTATTTACGCATTATCATTAATATTCATTGTTTTTCATTATAACTTGATGTGTCTCTTTACTCCAGTTCCACAGGTGGTTCTATGGGGTTTCGGGACTGGAGGGAGGAAAACAGGGGACTCTAGTTTGAAAACATTGAGTGAAAAATAAGTGTATGTATCACAAGACTTCTCAGAGCCCTTAATATATGGTTGTACACTGTAAATACACCTGAAAGCGGGAGGCCTTCAAACCTATTGACTAGGAATCTTTCATTGGTAGACTATGTCACAAGACATGCTCATTGGAAAACCCACTGGAAGATGATTCTGAAGATTGCTAATATCAGTGGAAGATTTGTCCTCAGACACTTGCAGATCTCCAGCCTGAATAAAAGAAGCTCCATTTTAGATACATTAGTGTTGAAGTACACTCATGTCCAGATACAGAAACACAGTAAGCAAAAAGAAAGTTAGATGTTCAAGGGAAAGGTGGGCCCAAGAAATTTGGATTTGGCAGTCCTTAACACAGAGATTAGTATTTGCACAAGCGTCTTAGCATCTTTCAGTCAGAGCATACAGACAAAAACTAGGGAGGCTTAAAGATGGTAGCAGATAGAACTGATAAGAGTGAAAGGTGGCACCTACCAAAGGAGATGGGAAAGGAACAAACCACAGGTATTACATCATCATAGAAGAGATGTATTTCATGCAAGATCCAGTTAAAACATGCAAATATTTAGTTAATAAGTGCCATAGATAACATTTAGGGATACAGTAAAAAAATAATAAGGAAGTTTGTGAAAGCGTCATCAGTGTGTGAGTCCTCTGTCCACCTGCAAGTCTCTGACACAGATTCCCTCTCTCCACAGTTCAGCCACATAGCCATCTGGGGCAGCATCGCACTCTGGGTGGTGTTTTTTGGAATCTACTCATCTCTGTGGCCTGCTGTTCCGATGGCCCCTGATATGTCAGGAGAGGTAATGTATCCTGATAACAGATAATCTGGCAAACCATAAAAATTGTCATTCATTAATGAGCCTTCATTGCTTGGCTTGGGTTTATATTAAAACAGCATTCACCAATTTAAAAAGCTATTTTTAAACTCCACAGTTGTGAGTGATAAAAATTGAGAGAATATTTTAAACTTGGACGTTTTACTTAAACCTGACTTACCCTTTCATAAGCATTGCTGGGATAATAAAATATGGTTGTCAGGAGCTTGAATCCTGTTAAGACTATCCGTACAGAAGATGCCATTTTAAAATTAGACCATCAGTCCACACATACTTTTTGAATAAGAGATTTGGGGAAATGGTGAGTCTACGTCTTGGGACTGTCTATCTTTTCTTCTGTTATCTTTCATTCTAAAGAAAAAGGCTACTGTCCTGTATTAAATGCACTTTTGGAGTTGTCTTAATGACATCAGTTTGGTTTTCATTTCGAAAGAGTTAGGCTATCTGACATTTTAGCCTTATCATGGTCCACTTTCAATCCCGTCTGTCACTTTCTCATTATACTGGTAGGAATTGAGTTATTAGGTGTTCGTGGGGGAGTGTCATAAGATCTCCTTTCGTACAGAAGGGATTCCAGCAGTAGGAGAGTGTATTATTTCAATTGCAGGAAATTTGACATAAAATGTATAAAAGAAAATGTGGAAAACATTTCAGGATTTCCTGTGACCTCACAGTAACTTGCAAATCACGGTAACGTGAGCTCCGTTACAGCACGTTGTTTTCCCGCAGTCACAGGAAACCTTTCCAGGGGTTTCTATTATTTGTTTCCCTAAGTACTGCCTGAGTACCTTTCACTTTTGACAGTCTGGTTTATAGATCATTTTCATGAAATTTTATCTGACAGCATCCTGCTTTTTATAAATTAGCAGAATGCAGACACATTAAAAAAAATTTGTGGCTAAATTTATTAGAGAGAGGCAGTATATACTATTACAGCAAAACCAGATGTATTGAGGGGTATGTACTTCCGCCAAAGGGAAGGCTCCTTCTGAAACATGGACCGTGAACTCAAGCATGTATTTTAAGGAGAACAGAAAGCAAGCGGTGAATATGTCTCCTTCCCTTCATTTGCATCCTCTTTTCTTGAAGGAATAAAATCCAAGCTTGCATATATGCACTTATGCCACCTGGAAATTCCAGTCCTACTCTGTTTTTATTTGATGTCCACTGTCTGATTGGACCAGCTTCTCCCCAAGGTCGATTCTAACTTAATACTTTTTTCATTGGACCTCATTTTACCTCATGTCTGAATGTTTTATTTTCAAAATGAATGACACAAAAGATTTTGAAATCGAGATAGTTCGAGCAGCTGTAGCCAGTCGCTTTGAAGACAAGAACAGAGTTTTTGACCACCTACTTCTAGGACAAGTGTGAAGTTTGACTGGCTTTTAGCCAACCAAATATAATTCTACCCTTGCCTGTAGAATTCCTGGTATTACCCAAACACAAAACTTAATATCTTCTCTTGAGATTTGCGGTGATGCTGTGTTTAATTCAAAGTGAAATGAATGTCAGTACCCCATCACATTTCTGTTCACTTCATATACAGTGGGAAGTGCTAACAGGGCTTCTTTTTCTTGTTTTATTGCTACTAATACTTTGAATATAATGTTTAAATAGCTAATGCCCTATGGAAAATAGAAAGAATGGATTAATTCAGCTGTTGGCTTGGCTAAATTGTCCAAGATGTAAATTTGTTTAATGTATTTAAAGGAAAGAGTAATACTTTACACTTATGTAGTACTTGGTGCTTGCAGAGTGTCTTGGTGTGCATATGTGTGTTAATGAGCTTCACGGCCACTCCAGAAAAGGAAGATGGCAAGAGCACTGCTCACATTCTCTGGGAGAGAGAGTCTGCACTCACGGTTTCCTGGGCACAAGGGTTTTAGGACCCAAAATGTTATAGCAATACTCTGTTTTTGAATCTTTTTATTGTGCACAGTCACTAATTCTGTTACAATCCAGTTAATTTCAGAAAGAAATAACTACCCTTAGATTTGCATTTTTAATCTTAAAATTCTATATTTCAACCAAGAATGTAGACAAATGCATATATGTGAAAAATTCATTTATGTGCCAGGAGTTATATTTGTTATATGTATATATATACACACACATATATATATCATTGGCCTACTATCTTGAGTAAAACTTACTTGTTCATCCTTTTAACTTTCACAGCAATATACTATTACAGTGTACATTACAAATATTTTATTTGTATATTACAAGTAGCAATATAGTGTTATAAATAACACGGGGATAAGTACAAATATTAGTGTTCCCTGACATGACATGTTTTATGTCATCCATATAATGAAACACAACCCCAGGCATTTTCCAGAAAATAATAATGCTGTTCCAAAGGATTCCTGGTATGCTATGAAGATAACTTTCTGTCACCACCAGCAATAGGGTCGTGAGTGTCTAATCCAAGGACCCTACCCCTGGGACTCCATATCTCTCCTGTTTTGATTTGGTGGCAGCTCCTCCCTAAAGTAAATAATTAAATACGTGTGTATGTTTGGGTCGTCTTAAAGGCATAAGAAGGCCATACGGCATAGTAAAGTGTTAATAGAGATGATTAGGCAGACTAAAAACAGCAGCCCCAGTCCCCCCATCCTGGTTCAGGTGGTATTTCGGAGGATGAGGTACTATGGGGTTTAAAAGGAATTGACACAACAGAGAAGTTCTTCAAAAAGACAGCTAAGATCTGGGAAGAACAATGCTAAAAACGCATAAGGTCTATTGAATGCTTTGAGTATTTTATATGCATTTATTCTATTGATTCAGCAGCTATTTGTTGAGATTCTACTGTGGGTCAAGCACTGTGGATTCATTAGTGAATAAAATAAGTAAAAATCCATGCCCTTCTCAATGTGTCTACTGGAAGGAGACAAAATAAGTGAAATATAGATGGATATAAGTGCTGGAGAGAACACAGAAGGCAAGAGAAGCTGAGAACCATGACTCCCATTGTTTCCCATACCTTGTGGCTTTCACTCATGGTCCAGTCTCAGGCTCTTGAGGGGCTTGAGAGAGGGGTGCATGATCTGACGTGTGCTGTACCACCAGGACTGTGACCACGGTGTTGTGAACCACCTAGGAGATTGTTGCAAGAACCTAAGCCAAAAGTAATGGTGGTTTGGGCCAGGAGGGCGGTCGTGGTAAAAGGGGTCAAAGTCTGAAGCTAATTTGAAGGTAGAGCCTGTAGGATTTGCTGACAGATTGGATGTGAGAAGTGAGAGGAAAAGAGGTCGAGGCGGACGCCATCGTGTTGGTCGTGACCATCAGAACATGCTTGTCCTCAACTCACCAAATCCTCCCAGCAAACTTGTTCCCATACTCATTTTACAGATGAGAACACAGAGGCCTAGAGAAGTTAAGTAAGTGCCTCATCTGATACCCACATCTGAAGCGACAGAGGACAGACTTGGCCGTGTGGTCCATGGTCAGCCGCCTTACCCACTGCCCCGTGCTGCTCCTCTGATCCTGTCCATTCAGAGGAACTCTGAGGGAGCTCCCCCTCCTTGCAGCTATCTCAAAGATCTGTGTGGATGAGGAGAGCTCTGTTTTCTGGTTTCCTGACAGCCATGACTCGTCTGTGCTTCTCTCCTGTGGGCATGGCGGCGTCCTGGCCTTCCTCCATCCACCCTCCGCATCCCAGCTGCTGCGCTCCCCCGCCTCCTCACGTGTCCACTGCCCCTTCACGTCTTTACTGATCTGTTCTGACATAATGATGTCGAGTGCCCCATTAGCGTTCAGTAAAGGATTGCGAAGTAAAACTGCCTTTTTTCCATGCTTGTTTGTTTTGAACAAACACACGAGAAAACAGTGGCATAGATGTGCCAGAGAGACAGAGCTCGGCTCAGATAAGACCCTGGTGCTGACATCCAGAGATTTTCCGGCCACAGAACAGGATGCTGGCCTCTCTTAACCAACGGCAGTCCCTGCCACTAGCGCTGCTCGGCAGAGCCACGCCCATCTGCGCCTGTGAAGCTCCTTCCCGCTCCTAAGGTTCAGGTGCTCTGTGGACCTCTCTCCAGTGTTTTGTCTTCAGACAAACATCGTACATGTTGAAGGGCACAGATTATTCTGCTCTAATTAGCACTAACTGGAGCACAGGGTGCAAATTATACGCAAGTTAGGCAACTAACTGTACACAAGTTAGACCACTTACAGGTATGGGTCTCAGGCTTCTGCATTTAGCTCGGACACATACTCATACACTGATCAGGGCTTTATAGTTGTTTCCAATCTGTGTTCTTGATGTGTCTTTTCAGCCACCTGGAGACAGAGCCATTTCTCTCAATATGTTGAAAGAAAATCCTTTGTTCACAAAGAAGGGGAGGGAAGAGAACTGGCGTTTGTTGTGCACCCATTTCATTCTCCAGCCACTGGTTTTGATCCCAGATGTTCAGTGTTTCATTTAAAACCATATCACAAACCTATGGAGTAAGCAGAGCAATAGCAAGTCACCCAGAGAATTCATGCCAGGTTTTCCTCTCATATCCCTTCAGGTGCTCTAACATCGTGAGGAACTAAATACCTTCTCTTTAATGCCCATTCCTGTTGCTTACTCTCAGATAGGGACGCTTTATTTTCTCCTGGCAACCGTTTTCCTTGCATTCTGTTGATTTCCCTGATATATCTGCTATTTCCCAGGATACCCAGAGCCCTGATCCATTTCCGTTAGTTTGTCAGATATAAAAGCACTCCCATCTCTCTTTAAAAAAGTACCTAGATTTTTAATTCTCCCCTCTCAACACCACCTAACTCCCTTAACACACTTACAGACTGTCTCACTTTGTATCCCAGCTTCTCATGTCCTCTTAGCCATATCAGCGTGTCTAATACCCACTCGTTAAATATATATCTGTATAACATATGTAATTGAAAACCCAATCAGCCCGCATCATCAGAGAAGGCACAGTTGCCACTCAGATGATAGTAGGACCTCATTTACTGAGGGTCAATGTCATAAGTACTTGTCATATCTTCACTCACTTAACACTGAGAACATTTAACACAACACTGTAAGGTAGTTCCTATCACACATTTCACCGACAGAGTGGTTAAATAATTTTCTCAAGGTCACACAGCTTGTAAGTTATCTCTGAGCTGCCTTTGGAACGCAGCCAATCTTTCCCCTTTACCACTATGCACACACTGTTCTCTGTCCCTTTTATATTTTTTCTCTCGCCTTTTCACTTCTCTGCATTTTTCTCCCAGCCGTTAGTATAAATGCCTTTTAATGTCAGTTCCCCAATCAAAGTACTTACTTCCATCTGGTTGGTCAACTAAGCCATCCATTATCTGCATATAATATTTCCATCTTCAGCTGTGCTCAGCTGCCTGTATCACTAATCAGGCATCGTTCCTTCAACACATTCTACATGCTTGAAATTTACCAGAAATCCATCCCCTAGATATCTGAGCCTTCGGGGTAGACATGAGCCACTCCAGCCAGGGCCAGAGAGGACTCTTCTCAGTTGGTGGGCAGGGTGTTGCCATTTGGGAAACATTCCTTCCTATAGTTTTGTTTCCACTTCAGTAATTCTACATCTCTGCCCATAATAAGATTCAAATGATAATGATTAACAAGCATTCCAGTACCACAAATATTGAAATATTTAGCTATTAAGAAGAAATTACAACATCACAGCAGGGGGAGAGTGGGTTCCTCAAAGGTGGAGAATGAGACAATAAGAAACTTTTTAGAAAAGGAAAAGAGAAAATAGCATAACAAGCTTGACTGCGACTTTAAATATGTCACTGTCTTCCCCTCCTCTCACAAATATGGTTGTGATTTAAGGGGAGGACTTTTTTTTTTTTTCAGACCTGACTTGTATTTTTTCACACCAGTACAACAATTTATGGGGCAAGGTAGACCCTGGGGAGAAGTGCTGTGTTATATAAACATATGCTGGCCTGCTTTTTCTGACTTGTCTCAGTGATGTTACTGAGTATTTCTTCAAGTTTCAGAAGGAAATGTTTTAGGCACTCTGATTAGTACACCAGATTACAAAATAAAAAGCAAGTTCCATCAAGGATCATTTCATGTCGCGATGAATACCAGAAGGTTAGTAGTGGTGGAGCTTTCCAGTGCACCGCGGCTGCACAGACACACGCTGTAAAGTCTTCCCAAGCGCCATCTGGCTCTGCTCTCGCTGGCCTGAGGGATCTATAAAGCTACTGAAGGAAATTGGAGTTAAGGAACGAGCATGTGTTTTACAGAATTTCAGATCTCTTGATTGAGATTTGTAAAGTCTCTCTGAAAAACAATAAAAATCTTTGTTAAACCCTTTACTGTCACCCCTGTAGGAAAGGTATTAATAAACCACATTAGTGATATGATTTTCCTAAATTGTGCTGTTTGTTGCCCGTTTTACCAACACAGTGAGTTACTTTACATACAAGGAATTTCCTGCTTTCAAATAGTCCTTATTCATCTCTCAGCTTTTAATTACCTAGATAGCATGTAATAATTTATAGGTCACAAGACCTGCCCTGGTGGATAGGGTGGGGCAGTGTTTTGATATGAAGGAGTTTCATCCGAGATTACTGGGTTTAGCCAAGTAGCCTGGGGAGAACAACTGCTCTAAACTCTTACCAAATGTTCTTCAGTCAACCAACAGTTGGGATCCCGTCCAATAAAACGTGCCCTTGGTCACCGTCCTCAGAGCCCTGACAGTGAATGAGACAGGCAGACTATCACAGATCTTAAAGAAGCTGGCCATATGGCCACTTCCAAGCCCGTTTTGTAAAGAGAAGTCTTGAAGAAATGCTGAGAAGCAGAGACATCAGTGTGACTAACGGCAGATCAGAACATGGGCACACACATGGGCATAGAGTTCTCTTTAGAGTCGCTGTGAGAGCTGGCGTTGCTTTTTGTAGGCACAGCACCTTTTCCTACAATACGGAGCACATGGGTATTGAGCATCTAGGGTATGTGTGTTATTCTGTGTCCAGCAGCGGAGGATGCACAGGTGAACAGAATTGGTCAAGATCCTTAAGGATTTTGTTTTTAATAATGGCATATGGATGTCATAAATGTGAGGGATGATGCAGTGTACTCCAAGTGCCATGGTAGTGAGCAAGGCATGGAAAGCTGAATAAAGCTGCTCTTAGTACGGCAGAACTTGGGCTGTTTGTTCTCTAGAGTCACTTCATTCTTGCATTCATTCATTCCACAGTTATGCATCAAGTATGTCATTGGTTCTAGGCATTGTGTCTGCATAATGGAGTAATTAGGCAAGATTCCCGTGTGTGTTCAGGTTGATGGGACCAGTGAGTAAGAGGGGAAAAGTCACTAAATCAGTTAACAAATGGCTAAATGTTGAATGATTAAAGATGATTTCACAAGGCGATAGGAAGAAAACAGGGTGATATGATACGGGACAGGATTGTAATGGCTGCTCCAAGAAGGTCTTTTGAAAGAAGGGACAATTGAGCTAAAGTTTAAATGATCCAGAGATACCTTCAAGTGAAGAAGAGCATTCCAGGGCTGACAGAACAACTCCTGCCCGGGCTCTGAGGCAGGAATGAGGCTAATGTGTTGGAAGACTGAAAAGTCAATGTCACTGGAGTTGAAAAAGTAGGAAAGAGCACTATGAAATGGAGCCAGTGAGATGGGCAGAAAGGAGATCACCACTCCTAGCTTAGCACTCCAGCTCATGAGTCCAGTACAGCTTGTTTTTGAGTTGCATGCCAGGGAACAATCAGAAACGCTCATAAAAGAAACCATGAATGTCACCGTGCCATCTGCTTCAATAAAGCTCATAATTGGACACAACTCTTGCATTCTGTGATATGGTAAGAATGAGTCAATGAGTTCAAAAGCTAGTTGGTTCCAAACTATCACTTAGCCCCCCTAGTATGTATCATGCAGAGCAAGTTATTTTATGGCATATTTTTGATGTTAAAAAAAGTAACTGGATTAAACAAGATAGAAACATTTCTCTCTCATATGAAAAAAAAAAAAAAGTCCAGTGGAGCCAGATAGTTCAGGACTGTTGTGGTAGCTGCACAGTCATCAAAGACCAGACTTCTTCTATCTTGCTGCATAGTAAACCTTAGTGTACTTCCTCATAGTCCAAAATGGCTGCTTAAGCTCTAGCCATTTTATCAGCATTCCAGCCAACATGAAAAAATTACCCTTTCTCTTTGAAGTTCTTTCCTAGACATTGCCCACCATATTTCTACTTAGCTGTCATTAACCAAAGCTAGTCACATGGTCATCCTTAGCTACAGTAAGACAGCCAGAGGAATATAGTCTGAGCTGGAGGAAAAGATGATTCAAGATTCAAGTGATTGCATCTAAGAAAGTGAGCAGAGACATATTAGCAGGCAACTAGAAGTCTCTGCCATGATAGTCAACAGTTTTTCTACATAAGCCATATGTCAGTTTATGTCTTGCCATAGGTAAATCTTTTTTGAAGTTTTGAATTTTTAAAATATAATTTCCTAAAACAGATGGTAATTAGAAGATGAATGGAGATGTTAGATGGTGGTGATTTTGCAATATATAAATGTATAAAACCAACACAGTGCACTCCTTAAACTTATATAAGGTTATATGTCAATTGTATCTCAATAAATTAGGAAAATAAATTTTTCAAAGTAAAAAATTTCCTGCCATCTGCAATATAGGCCCTATATGTTTCACAGATTGAGTTACTAGTAATCAAAGAATTGATGCTTTATAAGATGGTTTTTTGTTTTTTATTTTTGCTTGTTTGAACTTTCCTTTATTTTTTCATCTTTAAAATGAGAATAAAATAGTACTTATCTCATGGTATTGATTTTTTACCTTTTTTTTTTTTGAAGTGGCTTTTAAGCAGGTAAAATACAGAGCATTGAGATACGGTACCTTATCTTAATATAACTTCTCCAATAGCATCAGAACATTTTTAAATTGTATTTCTCATAGCAAGAAGAAAATTTTGTTACTAATTTTGTCATCATTTTTCTGGTACTTGTAAGTTTTTTAAATAGCACAGTGAAGAAGATTAAAATAAAACAAAGCAAAACAAATTCTGTTCTTAATTACTTCTACTGTTCTGGGAACTATATCCCTAGAAAAGTTTCAGAGCTGTACAGTTTCTAATGCTCTTGATTTCTTTTTAAAAAGACTATTTTGCATGTTCACTTCTCAGTATATATCGATACATAGTCAAATTTTACTTTAAAAAGATAAAGTTGCCTTCTGATTGATCTGATTGATCCTGGTGGCTCAGATGGTAAAGAATCTCCCTACAGTGCAGGAGACCTGGGTTTGATCCCTGGGTTGGGAAGATCCCCTGGAGGAAGACATGGCAACCCACTCCAGTATTCTTGCCTGGAGAATCCCCATGGACAGAGGAGCCTGGAGGCTACAGTCCATGAGTAGCAGAGTCAGACACAACTGAGCGACTAAGCACAAGCACAGCACATTGATACACAGTCAACTTTTAATTTAAAAAAAACCTAGCTTCTCACTGATCTAGATCCCAAGTAGCTCTTCCTCCTTTTCCTCTGATAATCTTTTAATCATTTGTTTGCAGAGAGTGGAGATACAAAGGTTGTTTCTCGCGTTATTCAGCTGGATTGAATATTGATCGAGTCCCACAGGGTGATCATGCCTACTTCAGTTCCTCACCACCACCCAGGAATGTCCAAGGGGGAAGGAGCACAGAAACGCTGTGAACTGGCATCTCATTTGCATGTCTTCTCAGATTTTCTTTGCTTGAAACAATTTGCATATTTTCTAAAATTTTTGTTTGTTTGGGATAATCCAAGCGGAGGGCTTTCTTTGTCTCAGAGTAATCAAGAGCTTCTGGTAATAATTGCACACATATTGAGGTTTATCCGAAACACCCTTCTCCTTAGTTATTTTCTGGGTGTTCTGCCCTGTCTATTTTTATGGAGAAAGTAATTCATCCCACATAAGAGCCCAATTCAGCTCAGTGCAACTGAGATTTATGGAGCACTTCTGCATCAGGACCTATACTGGGTGTCAGTGGATCAAAAGTTGACAAAATAGAGTCTTTCTATGGAACCTGAGTTGTGAGCAAACCAACAAATCAATAGAACATTAGAATGTAAGACACTATTTATTATGATCAGGATGCACAGGGGCTGGCCCAGGAGAGGCCACTCTGCATGCTATAGCTTGGAGAGTTTGAAACAGTTTCTTAGAACTACTGTTCCCCACACCGTTCAGGAAGGCAAGAGAAAGAAGGACTTTTCAAAGTAGTGTGTGGTTAGTCATGTCCAACTCTGTGACCCCATGGACTATAGTCCACCAAGCACCTCTATCTATGGGATTCTCCAGGCAAGAATACCAGAGTAGGTAGCCATTCCCTTCTCCAGGGGATCTTCCCCACCCTGGGATCAAACCTGGGTCTCCTGCATTGCAGGCAGATTCTTTAGCACCTGAGCAAACAAGGAATCCCTTCAAAGTAGAGAGCAGCCCAAGCAAAGAGGGAGGTCGGAGTTGCTAAGGGAGGGGATGGCTGGAGCTAGAACTGAAAAGTTTAGCAAAGACTAGGTCACAGAAAATTACCCAATTATCATTTACATCATTCCCTTAAACCATGGCAGATTGTTTTTCTTTATGAAATTCATAGTATTCTAGAAAGTACCCGAGGCCATAGAGTACAAATTGGGTCAGAAGACATGGCATATAAATGCTAGTAATAAGCTAGTGAGTGATTTAAAAATTTTGTATTTTGGCATGAATATATATCACATAATTGAAATTTTGTAAGAATGCTGTTGTGCTAAAATAAGACATCAAAGACCTATCTCAATGATAACCACTGGAGCATAGAACTTGGCATGTGCATTCCTCTGTCTTCAGGTTTCATCAGAGGGAAGTTTCAAGCCTCACTACCCAACAGGAGCAGCCACTGAAAACCTTCCATGGAAGTTCATCTCTTCAAGCCAAAGTCCACATGAGCTTGAAATTTGTCTTTGATTAAAGTGCAGAGTGATGTATTCAGCATTTACTGTTGACCCAGTGATGCTTGTTACGTACCTCTGAGTTCAACCCCGTGCCCAGGTACTATAACAGATTCAGAAAGAAAGGGTTAAGTTTCAGAGAAAGGCTCCCACAACTTGGAGACCTCTGTCACACCATGGTGTTTCCCAGGCCTTGGACAAAAAGACACTTATGAAACCTTTGCAAGTTTAAATTCAAATAACACAGTATTACCTGAAAGCAGATTTGATTTTGATGAGCTCATATCAGGTTTTCATACATCAAGGGCAGTGTTTCCAGGAGAAGGCACAATTTTGATGCAGTAAAAGCATTCTATTTATATTTTGCATTAAAAATATAGATGTTCAGTTCAGTCACTCAGTCGTGTCCAACTCTTCATGACCAATGGACTATAACACGCCATGCTTCCCTGTCCATCACCAACTCTCAGAGCTTGCTCAAACTCATGTCCGTTGAGTCAGTGATGCTATCTAACCATCTCATCCTCTGTCGTCCCCTTCTCCTCCTGCCTTCAATCTTTTCCAACATCAAGGTCTTCAAATGAGTCAGATCTTCACATCAGGTGGCCAAAGTATTGGAGCTTCAGCTTCAGCATCAGTCCTTCCAATGAATATTTAGGACTGATTTCCTTTAGGATGGACTTGTTAGATCTCCTTGTAGTCCAAGGGACTCTCAAGAGTCTTCTCCAACAGCACAGTTCAAAAGCATCAATCCTTTGGCACTCAGCTTTCTTTATAGTCCAACTCTCACATCCATACATGACTACTGGAAAAACCATAGCTTTGACTAGATGGACCTTAGTCGGCAAAGTAATGTCTCTGCTTTTTAACATGCTGTCTATGTTGGTCATAGCTTTTCTTCCAAGGAGCAAGCGTCTTTTAATTTCATGGCTGCAGTCACCATCTGCAGTGATTCTGGAGTCAAAAAAAGTCTGTCACTGTTTCCATTGTTTCCCCATCTACTTACAATGAAGTGATGGGACTAGATGCTGTGATCTTCGTTTTCTGAATGTTGACCTTTAAGCCAACTTTCTCACTCTCCTCTTTCACTTTCATCAAGAGGCTTTTTAGTTCCTCTTCACTTTCTGCCATAAGGGTGGTGTCATCTGCATATCTGAGGTTATTGATATTTATCCTGGCAATCTTGATTCCACCTTATGCTTCATCCAGCCCAGCATTTCACACGATATGCTCTGCATAAAATTTAAATAAGCAGGGTGGCAATATAGAGCCTTGACATACTCCTTTCCTGAGTATGTGGTTATTTCCTGATTTGAAATCAGTCTATTGTTCCATGTCCAAGTCTAACTATTGCTTCTTTTTTTTTTTGTACTTTATTTTACTTTACAATACTGTATTGGTTTTGCCATACATCAACATGAATCCACCCACAGGTGTACACGTGTTCCCAATCCTGAGCCCCCCTCCCACCTCCTTCCCCATACCCTATTGCTTCTTGACCTGCATACAGATTTCTCAGGAAGCAGATCAGGTGGTCTGGTATTCCCATCTTTTGAGGAATTTTCCACGGTTTGTTGTAATCCACACAGTCAAAGGCTTTGGTGTAGTCAATAAAGCAGAAGTAGATGTTTTTCTGGAACTCTCTTGCTTTGCCAGTGATCCAATGGATGCTGGCAATTTGATCTCTGGTCCCTCTGCCTTTTGTAAATCCAACTTGAACATCTGGAAGTTCACGGTTCACATACTGTTGAAGCCTGGCTTGAAGAATTTTAAGCATTGCTTTGCTAGTGTGTGAGATGAGTTCAATTGGAACATTCTTTGGCCTTGCCTTTCTTTGGAACTGGAGTGAAAACTGACCTTTTCCAGTCATGTGGCCACTGCTGAGTTTTCCAAATTTGCTGGCATATTGAGTGCAGCACTTTCACAGCATGATCTTTTAGGACTTGAAATAACTCAACTGGAATTCCATCACCTTCACTAGCGTTGTTCTTGGTGATGCTTTCTAAGGTCCACTTGACTTCGCATTCCAGGATGTCTGGCTCTGGGTGAGTGATCACACCACTGTAGTTATCTGGATCATTAAGATCTTTTCTGTCTAGTTCTTCTGTGTGGTTTTTAGCATTCAAGAGTCTAAAGGATATCACTGTATCTCAGGTTCAGTGAATCAGCTCCTCTCATCCCCTGAGAAAGGGAGTTCAAGAAGAATGTAACCGTGCAGGGAGGCTAAACGAGATGGGACTGAAAGTGAAACACAGCAACAGAAACCTGCCTTTTCCAAAGAAACGTTCAACTCATACAGCAGAGAAAAAAACACTTAAGAGCAATAGGAAGGGAAGATCCACAGCTTGGTGGGGAAAATCTAGAAAGTTTGCATGAAAAGCAATAAATAGTAACCTGAAGTTGAGCACTGATTTTTTTTTTCTTTTAATGAAAATGATTTCATGAGGAAAATGCTTTCAGAGATCGGAAGAGTGAACTGAGACATAAGAGGACGTGGAAAAGTGAAAGTGAAGTCGCTCAGTCCTGTCTGACTCTTTGTGACCCCATGGACTGTAGCCTACCAGGCTCCTCTGACCGTGGGATTCTCCAGGCAAGAGTACTGCAGTGGGTTGCCATTTCCTTCTCCAGATCTTCCCAACCCAGGGAGATACGAGGAGTTTAATTATCTTTTAATTGGGTAGATGGCTCTGAAAAGAGAATAGTGGAGATTATGGGCTTTGAGGCTCACAAAACAGTATCACAGTACAGACCATCTCTGATGAGTTGTTCTACCCAATTGTTTCAGAGAAGCTGTAGCCAGAAAAAACACTTAAACTCTTGAATCTGAAGCCAGACTCAACCAAATCCTAAGAAGCACATGATAGGATATATAAGCTGTATGTAATACAAGCTTTGGGAGTTTTCAAAGTATTGTGAACCTATCCTAGGACAGTACTATATAGCTGATTGTGTTAGTTGAGTACCTAGGCTAATTTCATTGGACTTATGAACAAATTGGGCTTACAGATGTGCTCTCAGGACAGACCTCGTTCGTATGTAGTGAACTTACTGTATATTCTCCAGCATACGGATGGTGAGTGGTGTGGAGAACCCCAGAGCAGGAAAGACAATAGAAAGCCCTGCAGAAGGGGTGGGGTGCTCAGGTGGCGTGGCCATGGGAGAGCTCTGAAGATGACCTCTGAGCAAAGACCAGAGCGAGGTGGGCAGGACCTATGGCTCCCTGGACGAAGAGAGTCACAGACAGGAGGAGCAAACACTGATGAGGCCAGAGTGTGAAAGCACAACAGGGAGGGAGGGGACTTCCACTGGAAAAAGATGAATCAAGCCCTACTCCTCTCTCCCCAAATTACATAAATATCTAGTTATGATTGGTCCTTTCTAGGAGCTCCATGCCAGAACAAGAAAACCAAGCAACATCTCAGGAATGTAGTCCCAAGGCTCTGATGTTGTTTGGCTTTTAATCATTCTAAACACTAAGTTGTAAGAACTTACTTATTCAACAATTATTTATTAACACCTGATTGGTGGTTAAGCACTTGGATTGTGAGAATTCATCAAGATGTATTCCTCCTCTTACAAGGATCATAGTTGGTAATTAGAAAATGGATAATAGTTACCCATTTTGGAATAGTTACACAAATTGGAAGCACAAAATAGAGTCAGCTAACCCAAATGTAATGATAGAAGTGACGTCCAATGTGAAAGTTGAAAAGCCAACAAGAATTATAGACACAGGGGCTTCAGGACGAGAATCAGCTTGGGCAGCTTCCAGAATCTGAAACACGTGGTGTAGCTAGAGATGAGGGCTGTCTTGAGAGATGATATGGGGGAGGTAATCAGAACTCAAATAGGAAAGGTCATGAAATCATATTATGGAATTTTGTATGCCATCCTGGGGGTGGTGTGAAGCCACTGAAAGGGTTTCATCCAAGAACTGCTCAAATCTAATTTACACTGTGGAAACACCCCTTTGGCTACAGTGTGGGGAGTGACTAGAAGCAGAGCAGGACTGGAGTCAACAAGTCCACCCATGCATCTATAAGGAGGACAGGCAGAGTTTGGACTGGGATAATGGCAGCGGGTGAGGAAGAAGTAGGTAGGTCCAAAGTTACTAAAACACAAGAGAACCGGGCTATATGGTGGATGTGGTACCAAGAGACAGTTCATAAATACAGTACAGGTGTCTGTCTCAGGTAGGTGGCGATGAAGCTGTTCTCTGAAGAGACTGCACAAAGGAAGAGCAGGTCTGGGAGGTAGACAGTGCGTGCTGGGGATGTATTAAGTTTGAAGTACCTATGGAGCGCAGTCGGTAGAGAGTCTGCCTGCAGTGCACGAGACCACAGTTCAGTCCCTGGGTTGGGGAGATCCTCTGGAGAAGGAAATGGCAACCCACTCCAGTATTCTTGCCTGGAAAATCCCATGGACAGAGAAGCCTGAAGGGCCCCAGTCCATGGGTTCACATGAGTCAGACACGACTTAGCGAATAAACTACCATATGTAACATTCAAGTTCAGAACTGGATAATCTGTGTTTGAAGCAGAAACAAGAGATGTGAGCCACAGGGCGGGATCATGACTGATCGATCCCCTTGTAGGTAATAGAAACAGTCAACCTTCCCAGGGAGGGTATATATGTGATAACAGAAGACTCCTGAGAGAATGCCAGGATAATCCACCTCTCTGTTTATTCAGGGATCATCCAAACAATCAGCTTCCTAATAATTATATTCTGTGAATAGCTTAGACAGTATTATCTTGTTGTGGTTATTCAGTCATGCATGTACTAGGCTTCCCTGTCCTTCACTATCTCCCTGAGTTTGCGCAAACTCATGTCCATTGAGTCAGTGATGCCATCCAATTCAATATCTCATGCTCTGGCACCCCCTTCTCCTCTTGCCCTCAAGCTTTCCCAGCATCAGGGTCTTCTCCAATGAGTTAGCTCTTTGCAGCAAGTGCCCAAAGTATTGGAGCTTCAGCATCAGTCTTTCCAATGACTATTTAGGGTTGATTTCCTTTAGGATTGATTGGTTTGATCTCCTTGCAGTCCAAGGGACTCTCAAGAGTTTTCTCCAGCACCACAGTTCAAAAGCATCAATTGTTCAGTGCTCAGCCTTCTTTATGGTCCAATTCTCACATCCATACATGACTACTGGAAAAACCATAGCTGTGACTATGCTTGTTAGTATCGTCTAGATTTGTCATTGCCTTTCCTCCAAGGAATAAGTGGCATTTAATTTCATGGCTGCAGTCACCGTCCACAGTGATTTTGGAGCCCAAGAAAATGAAATCCAACACTGTTTCCACATTTCCCCCATCTATTTGGCATGAAGTAATGGGATCAGATGCCATGATCTTAGTTTTTTGAATGTTGAGCTTCAAGCCAGCTTTTTCACTCACCTCTTTCACTTTCATCAGGAGGCTCTTTAATTCCTCTTCACTTTCTGCCATTAAAGTGGTATCATCTGCATACATGAGGTTGTTGATATTTCTCCCAGGAATCTTGATTCCAGCTTGTGCTTCATCAGCCCAGTATTTCACATGATGTACTCTGCATAAACATTAAATAAGGAGGGTGGCAATATACAGCCTTGACACACTCCTTTCCTGATTTGGAAACTAATCTGTTGTTCCAAGTCAAGTTCTAACTGTTGCATCTTGACCTGCATACAGATTTCTCAGGAGGCAGATAAGGTAGTCTGGAATTCCCATCTTTTTAAGAATATTCCACACTTTTTGTGATCCATAAAGTCAAAGATTTTAGTGTAGTCAATAAAGCAGAGGTAGATTTTTGGGGGGAATTCCTTTGCTTTGTCTATGATCCAGCGAATGTCGGCAATTTGATCTCTGGTTCCTCTGCCTTGTCTAAATCTAGCTTGTACATCTGGAAGCTCTCAGTTCACATACTGCTGAAACCTAGCTTGAAGGATTTTGGCATAATTTTGCTATCATGTGAAATGAGTGCAACTGTACAGTAATTTGAGCATTCTTTGGGATTGGAATGAAAACGGACCTTTTCCAGTCCTGTGGCCACTGCTGAGTTTTGCGAATTTGCTGGCATATTGAGTGCAGCACTTTAACAGCATCATCTTTGGGGATTTTAAATAGCTCAGCTGGAATTCTGTCACCTTCACTAGCTTTGTTTGTAGTGATGCATCCTAAGGCCCACTTGACTTCACACTCCAGGATATCTGGCTCTAGGTGAATGATGACACCATCTTGGTTATCTGGGTCATTAAGACTTTTTTCGTACAGTTCTTTTTATTCTTGCCAAGTCCTCTTATTCTCTTCTACTTCTGTTATGTCCTTGCCGTTTTTGTCCTTTATTGTGCCTATCTCTGCATGAAATGCTCCCTTGGTGTCTCCAATTTTCATAAAGAGATCTCTGGTCTTTCCCATTCTATGGTTTTCCTCTATTTCTTTGCATTGTTCACTTGAGAAGGCTTTCTTATTTCTCCTTGCTATTCTCTGGAATTCTGCATTCAGGTGGGTATATCTTTCCCTTTCTCCTTTGCTTTTACTTCTTTTCTCAGCTATTTATAAGTCCTCCTCAGACAACCAGTTTGCCTTCTTGCATTTCTTTTTCTTGTGAATGGGTTTGGTCACCACCTCTTGTGGAATGTCCAAGTAGTTTTTCCTATGAGTTTCACTGGTGTTCTACTGTTTTTAAAAAACTCACAGTGAATATTTGCAATTCCCAAAATTAGTTCCTTGGGATATTAGTAACCAATATATGGGGGAAAGTATTCTTTGATCAATAAATACATCTTGGAAACCTTGGTTTAAAAAACTATTTGGTAGGTTCTTTATTATGATTTCTCAAAGAATTAAATAAGCTACTCTTCCCTGTGACTCACCAGGGCTGGAGGATGCTGTGGTTTGTTTGAACCATGACAAGCTTTTGGAGGAAGTGGTTCCAGGACTGGTGACCACAAACAGTTTAATGGGATAGTAACCTCTACCCAAAAATTGTACCAAATTTCAACACATAGTTTCACAAATTGAATTATCAAATTAACAGGAATGAATGTGTGTGTTCTTGATGCACATGTCAGTTGCCTTTCCCAAAGTGAGTACGTTACTTATGGAAGTGTAAATCACCACCCAGACCTGTTTCACCATACCGTCCCGCTCCCCCAGGTGTGATTGTGAATTGTTCAAATCTGATCTAATTTGGTAATGTTTTTGCAACTGTAGAGAGGCTCGACATTTTCCCATGTTATTGATTACTTGCTGCTGCTTTTATGAATACCTCCTCAGATCCTTTGCCTGTCTATTGGGATCTTAGCTACTCTTAGGAAAATAAGTGGTCTATTTCTATATCAGATATTAACACAGAATTTCATATGCTTCTGATAGCCACTTTCCAAGTTGTTATGTATCATTTATTTTTTAGTTAGGTTATTTTTGAACCTGTGATGCTTCTACATTTTCATGGATCAGTTCTTTAAAGCATTTCTTTCTATAGTTTTTTTTTTCTTTTGAGTAGGTTTCTTTCTTTTTAATTTATTCATTTTAATCGGTGTCCAATTACAATATTGTAGTGGTTTCTCTAGTTTTTTTCAGCATTTTAAGGCTTAGAAAATCCTTTTATAAAGTTTTATCTAGACACTTAGTAATTACTTCTTGTTTTTTGTTGTTGTTAACATTAATTCTTAACCCCTCTAGTATTTATTAATATATTAATTTATCTTACACCCTTCCCCCTCCCAGAAAACTAACCAAGTTTTACAGCACTATTCTCTGAATAATTTTCCATTCCAAATTAATATATAGTACCCATACAATCTTGAATAATTTTTATGAAATAAAAAACATTTATCTCCATTTATTAAATTAGCAAATTGAGATGAATGGCAATTTATTAAGATTTAGTTACTTGGCCAATTTCAGTCTGGAGAGAAGTAGATGTTAATGTGATGAAAACTATGACATTTATAACTTGCATTTAATTTGATGTTGTGATAAAAAAAAAAAACTTCCTTCCTTGAAGTTCATGGGAGAGATCACTAAAGGGAACATAAGACTAGAGAGCTTAGAGGAATTTGAAAATTAAAGAAAGGAACGTTTGTTAATAATCAATGTTAGTAATAAAAGCAGCCACTTTATAAACATTATTGGTTTAATTCTTATAATCCACTTTACAGCTGAGGAAGCAGAGACCCAGAAGTGACTTCCTCTGACCCTGAGAGCTGGGACAGACAGCCAGGACCGCTTCCAGGGCTGTTTATCACCAGCCCTGGTCCAGTTGGGGTCTGCAGATATAGTTTTAGCACTCCCCAAGGGGCCTTCTTATACTTCTGTACTTTAGGAAAGAATCAGCATCCTATTCGACATTTATAGGGTACAAGGGCGGACAGACTTAAGAAGTGCATTGCTGAAAGTTTGTAGGCAGGTAAGCACATCGAAATCCTCTCTCTTCCGAGCCTGAACTTGGAGGACCCTGCAGGTGAAAGAGTAAGTGTTCCTGTCTGTGTGAGAAAATGAGTACCAAGGGGTCACCTCACTTGTGGGTCAGAAGGTAAGCCTTCCCATCCGCTCACTGCACAGGAGCTAGGCTTTTCTCAAATGTTCTTTCTCCACAAGTTAATAGGGAAATTTCAGAGCAATTCCCTGTCCTCTGTGTCTTCAGGCAGCAACAGTTCACTTTTGAAGCCTGAGGCTGATACTGAGGCAGCATTGCTCTGCAGACACGCAGTTGTTTGTTCCCAGAGCAGGGCCTGTGCCCTCTGCTTTGCAGCTTTGCAGCTCCCTGGGCTGATCCTCTCAAGTCCCCCGGGAGCCACTTTTGTGGCAGATTCCATTTGGTTTCAAAGGGCCTTGAGAGGGGCGGCGGGGCCACTTGGCGTGATCCCCCCAATCTCCCACATTAAGAGTGACTTGCAAGCCGCCCTGGCGGGAGCCTGAGCCCAGCCCCAAACAGGCTGCCCCTGTTCCCCCCATTGTCTGCGGACCGGGCGTCTTTTCCCAGCTGACCTGCCTGCAAGTGGAGAGATGTGAAAAGTTAGAGACAAAAATGGTCTCTACAGAGTGAGAGAGAGCTTTCTTGTACAGAAAAGGAAGGAAATACCTCTGTGGGATTTTATTTTTCCCCCCCTCTTCATCCAAAAAATACAAAGAGACTCTCTGTCTTTAATGGGAATGTCGGCTTTAAATCTCTTAGGTTTGGATTAACTCTGCAAAAGGAAAAAAAAATCTGACAGGCTTTCAGATATGACGCAGAAAAACTTTTTTCCCCTCAATTCATGGTGTGCATTTGCAAAGCCAAAGGCTGGTGGACTGAATAGTGGGCGCCAGTCTCCCCGTCATAGTTAACATCACAATAGTCAGAATTAGCAGCCTCTGTCCCCACCAGGGGACATTTAATACAAGGTGGCAAAGGCGAGAATAAACCTCTCTTCTCTTGCCCCCAAATTAAAAGAGATTAAAATTAAACCAAAGAAACGAGGTTATTTTCAGTTACATGACTTAGATTTATCTTACCTTTTTCCCGCAAAAGGAAAAAGAAATGTGGCATTTTGCAGTCATTACCTAACTCAAAAGCTTCCTTCCAACTAAACAAAACCCACTGACTTGATGGACATTTCCTATTACACAGTTATTGTTGGTTTTCACTATTGAAGATGTCAGCAAGCATGTCGAAGATCATGTTTTGCTTATAAAATAAAATGACTTTTATGTGAATATCTTTCGTCTTGGTGGTGTCCGGAAAGTGGGTGCTGTTCCACTGAATCCACGTGGCGACGTTTATTTTCTGAAATTTGGGGTAATAGCATGTTCTTATTTTTAATGTGTTCAGAGCTGTTTCATCCTAGATACTGAAGTATTCTGCACCAAGAGTCAGTATCAATAAGCTTCTGTTAATGTAGAAAAATTTTAACGAGCAGCTCCCAGTTTCCAAATGAGAGTCAAAATGAATAGGTAATCTAAAGCACAACTTAAAATTAGCAGTCTTTATATTTGATAAGGATGCATTGATTAGGACTGTTTGTTTATGTATAATTGTGAAACCACCTATATAAGTTAAACTCTAGATCATTTTTAATTCCTGATCCACACTTATTTAAAAAAAGTTTCTTGTGTGATACTTAGTGGGAAGTAAATGAGTGTGCATTCACTGGCTACTGTATAACGGAGTTATAACAACACGTTTATGGATTTAAATAGGTACTGCAAATTTGCTCTTGAAAAACAAATAGACTCAAAGTGAAATAAAATATTACTTTTGGTTCCATTTATTTATATGACACTATCCACTTTAAGTTCTAGGTAATCTAATTACATTATAAAGGGATTTTTATTGTAATCACAAACAACTAACAGAGTTTATTTTTATTATAGAATCATTTTCTTTGCAACCCCAAAGGCTCTGATATAGCAATTTGGGATTTAATACAAATGAAAGGGTGTTAAAGTAATTTTTCAGAATACACTGAAACAAGTTATATAAATCTTTGAACAAAAATTAGTATTATTCCTACATAATATCAAATAGTTATTTTTCATAGATACCCTAACTTGTTTATACTGTATTCATGATGTATCTGGATGATGTTTTACTATTGTGTAATATTTTAGAAAAAGTAAATTTTTATTTTCCAGAAATAGTAAATTTAGTTTCTAATTAGGATTGATTTTATGTATTATATTGTAAGAGAATTTAATCCAGTATATGTTTGAAGTTTGCTCAAAAAGATAATTTTTTATATTCTAAGTTATGAAAGAAGGTTTATTACGCCGTGTTTTGGTCACAATAATAAAAAACTCATATAAAAATATGAAAAGATTTGGTATATGATAAAACTTTGCTGTATTAGCTACTGAGGGAAAAATAGAAAGGCATGTTTTCATAAATTAGGCTTTTAATTCCAAATATTTCACAAGTTTGTATTCAGAGTTATTTTATGCCCTCTTGCAGAATGAGATTCTTAAAATTATTTTACTTGAAATCATATAAAAACTTAATTTATATTTACTGATGTATTTTTATGGTTTTTAAAGTTATACTGTTTCTGATACTCAGGCAGCCATGTTGTTCAGTTCTGGAGTCTTTTGGACGGGCCTGTTATTTATCCCTGTGGCCTCCTTGCTCCTTGATGTGGTGTATAAGGTGTAAGTATAATCCTCAGTTATGTACATAACAACATAGATGGCATATTAATCCTCAGATTTCTCTAGTTGTAACATCAACTCTAATATAGAGCTTACAAGATAGGAATTAAAAATATTAATTAATTCTGTGTAAATAAAGGAGAAAGGACCGATTGAGGAACTAGAAAACTATATTAGTTTAAAAGAGCCAGCAGAAATAAAGCAGGTAGTTTCAATTAACATTTTTATTAATCAGCCTGAAAAACCTCTTCAAGGTAGAAGAAAAAAATTCTGTTATTTCCAAACACATGCACACACACACACACACACACACACATAAATTTCTAGTGAACAATAGTTGTGAAAGGAAATTTTTGCTTGGTGCCTGATTCTAAACATATATAAAATAGAGACTAGAAGAATCTACAGTCTTATTAATCCTTCTCAAGGACTGTAAGTTTTAAAATGTTCTCTTTTCCCACAAAAAAGATATCATTAGTTAATGTGATGCTTGTTTAATAACTATGGAAGTTTTATTACTACCAACCTAAACCATTTATGACTATTGTTTCTATAATTATATTAATGCCCAAAATTACTATATTTTTTTAGATTCTAAGAAAAAATTCCTTATACTCTGATTACTATTGTACTTAGAAGCAGCATGGTAAAAGCTTGTTTTATAATGTGTTAAATCTTCATACAAATACTTCTGTACTTTTTCTTTTCTTTCCCTTTTATGTTTTTGCAGTATCAAGAGGACTGCTTTTAAAACATTAGTAGATGAAGTTCAGGAGCTGGAGGCAAAATCTCAAGACCCAGGAGCAGTTGTGCTCGGAAAAAGGTAAAATACACACTACATTCTTTCTCCGTGAGCTTTACATTTTTCTTTTGCTAGCGGTTGGAAATAAGCAGTTAAACCTGTATTTATCTGTTAACGTGGAGCTGGCAGTGTCACTGGCAGATTTTGGAATCAGAGAGATGCAGATTCAAATCAACTCTTTTCACAGAGCTGCCTACGACCTCAGCCAGGTTGCTTGGTGCTACTGAGCCTCAATTTCCTCATCTACATATCTCCCTCACAGCCAGTCGTGAGAACTGAAAATAGTGTCAATAAAGCAGGTGGCTTGGGGCTTAATGAGCACTAAATAAATGGTGGCTACAAATAGTGTTTACTATTAAACTGAAAAAACACAGTATTCATAATAGAATAGAATACAATCAAAGTCAGAGGTTGACATAGAGTCAACTCTCCCTCAGTTACCCTGATGGTTCAGTACTTTATTGGGAACTGAGCTGGGTGTCATATATGAAGTGAGTTATATCTTCCAAGTCTTCTTCATCACCACCACCCACCCACCCCCAAACCAAAAAAAAAGCAAGGTTAGAAAGCTAATCTTACTAAACTTCACAAAAGTATTACAAAAAAGAAACTAAAATTATTCGAAAGCACTCTTATAATCCACAATTATGATGAAAATACCAGGAATTTATTCTCCCTTCCTCTCATCACACTAAAGTCAGCTAGCATTTTGTCTCGACCCTAGGAAACGTTTTGCCCTGGTCTCTGTCACCTTCATCGTGATTCACTGTCATTACCCAGTTTGACACAGTGGAGTAAGTGTCAGACTGGGGACTCGGGCTGAGACCTTGGCTTCCAGCCCGCTCTCGCTCTCATTAGGCCAAAGGGGCACGTCATACACCAGTCTGCGCCTCTCCTAAGATTAACAGCTCTGGCATCTGTGGGGCGGGCACCGCGGGCTAGGCACGGCACCCCTCACTTCATAGCTACTGTCGCATTGAACCGCCATGACATTCATGGACAAACCCATCATCCCTGTTTTTTCCAGATGAGGAAATGGGGCTTAGAGAGACCCAAGGTCTCCAGGTCAGAAGTGGCCATGCTGGGCCTTGAGCCTGTGTCGATTGAGTCTGGAAACCCTAGGCAAGCACTGTTCTGCCTCCCTTGACTGCTCTTCAGGAACGTAGAGGCGTGGCACCACACACAGCCTGCCTGTAACAGGACAGTTCTGACCCTTCCGTGCCAGGGTCCCTGTGCACGTGATGAGTTGGTGACCCCCCCCTTCAGATGACAGGAGGAGCTCCTCTTCCCCGCGCTTTCCCCTCATCTCTTCCCTTCTCCTCCAACTCTACACCAGCCCCACTGTTTTTCATAAACCGTCCCTCAGTAAATGTTTACTCTCGCTTTCCCTCTAGCGATAAAAAAAGATATAGTAAGAGTTCTAGCTCTTAGGAAAGAATGGGCGCATGTATGTGTATGACCAAGTCCCTTTGCTGTGCATCTGAAACTGTCAAAGCATTGTTAATCAGCTGTACTCCAGTATAAAATGTTTATCTTTTTTTAAAGAGAGTTCTATTAATAGTTCACAGAATCATGAATAAAAATATTCACAATTATTAGGGAAAGTCCACTGATAGTACTGTTACTGCCCTTAGTAAATTTCTCCTATTTGTATGTTAATAAAACTTACATTAAGCCCCTTCACGTAATACTCTTTTTCATCATTTATAGTATATCAGTGACTTCAACAATTCATAAGTCAGACTGAGGGTTTGATGTGATGACCTCTGGTCTCTGGGTCCTAAAGAGTCAATGAGTCTGTGATATGTATAGTCCCTTACATTAAATAAATCAGAGAGCCTAAAAAGAAAGAAGTGAATTCCATGTAAATGACCACCAACTTCTCCATGGAAAATGCATCTGATAAATTTCCTGCTGCTGCTCAGCTCATTTACCTAAAATAGTGGTTCACTTTATTTCGGGGACTCAGGACTAAGTTAGTTGTTAGCTGAATAGCCCAGTCGAAAACCCCTAGTTTGGTATGGACCTCATGTTGCATTGCTGCTGATCAGTGAGCAAAATGATGGTGATGGTCAGCCTGGCCGTGGTGTCTCCCTGCTGAGTGCCAGCTAGAGAGGAAGATCTGTGAGAGGGAAGAAGTAGCAACTGGTTGGCAAAGCCTTCACATCAAACTGCGTTCTAAGGCAGCTTAGCAATTGTCAGATTGATTTTATTGACAGAATTGTTTTAGGAACCTAATAAGATTCATGTCAAATTTTCAAACATGAGCTGATTCCATCTGCATTTTTCAAAGAGGAAGAAACAGTGATTTCTGTGTATTCGAGTGACACCAGGCTTGCTTGAGGGCTGGAACACACACCTTGTTTTATGCTTCCTGGCCTCGGCCTGTGCTGATGCCTTGTCTAGCAGCTGAGACCCTCTTACAGACCGGTAATCCAGTTCCTGGCTTTCAGAACCCAGTCCCAACGCGATTACCTCAGCATTCCACAGACCAATTCCCACTCCGCTATCTCTGCGTTTGGTTTGTTCTTCTGCTTCTGCATTTACCACAGTATTCCACAGTGTGTGTCTTCAACCTGCGTTTGCTCGTGTCCCCTACTAGACTGAGCTCCTTGTAGGAGAGGCCTCTGTCTCAGTCTTCATGGCAACCCAGCACCAGCCACAGAGCCAGGAACAAAGTAACACTCAGTTAACATTTACTGAATGGATGAATGAATGGTTAGGAGAATGAACCAAAGAATAAATGCATTAATGGAAGGGTAGGTGAAAGGATAGTTGAGTAGTGGGCTGACCTGTGGGTAAAGGAAAATGTGGTACACAAGAGCACAGAACTATCCAGGTTGCACTTCCCAAACTAGCAAGCTCCCATGTGATGGTTGTTTACTTTTTTGTCATAGAAGGATGCAGTTCTTAAGAATGACCTTATAATTTGATCACCCCAATTTTTTAATCTTCACTAAGCACTACTATAAAGTCAAGCTAGGTGTAAACACACAGCCTCTCTGTGTCAGAGAAACTAACGTGTAAGCACTATATCCAGATTAGCATTTACAATAATTCATTTCTCATCTCTACTCATTTTCAAAAATTAAAACATCTTGGTTAAAAGAATTAGTCTTTTTTTAATAGAAATAAGTATGTCATTTATCATATTATTATCCTGACTTCCCTGGTGGCTCAGATGGTTTAAAAAAAATCTGCCTGCAGTGCAGGAGACCTGGGTTCAATCTCTGAGTCAAGAAGATCCTGGATTTCCCAGGCAAAAATACTGGAGTGAGTTGCCATTTCCTCCTCCAGATCACTGTGTAGCCATGGCTGATTATTTTGGGCAAAGAAACTAACTCATAAGCTATGAAACTGTCCTTTGCTGTTACTTTCTATGGACATGCTCCAACACTAGGGAGCAGAAGCATATACATTTCCAAAATCCAAAAAGCTTTGAAATTCAATTTTTCCACAAGCTTATAGCAAAATTTGCTGGATTTTCAAAACAATTTGTTCTCAAAATATAAGGACATTGATAGTGTTTATTTTTCTGC
The DNA here is from genome assembly GCA_006410615.1 of Neotragus moschatus. Lineage (NCBI taxonomy): Eukaryota > Metazoa > Chordata > Mammalia > Artiodactyla > Bovidae > Neotragus > Neotragus moschatus. Next base: position 361,596 of record SJYA01000935.1, on the reverse strand, counting down.
AGTGTAAATATGTCTGTGTTTTATAGCAGAAATATTAATTTGGGGGATATGGGTCTCTAAGGTCTCACTTGGGAGTATTACATACATAAATTGTGTGTAACATATTACTTTCCTAAAACAAAACAAAAATATGAATTGAGAACCCCAAAGTGTTAAAGTAATGGATTGCGGACACTGGGCTCATTGGAGACAGGCAGTTATTACTGGATATCTTTCCTGTGTGTGTGTGAAGCAATGCATCTTATAGTAAGGCCAAGTATGAATAATGAGAGTCATAATTTTTTACACGTATCTATAGACATTAGCCAGTATAACATCATCAGCCTCTACTAAATAGTATTTTAGCCCAGGATCTTCAGGTCAGTCCTCATTAATTTGTTCATCACCACTGTTTGGCCCAAAGCCCAAAATTTTTAAAGTAGGGAAGTATAGATGTCAGATAATTTGGTCATGGAGACAGTGTTGGTGGTCTCTCCTAGCTTTTCTCTGTGTTGCTTATCTTAATGAGAAACAAGAGGTTCGATGTAGCTAAGGCAAAAAACAAAATCTAGTAGCTTTCCTAAAGAATGGAGTCGGGGGGGGGCATTATAAATTAAAACTCATGTTTAGCAATAGACTTCTCTTGTTGAGTCAATGTTGAATATAAACCCAGGCATCAGAAATGATCCTCACAAAGTACCTTTGTCTTGTGATGATCTCTGTTCTAGTTGGTTTGTTGTTTTTTCTTGGGATCTAGGGGATGGTAAGGGTGGGAAGAACTCGTGTTTCTAAGTGGCTGAGTGGTTCCTAAGTGCCGTCTTCCTGAATCCTCCATCAGCCCAAGGATAGGAACTGTCCTCCTAAACTCCATGAGATGTCTGAGAACGGCTGCCTAAGGCAATCCAGCTAACAAATAACAGAATTAAATCAAAGACTGCAGAGCCCAGGCTCCTTCCACACTAGTGTGCTTCTTTCCCCAGAAAGAAACTTTTCTCTTTAAATGTAACACTAGATGTTAATGTGACATGACAGCTGAGTGAAAATATAGCCTTCAATGGCCATTACAAAACAAAATTGCATCGTCTCATATATGTTGGTTGCCATAATATGAAAGGGGCGCTTCTATATTAAAGGATCATGCATTCAAGAAGTCCAGCCTAAAACCTGGAAAACTTATTTGGGGAAGAAGAAGCTCCATCATGATACATTGCTGTCCTCTCGTCTTCTGTAGTCATTTCAATTTTAAACACCAGAGACTTCCCAGCACCCCATCCACAGTGCTCTGCTAACAAAGTCAGACCACCTGCTGCTAAAGCTGCTGACTTCCTCAAAGCAGTTAGATGTTTTAGTGTCCCTCTGAGTCCCCAGGTCTGTAATGGTAGATCATTTTAAGAGTAGAGTAAGAAAAGTCTGTAAAAACGGCTCTTTCTCATTCCCCATATCTGTTTATTTCACTGGCGAAAACAAGTTTTACAAGTTTTTGCAAAACCGCTAGAGTTTTAAGATTAATTAGCTTTCTTGCCTTAATTCCCAATGACAATAAAGTATGTCTAATAAGTACCAGTTAACACCCCTAGACTTGTAAAAAATATCTGTGGAAGATTACTACAAATGTCAACATTTCCAAATATTTTACTTCAGCAAAAGCCTAAATGTTTCTGTAGTTACAGTGAGTTCATTTTGCAGATGATCTTCTTTTTTTATGTATGATAAATATTGTTCCATTTCAAGGTCTAAAAAAAATTGGCAATATACAGAACTAACATAACTTACAGCAGTTTAACCAAAGCTTAAAATGAGGAAGCTAAAAGATGGAAATTTGTCCACTGAGTCAGTTCCAGTGATTAAAACAAAATTGCATAAACATTTGCTGCAACACATGCGGATTACTTATTAGCTCTTCATGCTTGTTATGTGGTTTAATATCAAAGCGAAGTTTTATAAATCAACCAGTGGAGAAATGGCATGACTGGGAGGATTGATGCTGTTTAAAAGTGTATTTCAGAATTATTATTCAAATTTATTTATTTGACAGATATTTGACTTCCCACTGTGCGAAACACTGTTCTCTGAGCAGGAGAGAAAAACAGACGCAGTATTTCTCGCACTCTGCTTTTAGAAGTTACATAATTACATGGATTCATTTCTACAGAAAAGATTATTCTAAATGTTTATTGAAAAATAAGTGTTTTTCCTTGTCACTTTACCTAGTAAATTATTTTCTGAAAATACTTTTTTTTTTATTTTAAAATGAGATTAAGGAACACATTTCATGCCATATTAGAGTGGTAATGGAATTTTTCTAATTAAAAAGTCTATGAAATTTCTTCTTTACATGATTTTTTGGATTTTTCTGTATAAAAAAATTAATTTATATCAGAATATATGCAAAGTAGGAAAAAGGTATATTAATGGTTTATTTTTTTTTAAATTCTCAAATGCCATACTTGCTATATGTAGTAAGTCAGATAAGATTTTAGAAGGTACTATCCCTACTGGTGGATTTTGTGTTTTTTGTTAATTGTATTGTGCAGGTTCTGTATCTCTGTTTGACTTAAAAACTAGGGTTAGGAACAGCTTTTGTCTGCACTTTGGGGGACAGAACTCTTCTGAGCTGTAGGGGAAAATGGCCTCTACGGTATCTGTCTAAATACTTGAAACCCCATTTGCTGTCTGAGAAAAGAGGGTAAAAAAGAATCAGTAGACTACAGATTTCTCAAACAGTCTTTTGTGTAAGTCTGACTCTCTCTGGTGGTCTTGCGGGCACGCTGGGGTCTCTGCCGAGTTGATAATTCATTTCACACGTTTGCACCTGCTCCGCAGCCTCACAGAGAGGGCGCAACTGCTCAAGAACGTCTTTAAGAAGAACCACGTGAACTTGTACCGGTCAGAATCACTGCAGCAAAACCTTCTCCGTAAGTATTTGAGCTCCGATTTTTAAACACAGTCTCCGCCGTTACCTCATAGCATTTGTAAGAGCAGTATTTTGACCTGAAGGATATTTAACTTTTTACAATTAACACCTAAAGCAAACTTGGCACACTTGCAACACATTATACAAATATTAATAACAAATGTTTAGAGAGTCTTTTGACCACAGCCATCTCACTTTCAGCAGAAAAGATAGAGCATTTGAAAATCTTGCTGCTTTCACTTCACAAAAAAATATGTCTGCATGCCCCTTACCTCCTTAAATCTTAAAAAAGAACCAGTAAAATAAATCTTGACTCTTAAAAGCTTACTCGGTATTGTTATCTTTTCTACTTGAATAACTTTGCAAGAGCCTTTTCAGCTTTCATATACAATGACATGTGTGTGAAACAGCACACAATGAAACATATATTTTCCCCTTCAAAAATATTTATGAATATTTAGAGTTGTAAGAAATTATTAGGTATCATGCCCTCCTAGCATTTGAAGGATCTCAAAAAGAATATAATATATAAAGCCCTGTAGTAAATGCATTTGTGTTGGTAATATGTCTTTTGTTTCATGTTGTCTCCACATGTAATTTATCTTCATGTATATATACTCACGTTTAATGCTTTTGCTCTTTATGCGTCAAGAGGCCTTTTCTAAAGATGTGATCCCCTCGGGGGTCATTTCTTACCCCCAGGCCCCCTGTGACCAGGCCAGGGCACGAGTGAGTTTATTTGTAGATGCTGAGAGTCCAGAACTATGTCTTCTGAGGGAAGTTGTGTGTGTTTATCTCCTCGCTCTTATTCTTCCTTCACTCTCATCCGCCTGATCTATCTGGAATGCACGCTCCCACTTGACTGCACCCGCCCCCCCCACCCCTCTGCTAGCAGGAAGCAGACATTAGAGGACTTGGACATGATGTGCTCAAGGAAGAATGGAGGCGGGGCTGCAGCATCTGTTCATCCAGGGAGCAGAGCGCCGAGGATCTCAGCCACCATCGTCTCACTCTTCATTTTGCAGTTGAATCCATATCGTTTCCAGGCATTAAGAATTAGTGTCTTTACGCTTTTAAAGGCAGGGAAGGCTGCATTAGCTCCCCAAGTTAGAAAATGAACACTCAAAACTCAGAATAACAGAGACTTCCTGTGACTTCAAGCTCACCGTTTCTATTTTAATTTACAGATGGGTATGCCTTCTCTCAAGATGAAAATGGAATCGTCTCACAGTCTGAAGTGATTAGAGCATATGATACCACAAAGCAGAGACCTGATGAGTGGTGACGGGTCGAGGGGCTGCAAGGCCAGCTCAGCTACATCTCTAAGGGGAGTCCCAGGTCTTCACCAGAATCTGCCGACCAATTCCAGTCTGGTCCAAGGAGGGGAAATGGATCTGAGCTCATCTCATTGACTGACATTCAGATTCATGTATATTATAGACGTAAGCACTGTGCAACTATACTGTAACACCGTCTCTTTCAGATTTTCTAAAGTATTTGCTAAGTCTTTGTAAACAGACATTGAAAATGACCTTGCATCTTGCCAGAGTGTTTTTTTCAACTGAGAAAAGGTCAGTATTCTTTTGCTGTTACTCTGGAGCTGTAACTATCAGTGTCTTGGATATACCACAAGGCTATTCACCATTAAAAATCTGTAAAATGATAGTAAATTAGAGGGCCTCTTGATATCCAAATTTAGATTTCAGAACGTGCTGGGGGTGGAGGGGGTAAATAGCGTTCTTAAGGAAGCAGCTTCCTGAGCAAAATTTCTAAACAAAACATTAATGATAAGTGTTTGTGTCAAAAATTGTCTTGATAAATGTCTGCCAAAGAAGTTCAATAAATGTATTACTATTTCTCCTTCAGTAGTCATTTGCCCAGAAATTTACAAGAAAGTTTACCTCCAGTTCTGCTGTAAGATCTGCATGCCTGACTTTTCAAATTAAGAGTGATTTGTAAAAATGAGTATTTCAAGGCATTTGCTACTAATATCTGTGATGTTGCACCTTTGGCCTTACAAATGCTTCTTTCTCGTTTGTCTTGTCTATTTGTTCAAGTGGAAGTGCACAAGTGGTTATGTGACTGTCGTTACAATACTGATTTTTAAACCTGTATTTATGTCTCTGTCCTTTCTAATGAGGTTTCATCATCATTGAGATTTTTCTTACAACCTGGCTTCTGCTGTAGATTAAGTGATGTCATTTTGTCTTTGAGTTTTTTTGTTTGTTTGTTTAAGAAAAAATGTACATAAGTGTTTATGTGAGATTTCCAATACTTCCGTCAAGGTGTTTGAAAAACCATGTCAGATAAATGCCTGGGCTTTTGTAATGTCTGTAGGCTCAGCCTTTTGTCCTATGTTTTGGTTTTCCCTAGTAGTGCCCATTCCAGATGCCTGTTGTCCTTGATGGCACGTCCCAGGTTAGGGTGACTGCCCTGAACTTATAACCAAGAATAGTATAACAGTTCACTTGTCAAGCAGCTCCCAAAATTAGTCACATGCTGCTAATTGGAACAAATAAGCAGTACTTTCCCCCATTTTAAAAACACCTATTTTATTCAAGCCTATAACTTTACAAAGAACTCTGTTCATCATGAGTAGATTTTGTTAATATGCTTTAAAATATAGATTCAATTTAATTGTTTCAGCATTTCCAAGATATCTCCTGAAAATGCCTATTTTGCTATGCCAACAACTAATGGTGAAGAGACTGTTTAAAAACCACAACCAGTTTTCTACACTATTTTTAACATAATGCTTTCATGTAGAAATGAAAAGAATTCTAGCTTTCAGATACATTTCAGAGATTGAAGCAAACTTTTTGCCTTGTATTCAAAAGCCTGTTTGCCTTTAAGTGGACTTACCAGCAAAACAGATAGAACTTCCTCTTTAAAAAAATAAGTCAATTACAGTTAAGGAGAGAGGTGATTTTCAAATCACTCCTTGAGTTTAATAATTTCACATCTTTTTCACCCTTTTTCTCAATCTAGATTTAAAATTTTAGTCTATATATTATTTCCTTCTCTGAATTTTTAGCTCTTTAGTTACATGTATGCCTCCCACATTTTCTACAAATAAGAGAGGTTATGACGTACATAATTTGAATTTGAAAGGGTTAAGAATGTGACATACTTCACTCTCCACACCCTTTCCATTCGGAGTTCAGATTAAGAAAAGCATGAATTCAAATATGCAAGACCACAGGTCTAAGAGTCTAAGATCATCTTCAAAATTCAGATGCCACAGTGTTTGTTACTGAATGGCTATTCAGAGCACCTGGGCCTCCATGATGACAGGTGAAGCCAACCACAAAAAAATGGGAAACAAGAATCAAGTAAAAGGAATAAAGGTTTTAAAAAAGAAGAATGAAGTACATCCGTCGGGAGAAACACTTAATAGCAGTTTCAGAAAAGGGCTGCTTCCATTTCCCCTCACCTCACAGGTGACATCCTTCTCCGTAATTTTAATATGAAAATGTGATGAGCGTAATAGAAGTGAATTTCTGACTTAAGAAAACTGGAAGCTTTATGTTTACCTTGAAACATGATTTGTTTCTGTGGAGCTCTTCAACGTGAGTGGAGGACTCATGGTTAATAATGTGAAAGAACATGATCTGAAACATGACTGATTTATGCCTTTTTGTCCCATGGACCTGTTTTTGAGTTATCAACATTGAGTCAATCTCTTAGCTTCTCGGTAGGGAGTTGAGGGGTAGGCAGCAGGGAGTGACCACCTTGGGAAATCTTAAAAGACAACACTGCAACTGCAGTGACTTTGTAGTGTTAGAAAAAACCCTCCTTTTTTTAACCTTCCTAAGTAGGGTGGGGTGGGGGTGGGTAACACAGGTTTTACCAGGATTAAAATAAATAGTTGAAGTGGCTTTTAATGTGTATTTTCTGAAATAAGGGACAGTCTTCAATTAAAAAGTCCCTTATAGGGACTCTGGCAAATGCTAACACCATTGCTTTACAATGTTTACAGTTCAGAAANGGGGTGGGGGTGGGTAACACAGGTTTTACCAGGATTAAAATAAATAGTTGAAGTGGCTTTTAATGTGTATTTTCTGAAATAAGGGACAGTCTTCAATTAAAAAGTCCCTTATAGGGACTCTGGCAAATGCTAACACCATTGCTTTACAATGTTTACAGTTCAGAAAATACTACTCACAGCAGAAAATCCTCATTTATTTTGCATTGAAAAGTTGGAAGTTGCTTCTTTAGCATTGACTAGTACACAGTGATATTGAGCATGAACTTTCTAAATGTTTTATATATACATATAAAAATGTGTTGGTATCTCACACCCAGAAAGATGCTATATGGTTGAAAGTATGAGCAGGAAAAATGGTGTTTCTCAGGAATGTAGTATATTTTAGATGGAATAAGCGCCATCCACCCTCCCACACAACACTCTGGCCGACAGGAGCCTGCTTGGGCAATGTGGCAAAGTTAATGGAAAACTTCTTCTAATCAAGTCAGGTGACTGTGTATTATATTCAGTATGAGCCATTTACATGAATTGTGTGGTCACTGAATGGAATCAGCAATTCCTCTTAATTTCCAGGGGGGAAAGAAATGAATCCAAGAAATCTACATTTATCCTGGTCATTACATTTTTATATTTTAATTTTGCAGTCCTGCATCCTAAATATCCAGGGTGAAAATCATGTGATAATTTGTTCTCCATTGTGTATGCTGTGTATCTCTTATCTGTCACTTAAAATGTTCTTTCAGGACATGAATACTAATATGAATGTACTAGATTGCATATTCACAAATTTTTATGTATAACAAAATCATCGTTATTACCAAGCTAAATAATCATTAGTGTTTATTTTTGTGCAGTTTGCCCTTTGATATGTCCTGGTTCTAAGACTTATATCATCTGATAAATCTATAATCATGTACAAAATTTATTGAGCAAATTGCCACCCTATTCACATCATATGAACCAGGCCCATGGAATTCTTTTTGTAAATTATTTAATGTAAACACCATGCAGTCTGGTGCCTAATAAATGCTTTTTAATAATGAACATTTCTATAATGCCTCTTAAAGAGACCATAGTCTGATTTTTCTCACATTAAAATAAGTGAAGTCACTTGTGAAACTGTTACACTTTGCTGCATTTTAATTAACCTTCAACAGCTATTAAAATGGAATGTAAGTTGAATTTTGAAGGAAAGGAAATAAATGTTTTCCATTTTTCGTCTTGATTTATTTTCTGTATGAGAGCAGCTGTGTTTTTGATAGGTTTATGGTTTGCATGAATTAATATTTAAAGTGGTCTAGGCCAACGCATGGCTATTGCTGTAAATCTTGATGTTTATTTCTGCCTTATAAAATTATCTCATGGCCTACCTGAGACTTAATATTCAATGGACAAATTAACTGGTCCTCCACACAGCTTTTTTTTTAATAAGTAAATTATTTTACAAACAAATTTGAACTAATTTAATTGAAACTTTTGTTTAGCTTGCCTCTAAGAACTTTTCTTAATAAAGCTCACAAAATTTCTCAGCAAATAAATCTCCCTTAAGTAGGAAAAAAAAAAGCTAGATTTCATACTTGCTTACTTTGAATTAACAGCAACTTTCCATAGGTAAATCTGCTCTTGCGAAGATGTGAGCAGAATATTTAAAAGTACATGTTTTGTTTCTTAGTTCTAGACTAGAAGCCATAAATGCAGTAAATACTGTTTGTTGTTTGTTTTACTACTTCAGGCTTCATTTTTCACATTTTCAAGTTTATTAGGTTAAAAAAAAAAGGCAGCCTTGGAAGGCAGCTACTATGGAAAATTGCAGTTTGGATTCAAAATAAAATAGTATTTTCAGCTCCATGAAAAACCATTCCTGCTGAAACTGCTGTAGAAATTGTGAAGCTGCATGAGCGGAGAGTACCGAACCTGTGATTATAGTCGTTTTCTCAGGTGTGTTTATCTCGATGTTCAATGCACTGTTTTATAAATAGTTATTAAAGTCTAGTAATATTCAGTTCTACACAGTGTTATATGTCATTGGCCTTTTGTGAATGTGCATGTTTTAAACTGCAAATTTTAAACATTTTTGTCCTCTTATTAAAAGTGAAATAAACTGTACCATTACATAAAGAAAAGTGTTCATTTTAATTGCTAGTTTTAGAAACTATATTTCTTCATAAAACCTTCAAAACTGCTATAACTATAGTTTGAGAAGATGTATATCTGTTTAATAACAATGTTAACATTTTATCTGCAACCCCAATGATAATTGAAAATATCCCTGCACTGTAAATCCCATTCAATGCAATATAAAGTGGGATATATTAACTCTAATTTTATAAGAGTTGGTAGTTCAATAATTATCAAAAAATAATTTTGGGACTTCCCTGGTGGTTCAATGGTTAAGACTCCAAGCTTCCAATGCAGGGGGTGTGAGTTCAATCCCTGGTCCAGTAACTAAGATCCCCACGTTCTGCACGATGTGGCCAAAATAATGACAATAAAAATAAAATCATTCTAAATAAAATTACTATATTTTGACTCTTCAATCAGAAATGCCTCCAAGATTGTCCTCATTACAGGTTTAAATCAGCCTGTAGGTCAACAACTAACTCATGGCTCCTTTCACACAGGATGAAGTTTTTAAGAGTTCTAAACCCCACCGAAATTGTTTAAGTGTTATGAGAGAGTGGCCACATTTGGCCAATAAATTTGAAGGAAGTAACCGGAAAATAGTAAAATTGCCACATGAGACAAAATATAGGAAAACCTTGGAAATGAGGACAAGACAATCAAAATAATCACCAATCGATAAAAGGAACAAGGGAAACTGCAATTTGGAAAACTGTTGGAACAGGATGAGTTCACAGAGACCCATTGGGGAAGCAATGTGAAGAGCCTCTGGTTTCATCAGAGTGAGGGGCAGGGTATGCTTCCCTGTCTGGGACCCTGCTTCCCTCCCCACAACCTTTTCCTGGGGGCAACAATGAAGTATGGGTCCCACATGCAAAATCACAACAAAACAATGTTCAGAAAACTAACCTGTGAATTATGCAAATATTTTCACGTTCAACATCATCCCTCTTAAAATAAGCACCACCATCTAACACCACCGTAAGGAAATAGCAAACTTGAAATACATAAATCTAGTACATCATTCTCTTTTAAAGATTGTTTTTATGTGCTTAAGGCATCTCAGACCTAAAGCTTCTATTTCAGTATACAGAACCACTCACTTTAATGAAGAAAGATCTTTCTAACCTGGGTCATTTCACTAGAAAGCTAATAAAAATTGTTGGAAAATGTAATATTTTTTACTATTCAGTCTTTATTTCAAGTACAGACTATGTAACCAGCAATTCAAATGTAAACTCTTGTCAGAATAACTTCATTAGCAACTGTTAACTGAAATTTTGAAAGTCTTATACATAAAAAATATGTGTTTGTTGCCTTAATAGTTTAACATGCTCGTAAATCCTTATTTTTCCTGAACATATACTAAATAAGCCTTTTAGGTTTTGCACAAGTAATCCAGACCCAGTGAAATGCATCATACTCCTAATTGTGATTATACATATTCTCAGGAACCTTTTTGGTTAACTGGTTTTAGAATGAAATTTTCCTATAGATTTAACTCAATCTGGGAAATTCTCTTCCATGGGGAATAGCTTTAAAAAAAAATGAAAAATAGGGTGGAAAAATCTATGCATTTGGGACAATTAAAATTACAATCTGTTCGCTTTGAAGTGAATAAAAGCAAGTTTATTAAATACGTTTTTCTGAGTGCAGGGTGGGAGAGTGCCTGCTCTGTCTCAGGCAATAAGAATTTGGCCAGATATCATAGGAGGCCATGGATTGCCAGGGCCTAATTCTATCAAAACGCCGGGCCATTTTCTTTGTTCCGTGCCCTTCAATCTGCGTTACATTTTCCCTTCTACAGTACTCTGCCTTGCTTTTATACGTGAGATTTCATCTGCTTTCTATTATGTACCATGGACTGATGACACTGCTTCCTCCCCACTCCCTCCCCAGTGCAAGTCCCTGGGACAATGATTCTGACTTCTGATTCCTTAAGAAAACCCTCAGCAGTAGGGTACAATTAACATCTCCATTTCACAAATGAGAAAACTGACACGTAGTGACATAAAGTAGCTCAAAGTCTCTCAACTTATGGGCAACACGCCCAGAAAACTAACCCAGACACTGTGACTCCACAATTTACCTAAACCACCCCTGGACTCAGTTTTCTTGGGCATAAAGAGAGAGATGTTTGCCCTGTAGTGTTTATGTTTTTGTTTTGTGCTCTTTAATATTTTATGTTCCTGGAACAAGGCACCAATTCCATGAATGGTTACAATCCCCTCTGTCTATAGGGTGTGTACAATGTTACTGTCAATGTTACAACACTTCCCCAAAAAGATTTTCTGAAAAGTAGGTTGGATTTTTTTTTTTTCCCTAAGAAAATTAGGACTTCCTGGTGCACGCCATAAGGAATGTACGGCTTCAAAGCAGACAGTGGGCCTGGGTTCAAATCTTGGTTCTCTTATCATCAGTCTTGGGCACAGTGTTCAATCTTTCTGCTTTGATCTCTTTATCTGCCAAACAGGCATGGTAAGAGTCCTGACTTCAGGGTTAGGAAGATTAAATGATACATGTAATACAACACACACATGGTGTTTAATAAATGTTATCCATTATCTGCAACACCTGGAGTAACACGCAAATATGGCCTTGGAGTACGGAATGATGCAGGGCAAAGGCTAATAGAGTTCTGCCAAGAGAACACACTGGTCATAGCAAACACCCTCTTCCAACAACACAAGAGAAGACTCTACACGTGGACATCACCAGATGGTCAACACCAAAATCAGATTGATTATATTCTTTACAGCCAAAGATGGAGAAGCTCTATACAGTNGTCTGGAGTTCTGGGGTATCAAGGCTCTCTCTCGGCACCGCCCCCCGCCCGCCGTTCTCTGCCCCCGCTCCTCCGCTCCTCCGGTTTCTTGGCCGTAAAACCATCGCCTCGAGCTCTAAATGGTCTCCCTGAAGTTCCGATTCAGGTGGAAAGGTTTTTTTTTGTTTTTTAAGGTGTAAAGTTCCTCTGCTGGGGTTGTGATTTATTCTGCTCTGAAGTAAGCGGAAACTTGACCCGTGTTTTCCGACGTGAGAATAGGGGGCGGGGAAGCCCCTTCGACCCCGGTTTCTAAATATCCAACCCGAGGACCTGGGCATTTCTGAAAAGCGTGACAATAGGAGGTGGGCTGGAGTGGGTAATTCGATGCAGAGAAATGAAAGGAAGTCGTGAGAATGGGGCTTAGAAACACTACCAAACGGCCACACACACACACACAAATGTGGCTTAAGTTCCTTACCGCCGTGGGGCTACAGATAAACGTACCCCAAGAGTTGCATTCCCTGCGCCATCAGCACTTCTCAAAGCTCCCGGAGCTCCCAGGGTGCAGAGTAGGGCACCCTTACCAACCCTGAAAATTCAAGTCCAGCTTGGCGCGGCCCCCACAGCCCTTAGCGCCCAGGGCTCCTTCTTTCTCCCCCAGAGTCACTGGGTGCAAGCCCCGCGGTCCTCGCGGTCCGTTGCGAACTAGCTCCTGGGCAGACCAGCGGAGACCGCGTGTGGCGGGAATCGGGACTGCAAAGGAACAGCGCCCCTGACCTGAAACGCGACCACCCACTTCTCCCTTGATACCCCCACTTTCTAGCGTCCCCTTTGCACAGACCCAGGAAGGCCTGGCACGCCTCTTTGCGCGCACACCGGTCGGCACACACGGCAGCCCGGCCGCGCGGCCGGGCTGGGTCTGCCCCACCTTGGGCCCGTACTCACGCGCCGTGATGCCCGGGTGCTCCAGCTCGCCGCGGTCATTAGTGCAGCCACCCTGCTCCAGCCTGGCGTCGGCCGCGGCGCAGCAGTAGCGCAGAGCGCAGGAGCCGCAGCAGATGGTGGCGTCCAGCGTATCGAAGTCCTCCGGGCACTGGAAACCCTCGTGGTAGTTGCCCTGCACGTCCACCCAGCCGTGGCAGTACTCTCCGGGCTGCTGGGCGCCCGCCGGACCCCCGCGCAGCCAGCCCAAGAGGAGGCAGAGCGCCAGCAGCGCCCCCATTGCCGCGGGCACCCCGGGCGGCCGGGAGGGGGACGCGGCTGGAGAGCGAAGGGCTGAGCCGGGACTCCGCTCGCCCCGCGGTTCCGCCTCTCCTGGGGAGCGGCCTGGGGAGCTACCCGGGCGGCCAAAACCAGTCCCCTGAGGGTTAGCGGGGGTCAGGGAAGAAGCAGGGGCTGCGCGGCGGGCTCAGCCGGCCGGGGGTCGGCATGCTGCGCGAGGGCGAGTTGGCGAGGGCCCGCGGGAGGGGCCGGCCGAGGCTGCGGCTCGGGCTGATGCTGCGGTCCTTTGCCCAGCTCATAACTCTCCGGGCGCGAGGGGCTCGCCCAGCCCTCGGCCACCTCCCACCCCACTCCTCACGGGAGCCATCGCGTCCGGGACTGGCAACTCCCGGGCCGCGCAGCAGCTGGACTCGCCGCCGTCGCTGGGTCCAGAGCGGAGCCCAAAGCAGGAGAATGTGAGATGCCCACGTAAGGGGCTTCGGGACAGGCGGCCCCTCAGCCCCCGCCCCTGTCTGTCACGGGAGTCAGCCTGGCCGGGCCAAGTACAAACGGCCTCGCGGTTGCTGACAGCTCTGCCTCCACGGCGTCCTTTAAAAAGGAAGAGGGAGGGGGAGACAGCGAGGGTTAAGAGAGAGTCCGCCTCCCGGGTCGCGCCGCCCGAGCGCGCGCGGCGCTGCTGCGTGTCCTGCGCGCCCTCTGGTTCGTGCGCCCTCCTCCGCCTTTCCCGGGCCACCTCCTCCCCTGGCACTCCCCTGGGACTCGACTCGACCCTAAACTTGGGGATCAGGCCCTCTCTACGCACACACACACAACCGCATAGTCCTGCAAACTCTACAGAGGGCCAAGGCCTCCGGTTTCCGTCTACCCACGCGAGTGGGCGCGCGAGTGGGGACCTGAGGTTTGCTTTTTGATTCATGTGATCAAACATGAAGTGGGCGGCTGAGGTTTGTCAAATCATCTGTCACCTGTTGCACAGATCCGGCCTCGTTCCTAGGACGCCTGTTCTAAGGGTTCCGGGCGGACGGCGTGACTTTTCGGGCCAGCCACATTTGCGCTGCGTTTTCCCCCTGGGTTTCCACTTTCTCCAGAAGGGACGGCACGTTTGACAAATGCGCATACGCTCGCACTCTCCCCCGTCCCCATAACCTGCGCGCCGCCGGGTGAAAAATCGAGGGTCACCTCCGCCTGCCCCGGGCAACTCACAAAACCTCAAAGAGCACAGCTTCTCCATTCGCGCCCGCAAAGGATATAAAAGAGCAAAATTAATGATAACTGAGCGGATCTGAACTTCTGTTCGGGCAAAGAAACACATTTATTTAAATGATATGTCCCCCGTGTGCTGTTTTCAGGGGCACTGCGCCTTTAGCTGGGTAAGTGCCCTATGAAACTGGCGTTATGTGAAACCTGGGCTCAACTCAAGAATTTATTTTTACGGCATCTTGAACTTCCGCTCATCATTTATTGGTTCGTGTGAGTATGTTCCGCGTATCTCGACCTATTTGTCCAAGGAAACGCTGAATGCCCGTGTCACTGATTTAGATGTTGGCAAGTTGAGTGAAACAAAAAGACAAAAGTTTGCTGCTCACCAGCCATGAAAGTGTGCGGTCAAAAGCATTCACCACGCTCGCGGCTTCGCGAGGGTCCGAGTCGGTTCACAGAAGCTGGGTTTTTTTGTTTTTTTATTTTTGTTTTTTGATAACTCAATAAAACGGTTTCTGTTTTAAAATATAAGTTCAAGTATATTACAAGGAAAGAGTCACTTCTGATTTCTGACTTTAAATATAGGGATTAGCATTTAGTTATAAGAATGTAAAAATAATGCCCAGCATTTCAGATGTTAGGTAGGACTGTGTAAATATTTAACTTGATTGCTCTGTTAGATATTACGTGGGACAATAACATGCTGTTTAGTAAAACCCAATTAAGTTCCGGCTTTTATCTACAAACAAACAATGAGACAGTCTTTCTTGACTTAAAGAACTTAAATAAGCATATGGGAAATTGTTTTTGCAGAAATTTCTTAGGTACTGTGTTTTTACTTACAAGAAAGAAAGTCTTTGCCAGACTTAAGAGTTTTTTTTTGTTTTTTTAAGGAGTGTTGTTTGGATTGTATAAATCCTGAGCAATTAAGGAAGAAAGTTGAGTGGAACCACACAGCACCAGTGATATATAATGATCGTGATAAGATGATAACACTACAAAGACATGTTTACTGCTAATAACTTTCCCAGAACCACACCTCTTAATAATATTTTTGTTAAATTTAGAGGAATTCCATGACATCACAACTACACACAGTTCCACAGCAACCTCTGCTAGTCCCCCAAGGGTCAAGTTTCTCTCATTATCCAGCTGTTCTTTGATAGCATTAATATTTTAGGGAATGATTTGTTGGCACATACCTACCAATAATTACATTCTCTGCCACATTGGGATTATTTTCCTTAGGACACTGGCTATATATAATTAATTCCCTCATTCAAAGCTCTTGCCTCTTTGACTTATTTAGAAAGCATTTTACTCAAATTTAGCTGGACATTTACTCATAGAAAATAACCACACTTCCAAATTACTTGATACTCCTTAGATCCAATGTGTGTGAGCATGAAAGCAACTGTACACCACGCTTTCTTTTCTAGGTCTTGATCCAAAGCACCTTTAAACCATCCTAACAGTCAGCTCAGGGGGTTTGCACTGGGGAAAAAAATGTGTTGGTTCCTGTGGTAGAAACTCTCTTCAAACTGCACTTACAAATTTCTACTGCAAAAGTGATGCTCTCAGAATGCTCTTTGAAACAAGAAGATCACATGCATTTCCTTTGGGGTTTATAAACATCCAAGATTGGTGTTATTTTGTTACTACTTGAATAGTAAAGGAAGATTAAAAAGTTCTCATAGACCCCCCTCAAAGACTCAAGGCAGAAGACCTAGAGATGGAAAATCAACTCTGCACCATCCGGGGTATCATGTCGAGGTTTGGGGAAATTCTATATTTTCCCTTATCGCAGTAACACAAAGTCCATATTTTGGTGAAGAAAATAATCATAAGAGATCATTTCCTCAGCTTATATTCTCTTGTGGCCCTCCCTGCCTCCGGGAAATGGTATAGGAAATGAGTTAAATGATATGATGTCTGGGATTTGCTTTAATAAACGCCAGAGAAAGAGAGAGTGGGAAGGGGGAGAGCAGGGGGGGAGAGAAAGAAGCAGGGAGGAGAAGGAGAAGGAGAAGAAAAGAGAGAAAAACCAGAGGGAAGGAGAGAGAAAGAGAAGAGGGAGGGAGGAAGAAAGGGGAAATTAAAGTTAGGGGAGAAATGGCAATGTGAAGACAGAATAAAGCAGCTGAAACTCAATAGCCAGTGTGTTGATAATTGTAACTGGGTGAAGGATACTTGCAAAATTTAAATGCAATTCTATTTTTATGTATGAACAAAAATTATATATTTTTTTTAATTTAATAGCTTGGAATCAGTAGCAGCATGAAGTTGCCACCAGACCGTATTTTTCACCTTTGTCCGTTTCACTTCTCTGTTTTATGTTCTTTGAAGCAGAGTGAAAGATTTAAGAAAAGCAATACAGAGAAGTATAGAAAAACAGGGCAAAATGAATGCATCAGAAAGGACTGGGAACTAAAATATCCTAAGGAAAGAGGGAGAAAAGGCCAAAGGAATGCAGAAGTGAAAAAAAAATAAAGAATTTTTAAAAGACAATTAGCTTTGGCTATGGAAATCCCCTCCAGCTCATGGGCATTGAATCCAGACATGAAATAGAAAACAAAAAGGTTTTCAACTCTCCCTCAAGTTTCTTCCTGAGTGATGTATTATCTCTACCCTTCCTTTCATTACTTTGCCTGGGACTTGGAATTCTCTTCCTTAGATTACTTACTATAAATCTCTTAATCCAGAACCCTGTCAATCTGAGATACTGAAAAGGTACCTTTTTCTCAAATTTGCTCTGGCACACATTCACCACTAGAGAACATGAGGCGCCCAGAAGTGTCCTTTCAGACACCGCCAGCAGCCCAGCCCCACGCTGTGCGTCTCCCCTTGCGTGTTCTTTGACCTCAGACTCATCCTTTGTAAAGAGGGGATTAGACATCACGGCCCTTAGAGCAGTGTTTCTCAAACCGTAACAGGCATGCACATCACCTGGAGTGCTAAGATGCAGATTTTGATTCCCAGAGTCCGAGAAGGGGCTTGAGATTCTGCCTTTCCACCAAGCTCCCGGGTGATGCCAAGGCTGCTGTCTGAGGACCAAGCCCTCTTGGCCTCCTCTGCCCTTGCCCCCACCCACAGGGGGATGAATGAGTGAAGCCAACAAAGCAGGCCCATCCAAAGCCTGTTCCACCCTCTGGGCCTTAAGCACTCCCTACTCAAACAGACCCAAGCTGGTTCCTTGGGTTCCCAAAAGCTTCTTGTGAAGGCAGGCTGTGCTAAGTTGCTTCAGTTGTGTCCGACTCTTTGCGACCCCATGGGCTGTGGCCCACCCCGCTCCTCTGTTCATTGCATTTCCAGGGCAAGAATACTGGAGTGGGTTGCCATTTCCTCCTCCAGGAGATCTTCCTGACCCAAGGATCGAACCCACATCTCTTAGGTCTACCTGCATTGGCCAGCGGGGTTCTTTACCACTAGCACCACCTAGGAAGCCCCAGAGGTAGGCTAGGGTGTCCAAACATGGATGTGAGAAACCCCCTGCAGTGCAAGAGGGACTCTGGGATGGGATGGGAGAGGAGGATAGGCAGATTCGGGCTGGTAGCCTCTACCAGTGCCCTGACTCACACATGGGAGAGGGGGCCTATTATGTGGCACAGCCCAGGGACTCAGTAAATAAACAGTCATAGAGGGAATCCGTGAATGATCGCATGAATGATGAAACGAAAACTTTCCTTTAGTAACTCCAAACATTTACCACACCTCATGGAAATTTTATGACAGGCCAATCCATCTTTTCCGTTGGCTTGACCTCCTTTTGCATTACTGTATCCTGGGACCTAGCAGAACGCCTGGTACACTGTATGTGCGTGCTCAGTTGCTCAGTAGCGTCTGACTCGTCACGACCCCAGGGATTGTAGCCTGCCAGGCTTTTCTGTCCTTGGAATTTTTCAGGCAAGAATACTGGAGCAGGTTGATATTTCCTACTCCAAGGAATCTTCCCAACCCAGGGATCAAACCCGGGTCTCCGGCATCTCCTGGATTTGCAGACAGAGTCTTACCACTGAGCCATCTGGAAAGCCTTTGGTACATAGTAAGTGCTCAGTTATATGTTGAATGAATGACTGTAAGTAATTGGCAACCGGCAAGAACTTGTGACAACTGACTGATACCTGTTTCACCACCATATAAAGTGAGTGGAAGCTGGATTAGTGGACAGCAGGGTGAATTTCCCCGGGCAGGGACTATTTGTAGAGTCAACTTCTGATGATTTAATTGTAAATGTAGCTCATCAAGACCTACCCAGAGTGTCAGCACTGCCTAGAATAGGGCAGTCACCAGCCAGTTGTTCAGTTGTTCAGTCTGACTCTGTGTGACGCCATGGACTGCAGTATGCCAGGCTTCCCTGTCTTTCACTATGTCCCAGAGCTTGCTCACACTCGTCCATTGAGTCAATGCCCCCTAGTTCTTCTCCTCCTTCCTTCAATCTTTCCCAGCATCAGGGTCTTTTCTTCACATCAGGTAGTCAAAGTATTGGAGCTTCAACATCAGTCCTTCCAACTGGTTTGATCTCCTTGCTGTCCAAGGGACTCTTGAGTCTTCTCCAGCACTGGTTAGAAAGCATCAATTCTTCAGCACTCAGCCTTCTTTATGGTCCAACTCTCACATCCATATGTGACTACTGGGAAAACCACAGAACTATGATGCAGAGAAAATCAACCAACGCAATAAAAAGAACATTCCAGCTTTGAGTCAGAAAAGTCTAGTCTTGAGTGTGCCTCTTTCTGATCACATGACCTTCAGCAAGATCGTTTTCCACTTATTGAAACCTCAGCTTCCTGTCTCTAAAATGACGGAGTTGGGAAGGAATAACCTCTACCTTGAAGGATGGTTGTAAGGATTCAAAATAAAGCATAGCAATTCTGGCTCTGAGTAAGGGCTTCAGGACCAGTAGGTATTACCTACCACCAGCTGGTTTGAATCTCCAGTGAAATAATTATGGCAAGTTTTCTGCTAACCAGTATGGGCCTATGCCCTGATTAACTTGAGTGAATTATTTACAGTTCTCCATCATTCATTCCCTTATTCATTCAGTGTGCCCATTCATAACTCCTGGCAACTGAATATTGATTATTTGTTTTTGGAGTTGTTCTCCTGAGACACGCACCAAAGCTTGGAGCAGAGGGAATAAGGGTGAGTGTCAGATGATCACAGAGTTGGGACAGGCCCTCCTGGACAGATCTTATTTCTTTTGGGTTTCTATTATATAAGGTGTAACCCCAAGCACAGGTGGGCATTTAATAAGTATCCGATTAGTCTGTGATTCCATACTATGTCAGTAGAGATGTAATTTATTAACCTGGGCTCCTGGCATCCTTCCAGTGCATGTATAACAGAATGATATTTTTTCATGCAGAAATATAAATTAAATTAATTGGCATCCATATTTAATTGAAACTTCCGTGACAGTAGATGGATTCCCCCCCACACACACACACAACTGCCACCCCTTTCTCAGCAAGGGGCATTTCCTTCTGAGTGCTTGCAGACTGGAGAGAGGCCAGCCCCAGTTCCTGGAGCTCCCCAGGGAGCTGGCTTTCAGCAGGGTTTAGAGCAGCACGGAAAGTGACCTGACCCTGGAAAAATGGTAAGTTGCTGCTCAACAGCCATGTGTTCTTTTAGTGGGGGAAAGGTTTACAGAGGAGAAAGAAAACACAGAGGTTGCTTGTCTTATTTCTGTCTTCTTACTCCCCTTCTCACTCTTACCAGACACAGCAGAATGTTTTGAAAAACTTTAAGTCACCCTTAAAGTTTGGAAATCGCATAGAATTCTTCTGAAAGCCACTATGGCTGTCAAAGGTATCATTTAAGTTTTCTCCTTTATTAAATAGCCCATATTTTGTTAGCTCTGTGGGCAACATAAGGGCCAATGAGGCAAAGGTCATAATTTCCATCCCTGTGGGTCAATTAAGTTTCCTCTGTCTCGGGGATACAGAATGCACACTTGACCGTAGCTGGAAAACACCTGCTGTGAGTTGTTTGAAGGCACCAGTCAGAGGACTCAGATGTGACAGACACTGCTGATACGCAGCATGGAAAATAAACTCAGTGTTCCATACCTACAGCAAATGGGCCAACAGTGTTGCCTTCCTAACGCACAGCTCATCCTATTCTCAAACCTGTGCTGTGGAATTCTGCTTTATACGTGCCACCATCTGATTTTACATGGCCATTCATTTTGTACAATCACTCCACTTTATACTGCTTTAACATACTTTTGACATCAAGGACAAGAAGAAAACTCATCCTTGGTATCTTTTTTTTTTTTTTTTTTTTGGTTTCCCCTCATGAACTGGGCTTGAAGTGGAGATGAAGTTTGTAGCTGTCTGCATGGTTATTACAATTTAGTATAAAAACCTAGGATTCAGCAATACTTCAGTGTGAGTGCCATCTGCCTCTTCCATCTAGAGGTTAGCTATATGACAACCTCGACAGAGGAAATCTAGGAAATTATCTTCACTGTCCCCACCCCCATCCTCCAGCACCTTGTTTTCCTAAGAAGGCTTAAGAAGTTACAAGTGAAGTGAAGTGAAGTCACTCAGTCTTGTCCGACTCTGCAACCCCATGGACTGTAGCCTACCAGGCTCTGCTGTCCATGGGATTTTCCAGGCAAGAGGACTAGAGTGGATTGCCATTTCCTTCTCCAGGGGATCTTCCTGACCCAAGGATTGAACTCAGGTCTCCTGCATTGCAGGCAGACCCTTTACCATCTGAGCCACCAAATTTGGCTAATTTTATTAATAAAAGAGTGTCTTCCCTGGTGGCTCAGTGGTGAAGAATCTGCCTGCAGTGAAGGAGACTCAAGTTTGATCCCTGGGTTGGGAAGATCCCCTGAAGAAGGGAATGGCTACCCACTCCAGTATTCTTGCCTGGAGAATTCCATGGACAGAAGAACCTAGTGGGCTCTCGTCCATGGGGTAGCAGAGTCCAACATGACTGAGCGACTAAGCACACTGATAAGAGAGTGGTTTACACTCTCACACAGGGCGTATCTTTCTATATGTACTTGTATCTCTCCTGATTTTTCTCTTAACCTGACCTGAGCAGAATTTCTACCCCTGGTCTAATAGCCACTCCACTGCCCCCATTCCATGTGAGCCTGAAGGAGCTGTCTTGGGCTCTACTCCTAGCCAAGGCTGGGTATGAGACCTTAGTGAAGCAATTAGAATTCCTGTCTCCCTGGAATTTGTGAGTAGTTCAAGGGTGTGCACTTGACTCAGGCATGGCCGATCAGAGTCCTTTCATGAGATTTGCAGAGGGCTTCTCTTCTTGTAACTTGTGAACAGTGGAGATGTTTGCCTGGAGCAGTCAAAGACAACATCTTTGCCTTATGGAGCAGGCCTAACTGAGAATAGCATAACTCACAGAGACAGGAGAAAAATCAAAAGGGAGAGACTTAAAACGTTTTAGTCCCTGAATCTAGCACTGCTTGAAGCTTGCCATGTCCTGATCTTCTCTGTTACATGAGAGGATACACTCACTTTTGACTTAAGCCAGCTTGGGTTGGGATTTGATCACATGTGATTGAAAGCATCTTGACTACTACAATAAATATTATGGGGACAGCTTTAATAAATAACTGCTGCCTGCAATTAGGAGGGGCAGTAAAGTTTTTGAAATAGAACAACATGAAAGCACAACATCTGTAGCTACATTGTGAAGGGACAAATGTTTTATTTACCTCATTAGGCCTCTATGCTCAATGCTCAGTTGTGTCTGACTCTGTACAGCCCCATGAACTGTAGCCCGCCAGGCTCCTCTATCCGTGGGATTCTCCAGGCAAGAATACTGGAGTGGAGTGCCGTTTCCTCCTCCAGGGAATCTTCCTGATCTAGGGATCAAATCCGTGTCCCTTGTGTCTCCTGCATTGCAGGCAGATTCTTTATCCCTAGAACAACCTAGGAAGCCCTGCATTATAGGCCTTTAGGATAGTACATTCCAAGCTGTTGGTCATATCATATTGGGTGGATCATGAAATCAGTTTACCAGGACATCAATGGCATTTGTTAAAAGATAGAGTATAATGTAAAATAGAGAGTATGTCACCATAGTAAAGGTAGCTTTGATTTCACAACATTTTATTTCATGTATTTAAGTTCGTATCTAATGTTCTAGAGAGGGATATAAGATATTTTTTCACTGAGGGGCATGATTGAAACATTTGAAATCACTGCTTGGAACAAAACTATATCAAATCACTGAATAAAGCAGAAGAATCAAAATATTTAGCATATTACTATTCCTGTGTTCCAAGAAAAGGTGGCTGCCCATCTTCCATAACGACTCCTTCAGTCCTGACCTTGCCAGGGACGCACGGAGCAAGAAGGGTAGGAATCATGCAGGGAATTAAAGTAGTTAAGTAAAGGCGTGAGGCTCTTCTAGTTTAAGACTGCTTCCTGTGAGTTATTTATTCAGTTGCAGTCATCTCTTTCTCAGGGCTGTTCTGGCCCCTGGTCCTCCCCTGGCTATAAGGGGTGGAGGAGAGAGGCCACTTACCTCAGCTTTCGAGAGCAGGAGAGAGAGTCTGGAATCCTCAACCTGTCCTCCAGATCTTCACAGCTCATCTTTCACGGCGGTGCTTGTCCCTTGAAGAAGTCGGTGATTAGTAAGCACTCGACATATCCTGCCGTTCCCAGCCCCACCTCTGCTCTCACCAGTGGTGTGAACATCTCTATCCTCCCCTGTCCCATCCGCTACCTCAGGTCTAGCTTGTTCTGGGTCGTGGATCCCTGGTCCTTGCTTAATGGGTAAATCACCCTCAGCACAGAAACGCCCCCACCCCCACCAGCATCATCAGCTATTTTCCATTTCTCCATTCAGTTCGAGGGAAATTTTAGATCCTTCCACAACACACAGGTGCCAGAAGAGGTTCCAGAATCCTAACTCAGTCTCACTCTTTACCTGTCCACGCTGACTGCCACCTTAACTGGCTTCCTCATATAGGAGCAAGACCACACACATCATGGTTGGCTACCCCAAGAGTCCCAAAGAGAGAAGGAAGCAAACTCTGCTCTTGACTTCACTCCGAAGTTTCCGACTCCTTTCCATCTCTGTTTTCTTTGGGAAAAGGGCTTGGAAAGCAGCAATCAGAACACACTTTCTCACCAGTTGCTTCTTTTGTTTTTAAGTAGTGCCATGTGGCATGTGGGGTCCTAGTTTCATAATCAGGGATCAAACCTGTGCCTCTTGCCTTGGAAGTGTGGAGTCTTAACCACTGGATCACAACTGCTACCACATACCCCAGCTCAGTGGTTAGGAATCTGCCTGCAATGCAGGAGACCAGGGTTCGATCCCTGGGTTGGGAAGATCCCCTGGAGAAGGAAATGGCAACCCACTCCAGCATTCTTGCCTGGGAAATCCAATGAACAGAGGAGCCTAGGGGGTTGCAGTCAGACATGATTGAGAGACTAAATAACATCCCAGTGTTATCCATACTTCCCTGGGCCCCAGTGGAGGATGCTTTCTCTTTTTCCCATGAGTCAGGGTCTTCCCTTACATTTACTGAGTTATTTCTACCAATGACCTACCATAAGTTTGAAATCATGCAAGATAGCTCTTAATGAATAAGGAAGAGCTTAAGGAATTTTTTAAATCCTCAAGATTCTCAGGACCATTTTTCTCTATGGACTTGAAAAATGCCATATTGGTAGCCTAAACCTGGACATTGACCTTTCCTTTCTCTTTTTTCCCCCCATTTTAACAAATTCTGAAAACCCTGGGGAAAATGGATGCCCTTGGCTGGCTATGGGAAACACCACAAAAACTGAGATATGTTGTTTAAATTACTGACATAATTTAATAAGTATTATCCTTTTTACAAGAATAATTTATGTTCATAATTACCATCACATGTGGTGGTCAGCTTGAACTACACTTAGGTATTTTAAATACTTAGTTTCTGTACACATAAACACATACATACATTCTTAGTATTTCCACCAGGAATTTAGGGATAATTCTTCACCCATTATTAATAAGAGTGGGTGGGCTTTTATAAGTATGGGAATAGCCCTACTTCGCTGTACAAAAAAAAAAAAAAAAGAAATTTCTACACAGAAGACAAAGAAAATTTATCTTTCTAGACTGGTGGTCAGCAAATTTTTCTATAAAAACTGTCTGATAGTAAATATTTTAGGCTTTGTGGGCCATATGGTCTCTTTCATAGCTACTCAATTCTGATGTTGTAGCGCAAAAAAACAGCCATAGATGAACATAAATGAATAGATGTGCCTGTGTTCCAATAAAACTTTATTTATGGAGACTGGAATTTGAATTTCATGATATTGTCAACTGTTACAAAATATTCTTCTTTTGATTTGTCTCAACATTAAAACCATAAAAATCACTCTTTATCATGGCTTATATGACATGGGCAGCAGGCTGGATGTATCCTCCAAGCTACACTTGCCAAGCCCTGCCCTAGATCCCCTTTTGAAATTTAGATATTTTCATGTTCCCTCTCCTCCTATTTATGATTCAAGTTAATGTAGCAGTGGCAACAACAAAGGCCAGTTTTAGCTTTACCATTGCCTCCCTGCTTGTTGGCACGTAGAAGAGAAATGCTATCATACCCCTGCACTAAAAATGAGCTGTGACCTGGACATTTTGGGTGACATCCTTCTGGATTTGCAAACTAGAGTCAACTGACCCACAGAAATGGTTGGAGACAAGGGCTATGGTTCTTGATGCCTCCGCACCAGTCCCCCGAGTTCCTTTCCTAATTGCACCCTGAAAGACAGAGGCCAGATCATGAAGGACTCTGCAAAAATGCAAAAAGGGAACGTGGTAATAACATTATTTTGCTGGAACTTTCATCTTTGCTGATGGGGAGGGTATCCCTGCTGAAACCATCTCCTGTGGCTGGTCAAGGGAATTATACTCTTCAGCTTTTGGACAATTTATAAGAAAAAAAAAATGCAACCAGGAATAACATGGAGGGAATCACTCAAATACCAAGATCTAGAGCTGATTCCTTAACATCCAGGTCACAATGAGTCATTAAGAAAAGTCTGCCTCATAATCTTTTGCAACCTGTTTAAGAAAAAAATAAGTGTATGACACAGTTAGAAAATGTTCCAATCCAAATAGTGGAAGTGTTCACTGTTTTGTTTTTCTAAATCAGCTGTCTGGAACATTCAGTTATCCAAAACAAGTCACTCTGGGCAGGTCTGGGATAGCCCTACTTTGCTGCAAAATTGCCTTCTGGGAGATTTGTCACTGTCACTCAGAGTGTAGGATTTACTAGAGTCATTTATGGCAGTATGTGTGAGGTTAGATACAACTAATTTTTATATAACACTATTTTTATTACCGAAAAGAAAGTTCTAACTAAATAAACCAATGTGTGAAATATAATTTCTCACCAGAATTATATTGGCCATCAGCCTCTGGCCATCATTCATTTTCACATTACATAATTTAAGTTAATTGAATGAAAATATTCTAACATCTTGATAGCATAGCTAGACATCATAAGTTTCATTATAAGAGGGAAAAATAAGTTATTCACATAAGAAACACTAAACTCCTAAACAGGAGAACTTTATATAAAATTGATGATAACTAGTGAATGTTGGGGGGTTTTGATTCACTAAATGTAACTTTCTTTGTGATCACTTTTTTGTAAATGAAACATTAACTTATCTGCATTGAATTAAGTTTTTGGTATAGATTTTTTTTTTAATTCCCCTGAATATAAAGGTCACAAAATGACAGTTAATTTTATAAAACACTCTTTGAGGGGGAGGGTCTTGCTGAATAATACACAAAGTTCCTACTTTGTGTTAGGTACTACAGTACCTGTTTGCCATGTGTTACCTTGCTTAATGGTCACATCAACCCTATAAGACTCAGAATTTAAGTAACTTGCCCAATGTGCCATGTTCTCAGCAACTCAAGTTTAAATTCATTCCCTGGGTGGTCTACTCACTATGAGTTTGCTGTATAATGAAAATAGGGAAATATTTAATTAATCTAGGCTGTTTCATGTATGGGATATTAAACTTCTAGTTGATTCCTTTTCTTCCAACAACTAGAATATCTCTTGTTTGTTTGTTTTGACTCAATACACCCAACATAGTTTAAGATTTAATATATTGATTAGTTTCTACTTGGGGAGCCCAGGCCCTCACACAGTTCTTAAGTCACTTGGCAAATTTGCAGAAAGCTAAAAAATTAGACTTCTCCAACAGCCCCTTCACACTGAACATTACACACACCTTAGCCTGGCAGACAGTCTAAAACGTGTTAGTGTTGGAGGGAGTGTCATTCCATAGTTTCATTTTTTAATTAAAAAGCTCAGATTTCAAGGATCAGAACTGAATTAAGTTTTCATCCTTAGATATTTCTTTCTGCAATTACAAACAATTTTTTTCAGTACTAGATCGGCTATATAGTATATTAAAGTTGACTTTGGGAATTTCTTCTTTCATTCACACTTATGTAATACTCAACTCTCACTAAACGTTGTGGGTTGAAAAATAGCCCCTGGAGGAGAGTTGTTATGTTGGGAGAAGAATAAGCAGACTTCCAAATAAAAGGATCTGATAGCTTATATCTAGCTGGAAATCATATTTCCCTGAGAGAGAGCAGAGAACACTTTGTGGACAGGCCATGAGCCTGGTCATGGAGGAGCAAAGGGTAAAGAACGCACTTGAGAAGCCAGAGACAGAGGTGGAGACCTGTGCACCAGGCTAAGGAATTTTCATTTTATTAAGAACACGCTGGGAAGCCATTAAATGATGTTTATCATAGAAAAGGCATCAATGAGATTCCCATTTTTATTTTTAAATGTTTGTTTCTTTGGCTACATTGGGTCTTAACTGTAGTCCACCAGATCTTTGTTGCAGCCCATGGGCTTAGTTGCCCTGAGGCATGTAGGACTTTAGTTCCCTCACTGACTAGGGATCGAACTGAACCTCCTGCATTGGAAGGGGGATTTCCACCCCCCCCCCCCCGGACCACCAGGAAAGTCCCTAGTTTCACATTCTTAAAAGGTCACTCTAGGCACTAAGTCTAGTGGGACACAGTACCAGGTATGGAGTTGGAGAAACAGAGACTGGGTGAGAGATTCTGAGTAATTCAAGCAAAATTAATCAGTCCGAACCTGAAAAAGCTGGGGGAGATACGTTTGCAAGCGTATTTAGGATAACAGCCAGGTCTAGTTTCGTGGCATTTCCACTAAAAAGCAAATAAAAGTCCATATCCTAACTGGTGTGCTAGATGCTCCGCAAGAAGATCACGCATAAAACATTATTTTCCATGCATTACTGGGAAATGTTTCAAAAGGAAAAAAGAAAGAAAATTGTAACAGTAACTACAGCACAAAACTTTCCCATCAAGTAGTGTCTTGGTGAGTCCACGCCTTGGACTTGTTGCAAAGTGAGAGAGCTGAACTGCAAACCCTCACATTAGGCTGGAAAAAGCTAGAAAGAGGCTAAAATTGCCACAGGTATTTTAGATCCTCTGGCAAATGCATATCCTCTCAGGAAAAAGAAAATGTATCTTCAAGGAGGGAAATTTCCTTCCTACTTAGGAAGGAAAATGCCGTAAGTAAGAGCAGATATAACAAAATATATATTACATATTTAGACCCACAAAGACTTCAGAGGCTCCTTGTACCTTCTATCTAATAATTAAAACAAGTTCATATATGTTAGTAATCACATAAAAATATATAAATTAACTAACACAGCTGAAGACTTTTTGACTGAAAAGAAAAACAAAAAATTAATTTGACTCTCTTTACAACAGACACACTTAAAACATAAAGACTTAGAAAGTGGAAAGTACTGTTGAAAGAAGAAAGTACTGTTGAAAGTAAAAAGATTTTTTTAAAGGCCAGGCAAATGTTAACTTTATAAAGAAGATAAAGTTATATTAGTATCAGACAAAGTAAACTTAAAGGTGAAGGCATTATTAGGGAATCAAGTCTTGTCTTGGGCTCTACCAAGACAAGACCTGATGGCTTTTGCATGTAGTCACTGTTAACTGTCATTCTATTTTGATAAATTCACTGGGGATATAGAATAATTCTAAACTTGAATGTACTCAATAATGAAACCTTCATGTACACTGAAAAATTCAATAGGATCACAAAAGAATATTGGCATATAACATATTCGGAGAGTTCAGTGCACCTATCTCAATTATTCATAAGTCAAGTATAAGTCTTTGGAAGGTTTGAAAATAAACCATCAGTTTGATTTATTAGCCAGTTAAAAAAAAAGCCTATCTTTAATAGTTAAAGAAAACACAATCTTAGAAAAAAATTACACCTTCCTTAATGCATACAGAATATTTTGAAACTTGAACGCACACTAATTCATAAATCATCTCCAAATATTATATATGTCAAAGACAATATTATATAGACTAGTCCTGAATATTCATTGGAAAGACTGAGGCTGAAGCAGAAGCTCCAATACTTTGGCCACCTGATGCAAGGAACTGACTCATTAGAAAAGACTTTGATGATGGGAAAGATTGATGGCAGGAGGAGAAGGGGACGACAGAGGATGAGATCATTGGATGGCATCACCGACTCTATGGACATGAGTTTGACCAAGCTCAGGGAGTAAGTGATGGACAGGGAAGCCTGGCATGCTGCAGTCCATGGGATTGCAAAAAGTCAGACACGACTAAGCGACTGAACTAGACTGATAGTCTATAAAAACTTTTCATGAAATTCAACAGATGTTACTGGAACAATAGATTACCCACACAGGAAAAAAAAATACATTGGATTTCTACCTCACACCAGTGGGATTCCCTGGTGGCTTGGACAGTAAAAAAATCAGCCTGCAATGCAGGAGAGCTGGGTTCAATTCCTGGACAGCTAGGAGATCAAATCGATCGATGCTAAAGGAAATCTACTCTGAGTAAGCATTGGAAGCACTGATGCTAAAGTTGAAGCACCAGTACTTTGGCCACCCGATGTGAAGAGCTGACTCATTGGAAAAGACCCTGATGCTGGGAAAGATTGAGGGCAGGAGGAGAAGGGGACGACAGAGGATGAGATGGTTGGATGGTATCATTGACTCAATGGACATGAGTTTGAGCAAACTCTGGAAGATAGTGAAAGAAAGGGAACTCTGGCATGCTGCAGTCCATGGGATAGTAAAAAGTTGGACACAACTTAAAAACACAACACGAAGTGTGGACACAACAGCGAACACAGCAACAGGAAATGAATATATTATGAGAAGGAGTCAAGAGGTTGGGATGGTGAAGTCCAATACAAATGCAACAATATTGGTGAACGTGCTAAGTCTTCTATTAACCTTCATGAATATCTATTTTATAATTATGCCTCATAACTTACATAACTCATGTTCCTTTTTTAATATAAAATATTGTACTGAATAACTGAGACACACACACAAAGGTAAATGCAGAAGGGCAATAGGTTTGGGGAGAGAATAATGAGTTTTTTTTCCTTTCTCCACATGTTGCATTCGAGATACTGATGGAACATTCGAAAAGAAAGGTTCAGCAGGTGGAGACAGGACTCAGGAGCTCGGGAGAGATCTGGAATCTTCATCCTGCGGGTGATAATTGAGTCAGTGAGTGAGTTACAAAACCCTGGGATGAGCCTCCATTAAAGGACAGAAGAAAGCCAAAAGGGCAACTGAGGAGCATGCTCAGATGGAAGAAAACACACGGAGAATGATTGCTGCGTTATTTAAATATTTAGTCACTTGTGTGCATACATTTTAAAGTTCATTTGTGGTGCTATGCTCCAGAAATACAGTGATAGCCTTCCTGGCAAAGTAGTGGCCATTTCAGATACACCAGAACATGGATGGATCTTACGGATCTTCCAGGAAGGCTCAGACTAGTCCTGCTTGGCCCCTTCTGAAACCTCAACCAGCAGGCTTCCATGTGGAGTGGGGTGCTAGCAGTGCTGAACACTGTGGGTATCTATTGTCCTGCTCCATTTACAGCAAGACACAGTCACTTTGAAAGTACCTACTTTCTTACCTTTGACCCATCACAATTATTTCAGGGATGTATCCACATCTGAGATAGAGACTTCCTGATGAGACCAAAAAATAACAGTGGCCATAGCCACGCTTCTCAAATTTTAAGGCAAATAACTGAACACTGTGAGTCATGATGACCTGCTGTCCCATTCATCTTATGTGTGACCACGACTCCACACTCGTGGGAGCTGCCAGGATTGACTTTTCACACACTATTGTCTTAGGACACATGCATTCACATCTCAGGTCTGCAGGCAGTGAAATAACAGTCACAGGAACTTATGGAAATAACAAGCAATTCTACAGAAAATCAAACTAATTAGGGGTCATGGTGGGAACACTATTTACATACGGCCCTCAAATGAGTATTTTACACTTTGGGTGTGCAGACCATACGGGGTTGGGAGTTGTTACGTCTGTTTTGTTTTTTTAAGCACACTGTGTGTTTAGTCCTTGTCACTTTCAGTCTGAACACACTGGAACTGCAAAATGCAACATCTGCTCTCTAAAGCATCATGCCAGAGCTCCAAACGTCTACAAAATCTCCCAGACTTCATTGACATTGACGGATGTTAATCTCTGAGGGAGAATGAGTTAGCAGCTTGACTTCTTAGGATCCACAATTATTTTAATAGTGATAACTTGTGACTATTTTCTTTCTCTTATCTACAAGTCAATCTTGTTTCCTTTTCTTTCAAGGTCTGACCTAAGGAAAGAGTCTAAGTTAAAGTTAAAAAATAATAGACATTTATAATAAATAAATACATATAAACATGCTTGAATAATTCAACTAGAAATTTAAATGAGCACAATATATTCTTAGGGATCTCATTTTCCCTCCTAACCAGCCCTAGAAATCAAGAATTAAATATATTAATGTCATCCCTAAATAAACTCATATGGGAAACAGCATGGTGCCATCTGTTGGTGAATTCTTGGGTATTGCTAGCCCCCTTAGTATTTTCAAGATGTTAAGATTGTCTTTACTCATTCATTCAGTTATACCATTAATAACACTTTTTATGCACCAGAACCTTCATGAAGTACTATGGAAATTAAGATAAGATATGATGACCAAAGTTTAATACAAGCTTGGCATCTGTGTTCCATCCCAAAGTTCTAGAATTCCACACACTTCTACTGCAACCCAGATAATGTCAGGGTTTTTTTTGTTGTTTTTTTTTTTAGGGAGCTGTGTACAATCCATGTGTCAGATTTAGTCATCTTAGACCTTGGTTCATAATGATTCTTTGGACCAAGTAAAACAGAGATAACTCATTTAAAATTCTTAGCATTCCTCCAACTCTGATTAAATAAAATTAGAATTATCCTTCTGGTTAATGGATATTTACAAAATGGCTTATTTAGGTCAAAAACTCAATGGAGAATTAAAAAATAACTATTATAAAACTATATTTCTCATTAAATAAAAAATCATTCCTTGAGCCCCTATTCTCCAACATCTCAATTATTTTGGTTCTCTGCAAATCAGAATTTCCTGAAGGAATAATCAGTACTTGATTTTTAAATAATCTACTCCATTAAGTCTTTTGTGCCCCCTACACACACACGCACACAGAAACCATCAAGTTCCCTAAAAGTCTTCATGTTGCTAAATCCAGCTGCCAATTCTTAGTCCATGTTGTACCTAACCTCTCATCGGCTTCTCATACAGTCGCTCACTCTCTGTTTCCTAACACATATTTTTTCACTAGGTTTATAGAACACTTCCACTGTCCTTGTTGGTCTTCCTTCTTTCTGAGGCTTTTTCATAGGATTATCCCTCTCTGCAAAACCTCTAAGTCATAGACCTACCCCAGGATTCAATCCTCAGAGATTTCTTTTTTATTACACACTCTGCTATTCAGGAGAAAGCTAATGCAAGCCACATATGTAATTTTTAAATTTTTTAGTAGCCAGATTGTTTAAAAAAAGAAACAGGTAAAATTAATTTTCATGACATATTTATTATGTCAGTACTATGCCAAAGCCTTTGACTGTGTGGATCACAATAAACTGTGGAAATTCTGAGAGAGATGGGAATACCAGACCACCTGACCTGCCTCTTGAGAAATCTGTATGCAGGTCAGGAAGCAACAGTTAGAACTGGACATGGAACAACAGACTGGTTCTAAATAGGAAAAGGAGTACATCAAGGCTGTATATTGTCACCCTGCTTATTTAACTTCGATGCAGAGTACATCATGAGAAATGCTGGACTGGAAGAAACACAAGCTGGAATCAAGATTGCCAGGAAAAATATCAATAACCTCAGATATGCAGATGATACCACCCTTATGACAGAAAGTGAAGAGGAACTATAAAGCCTCTTGATGAAAGTGAAAGAGGAGACTGAAAAAGTTGGCTTAAAACTCAAGATTCAGAAAACTAAGATCATGGCATCCATTCCCATTACTTTATGGGAAATAGATGGGGAAACAGTGTCAGACTTTATTTTGGGGGGCTCCAAAATCACTGCAGATGGTGACTGCAGCCATGAAATTAAAAGACGCTTACTCCTTGGAAGGAAAGTTATGACCAACCTAGACGGCATATTCAAAAGCAGAGACATTACGTTGCCAACAAAAGTCCATCTAGTCAAGGCTATGGTTTTTCCAGTAGTCATGTATGGATGTGAGAGTTGGACTGTAAAGAAGGCTGATCACCAAAGAATTGATGCTTTTGAACTGTGGTGCTGGAGAAGACTCTTGAGAGTCCCTTGGACTGCAAGGAGATTCAACCAGTCCATTCTGGAGGAGATCAGCCCTGGGATTTCTTTGGAAGGAATGATGCTAAAGCTGAAACTCCAGTACTTTGGCCACCACATGCAAAGAGTTGACTCATTGGAAAAGACTCTGATGCTGGGAGGGATTGAGGACAGGAGGAGAAGGGGATGACAGAAGATGAGATGGCTGGATGGCATCACTGACTCGATAGACATGAGTCTGAGTGAACTCCGGGAGTTGGTGATGGACAGGGAGGCCTGGTGTGCTGCAATTCATGGGGTTGCAAAGAGTAGGACACGACTGAGCGACTGAACTGAAATGATATCCAAAGTATTATTATTTCAGCATGTAATCAATAAATATTAAGAGCAGCGGGTTATTTTACATTTTTGTGCCAAGTCTCTGAAATATAGTATGTATTTTACATTTAGTACATCTTAATTTAGAATCTCCACTTTCATAAAAAAAATGTCTGCTCTCCATTTCATAGGAAATACTCTATTTTGTAACACTTACAGTTAAAAACTATTCTTAAGTTTTCCAGTAACTGAGTTGTGTTTGTTTTTACATTTAAATGTAAATTATATAACATTAAATACAATTCTGGAGAAGGCAATGGCACCCCACTCTAGTACTCTTGCTTGGAAAATCCC
The DNA here is from genome assembly GCA_006410615.1 of Neotragus moschatus. Taxonomy (NCBI): domain Eukaryota; kingdom Metazoa; phylum Chordata; class Mammalia; order Artiodactyla; family Bovidae; genus Neotragus; species Neotragus moschatus. The sequence continues at coordinate 328,038 of SJYA01000935.1, read as the reverse complement.
ATGGATGGAGGAGCCTGGTAGGCTGCAGTCCATGGGGTCGCTAAGAGTCTGACACGACTGAGCGACTTCCCTTTCACTTTTCACTTTCATGCATTGGAGAAGGAAATGACAACCTACTCCAGTGTTCTTGCCTGGAGAATCCCAGGGACGAGGGAGCCTGGTAGGCTACCGTCTATGGGGTCACACAGAGTTGGACACGACTGAAGTGACTTAGCAGTAGCAAATACAATTCAGTTCCTGGTTCCTCTGGCTACATTTTAAGTGCTCAGTGACCACATGTGGCTACTAGTAGCTACCACATTGGAAAGCACAATTCTAAATAAGATGTTTGCTTTATAGATTTAAATAACATCTATGTACCCCAAATTAGATCTCCAACATGAAACTCTCCCCTGTCCAAAGGCTTATTCAACATCTTAATTAGATATCTAATAGGAAAACCAAATTAAATATTTGATTTCGTTTTGGCATCCCTTTCCACTTGTGGGCCTTCCCTGGTGGCTCAGTAGTACAGAACCCACCTGCAACGCAGGAGACTTGGAGAATGGAGATGCAGGTTCGATCCCTGGGTTGGGAAGATCCCCTGGAGAAGGAAATGGCAACCCACTCCAGTATTCTTGCCTGGGAAATCCCATGAGAGAGCTGTAGAGGAACCTGACCGGCTACATACAGTCCATGAGGTTGCAAAAGAGTCAGATCCGATGGAGCAACTAAACAACAAACAATAGAGCCTTGTACCCACATACAACTGTGGGTACTAGAATCTAGATCTTCTGGTTCCCAGTTCAGAGCTTTTTCCTTTTCTTCCTTTAATGTAAAAGTGGCATTTGAGATGGGTTAGACGGATGGGTAGTGAAGTAGGTGGGGTAATGGCTCATGTCCTGATCCCTGTAACCTGTAAATTGAAATGTGTGAAACGAAATAAAGGAAGCCACATTTAAAATGGAGTTGGGGATTTCCCTGTGGGTCAGTGGGTAAGAATCCGCCTGCCAATGAAGGGGTCGTGGGATTGTCCCCTGATCTGGAAAGATCCCACGTGCCACAGGGCAACTATGCCCATGCACCACAGCTATCGAGCCTGTGCTCCAGAGCTCAGGAGCCACAACTACGGAAGCTCACGCACAGTAGAGCCCATGCTCCACCATAAAAGCCATCTCAACAAAAGGCCGATGTACCACAACTAGGGAAAGCCCACACACAGCAAAGAAGACCCAACACAGCCAAAAAGAACAAATAAATACATAAATAAATAAAATATAGTTTTAAAAATGGAGTTGGGAGGCCAGCAGGAGGGGATCTCACAGGCTACCTCTCAAGGTCAGTTACAGACCCCAACAGGACAAGAGGTATCTGTCATTCTGGGCAGGAAAGTTACTACCTTTACTGCTGAGCAAGAGGAAGATTTTTTTGCTTGTCCAGCAACAGCCCAGCCCATGAGAGATTGTCACATTCAGCCATACAATGACTCCCAGTCTCCCCCAGTGGACTCTATTTATACCAGCCCTTTCCAGCTTCCCTTTTTCATCTATAAAAGCACAGTTGCTGTCCTTTACTTCTCCAGACTTGCCTATAGCTTTTAATACAACATGCTTGTCCATAACTGCAGTTTTCTACTATTCCCAAATAAACCCCTTTTGCTGGTCAAATAACTGGTAATAAAACTGGCTGTTTTATTTTTAAGATCTAACATGAGGAAAAGACCCTGATGCTGGGAAAGATTGAGGACAGGAGGAGAAGGGGGTGACAGAGGATGAGATGGTTGGATGGCATCATCAACTCAATGGACATGGATTTGAGCAAGCTCCAGGAGATGGTGAAGGACAAAGAAGCCTGGTGTTCTGCAGTCTGTAGGGTCGCAAAGAGTCGGACATGACTTAGCAGCTGAACAAAAAACACAACACAAGGTAAAGGGTCCTTGCAAATGTAATTAAATTACATATCTTACCATGGGGGCGTTATCCCAGATTATCTGGGTGGGCTAGAACCCATCCACCAGTTCCCTTATAAGAGAGAGGCAGAAGGATATGAAACACACAGAAGAGACGCAGGATGACCGTGGGGCTGAGGCTGGACTCACGTGGCCACAAGTTAAGAATTACCAGCAGGGGAGTGATAAATTGGGAGAGTGGAAATGACGTATACACGGGTGGCACAGTGGTTAGGAATCTGCCTGCCAACTTGGGAGATGCGAGACTCAGATTTGATCCCTGAGAAGATCTCCTGGAGTAGGAAATGGCAAACCACTCCAATAGTCTTGCCTGGAATATCCCATGAACAGAAGAGTTGGGCGGGCTACAGTCCACGGGGTCACAGAGTCAGACACCACTGAGCACATGCCTGTGTGTGAAAGAGATAACAAAGACCTATTGTATAGCACAGGACACTTTACTCAGTACTCTGTAATGGCCTATATGGGAGAATCATCTTTCAAAAAGAGTGATGTATGTATAGCAGATTCACTTTGCTGTACAGCAGAAACATCTATACTCCAATAAAAAATTTTTTTAAAGAATGACCAGCAGCCAACAGAAGCTGAAAAAGCAAGGAATGAGTTCTCTCTTAGAGCCTCCAAAGTGATCATGGCTGTGCTGACATGTTGATTCAGCCCAAAGAAACTGCTTTCATATTTCTGACATCCAGAACATTGAGAGAATACATTTTTGTTCATTGAAGCCACCAAGTTTGTAGTAATTTGTTACAGCAGCATCAGGATATGGTTAGATGTCTAATATGGGTTAGATCTGATAAGACCCCAGGAAGTGCGCGGTGACATGAAAATGGGATCTAAAGAGATATCAGGAGCAAACAGACAATAGTGGGAGTGACTGCCCTCAGGAACAGAGAAAAAACCAGTTGAAGGCTAGAACGGCTTTCCATGGAGTACGGTGGAAGACAATCTCCCTGGAGTCTCTCATAATTCCTCAGCATTTGTAAAGGTTAACAAATGCAGAGCGCTTCATTTAAAACTATCAAAAAGCTTGATGCAATATGCTGGCTTCTATTGCTTTTTTATATTTGCATTCTGTGAAACATAAACAAACTACACAAACTAAATATGTAAAGCATAACAAGTTGAAATCTTATGTATACATTTCTTCTCCACTGAAAGGCAATTTACATAAACGCAAACATAAACAACATCTGTGTATATCTCCAGTAATATATTAAGTGACAACGATGTTCTCTTTAACCAAAAATGTACTTATGTATTCAAAATTACCATTTACATAGAATTTGGGGGAAAATACACACTTTCCCATGGAAATTACTCTAATGTGTCTTAAAATGTGTAAACATAACCTAGATATATCAGAGTGATATTTGTGAAATATCACACATGTTCAGAGCTTACCCAAGTAATTATATTTTACAGCTTTTAAAATGGCATGCGTCTCCAAAAGAACACACACACACACAGGTCAGAGTCCAGATATGAATATAATGCTTTCATGATTCCTTCTCGGGACAATTAAGACACTGAAATTTTTTTAAATTTTGATTTTTATTGCATTATAGTTTTTTTTTTTTTTTTAACAGTGTTGTGCTGGCTTCCGCTGTACACTGAAATCAATCAGCTGTATACATATATCCCCTCCCTCGTGGCCCTCCTTCCCACCCCCACCTCACAACTAATCCCGTCCATCTAGGTCACCACAGAGCACCTAGCTGAGCTCTTTGCACTATGCAATAGGTTCCTACTAGCTGTCTGTTTTACACCAGGCAGTGCAAATATGTGAATCCCAGTCTCTCAATTCATCCCGTCCCCCAGCCCATATCCATATGTCCAGTCCCTCTCTGCATCTCTATTCCTGCCCTGCAAATAGGTTCATCTGTACCATTTTCCCAGATTCCACATATACATGTTAATATATGATATTTATTTTTCTCTTTCTGACTTCACTCTGTATGAGAGACTCTATATCCATCCACAAGACACTGAAAATTTTCCCAACTTTTCCAGGAATAAAACTTGCATTTTTAGGTGGTGGAAAAGTGGCACAGATTTTATTACACCACATTTGAATCCCAGGGACTAAATACTAATTGCTTACTCAATCAGGTTCCAGAGACCCATCTACAAGGATACAGAAGGAGGATCCTTAGAATCAGCAGCCTCACCATTCACAAAGCCACCTTCATAAAATGAAAGCCCTTAATTATAGGCAGTACCAAAACTCGGGGGTGAGTATTACCCTTACCTTTACTGTCTCCTCTTGCTTAAAAATCAGTCTTCTCCATTCTCTTCCACCCTCTCCTTTCCTACCAAGTCCTTGTGAATCACCAGTGCTATGAATTGTCCAAAGACTGTCTTGGTAGAGTCAGGGTGATGTAATGGTTAAGCATATGGGCTCTGAAGCCACATGGACTTGTGCTCAGTTACTGACTCCAACACTTATTAGCCGTGTGACCTTTGGCAGATTATTTACAGCCTCAGTTTCCTCATTTGTGAAATGGAGAGGATGCTATAACGCCAACTTCACTGTGTTGTTATGAGACCTGTATGAGTCCCAAGAACAATAGCGGTACAGAGTGTGAGGGAAGGATCAAGAGTAGCCCATCACCTCCCTGTGTTCCCAAGAAGTACCTGTGCTGCATACAGGGCGAGTTGGCAAGTTCACTAATCGCATTGCATGCAAAGATCTCAGGGCACAGTCGGAACACCTCTATTCTCTCTATGAGACTCAGCAAACCTTTCTCAGGACTGCTTAGTTCTCTGCATATGTCCATGGCCCTCACGTATGCCCCCAGCTTTCTTTATTCCAGACCTCACAGAGCAAGGGCTGGGGTCCTCTGGAGCACCAAATTGTGTATGCGTAGCCACATCACCCATGAACTACATCATATCGAAATGGCATCAGTTGTGAGAAATGTCAGTGTTTTGGTTCCAATAAGAAAGTAAAAACACCTCTAATCAAATGTGACATGTCATGATTGTAAGATACACTCTGACTTCAGAGATATTAAATGTAAAAATAACGTGCAGCCTAGAAGCCATGAAATACCAAATTATTATAAGGAAAATGGATGTGGGCATAAGACGGTCCTTGTGCCTTCTCTGATTAGATAGGGAAAATGCTTTCTTATAGATGCAGAAATGAATTTAAATATCAGTAGGCATGAGATGATAAATGACATCCAGTTCTTAAATCCTTCTAAATTATCCCTACCTAGCCACTTGCCACTGTCATTTTTACATATTTCCATTTGGAGTCTGACTTTTGGTACCATCCGCATTTAATTTCCCTTTGGACACCTTAAAATAATCTCCATTATTGCTCTCTTGCTTTCCTACCTGTACCTTCCATTTCAATAATATTCAAAGATCAGAATCTCACTTTTTAAAAAAAAATTCTTGCAGTGAAGATGAATCATCAGATGCACAATTTGCCTTGAAATGCTGGTTTTTGTTATAAACTATCATTCATTCGAGGGCCTCAGCCTTAGTTTGAGCCCCTAAGCAGAGAGGACAAGATCCCCTATCTTCTCTTCTCTTTCCCCAGGGGGGTCCCTGCCAGCTTCTCTTGGGGCTGCTTCTTCTCAACAGCGCCCCTTCATTAACAGGGGCTTTTCTGGGCAGTGGTTTTGCCTGCGATTAATCATCGTGAACCCAAGTTGGACCTTTGGCTTTCTGGCTCTTAGCTGAGTAGCCAAGACATTTCTCTATCCTGAGATAGCTGGCTTCAGTTCTAATTAATGATCAGTTGTTATCAGCTTAGTTTAGACTTTTTGCTCTCTGACTTTTTGGCGGGGTAGCCTAAACACTTCCCAGATCCAAAGAGCTGACTGAAATTTATGTTCGTTTTTTTGGCACTGTCATGATCATTCGGATGCTTTCCCGGATCTGGAAAGAGATTTTAATTGTTTACAGTCTTGATTAATGGGTTTGCTGTTGCTTTGATGGTCCATCATTTATAACGATAAGAAACCAAAAAACAAATGGGCATGTTATATTGCTCTTCTGGGATATTTTGGCCAATCTCTTTTAAGGAGTTACTGTTTTCCTTCCTTCTTATTACTATTAACTTACTAATAATTTCATTACAACTGAACTTTAAAATATCACTATTTCTAACTCCTTTCTCCCTATGGTATTTATTAGGCTGTAGAATTTCTTACTGTTATTTCAATGGAGTCTTTTCTCAGAGTCTCCTGGCTATCTATCTGAAGTTAGCTGCTCACAAGACAGTTTGGTATCAGCTTGCTTGCAAATATTCTTATGCTTCTTTAGCACATTTTGCAAAGCTTAGTGAAACTGATTTTTTATTCACTATCAAATAAATGGATCCTTTGGACCCCATAATCACTCTTCGGTTAATTACTACTACCTTTAACCAAGTAAGTAATCCTCATTTAAAGTAGAACCCCAAGTTCATTTTCACTGAAGAGCTTTACACTGCACTCAGATTTTCCTCTCAGTTCTAGTTCATGGTGGAGGCACCCCTTGACATTCATTTATTATTTATGAAGCCTGTCCTGTTGTGAATTAATACATTGTTAACAGAGCCTAACTGTCTTCTGGTTTCCAAACACTTGGCTTAGAAGAAAATATACGTTTTCTCTGCAGGGATTCTCTGTAGCTGCTTTCTTTGTTTCCATAGGGGGAAAAAAAAATTAGAAAAGAAAAAATACAGAGTATTTGATGGAGGTGAAGATGTCTGATTTCCTATTTTTAAAATGATTTTTGTGCATTCAGTTTCTTATGATTTTCTTGACAATGACCCCAGAAGCCAAAGCTGCTCTCAGTTCTGTTTGGTGCTTGAAATCAATAGACCCCTGTCTCTACTGTTAATTAATGTCCATATGATTTCATAAATGGTATGGACCTAACAGAAGCAGAAGATATTAAGAAGAGGCAGCAAGAATACACAGAAGAACTGTANGTGCTCCAATTCATGGGGTCGCAAAGAGTTGGACAGGACTGAGCAACTGAACTGAACTGCTGCTAAAATCATTCTTCCTGCAGATATTTACTGAATGCTGGGCACAGTTTAGTGAAGAATGAAAAAATTACTTCTTCCTTCAAGATGCTTATGGACTGCTTGGAGAAAAAGACAAACCTCTAAGGGAAAGTGAATAATAGTAAAAGAGTTAAACAAGTAATAGAAGAATATGCCTTGAAGGGGTGACTCGCTGCTAAATGAGAAGTTCAGACAAGGAAGAAGACGTTGGCCTCCAGGCTGGATTGACTCAGAGGACAGAGACAGTGCGGTTTTCGCCTGACAGGCTGGACCAGCCAGAGGGCAGGAGGTGGCAGGAGGGGGCATCATGGTAGAAAGAACAGAACAGATCCTTTGGAACTTGTAGTTTGAGTTCCTATTCTGCCGTTTATTAGCTACACAGCTTGGGCATTTTTTAACTTCTCTGCACTTCCATTTCCTCACTGGAAAAACAGGGATGATGTTATCTACCTCATGGGCTCCATGCATCACTCAAGACTGCAGACATTTTGCACAAACGCATGTGCTAAGTCCTGGAATCCAAAGATGGAAGGAGAAGGGTCTAGCCCTTAAAGCCTGTCACATGAGGTGTGTGCTCACAGGCTCAGTCGTGTCCGATTCTTTGCGACTCCATGGACAGAAGTCTGTCAGACTCCTCTGCCCATGGGATTCTCCTGGCACGAGTGCTGCAGCAGGTTGCCATGCCCTCCTCCAGGGGGTCTTCCAGACCCAAGGATGGAGCCCACATCTCTAGCAGCTCCTGCACTTGCAGGCGGATTCTTTATCACTGAGCATCTCTTACGTCTCCTGCATTACAGGTGGATTCTTTATCGCTAGCACCACCTGGGAAGTCCACGTGACCAGGGGTAGAAAAATATATTAGTCCCTCTTTTCCTTTACCCTCTAGGCATCTGCCACTTTAAAGGACAGGTGGCCAGATCCAGTGGCCCATGACTAGGGGGAATTCAGGACATGAGTTCACAAGTTTGGAAACAGAATAGGCTCTTTACTTTACATCCTCCAGGATTCTTGCCCTCTGGTTCCACCTTCCATTAGGAATTGGATCTGTACCTCTTGAGGCCAGATCTCCTGATCTGAAGCTTCCCCCTTGAGCTCTGATGAGGTCTAGAGGGAGCCAAGGTCAGAGGCAGTCACCCTTAGTCAACTGCTATCATTGCTCCAAACGCTTTTCGTGCTGTATGCTCCGTCATGTCTGACTCCTTGAGACCCCTTGGACTGTAGCCCTCCAGGCTCCCCGAGGGAAAACCTAGGATTTCCCAGGAAAGAATCCTTGAGTGGGTTGCCATTTCCTTTTCCAAGGGATCTTTCCCACCCAGGGATGGAACCTATGTCTCCTGCCTGGTCAGGGAGATTCTGTATCATTGAGCCACCTGGGAGGCCCCGTCTGCTGTTTACTTCCTTACTTAATTTTTGTAATTACAAAAGACCACCACCAGGGGGTGTAGGAGCAAGTCGCTGAGCTCTGACCCCATTTACCAAGCAGAAGGCTTTTGGTTTTCTTGCTGAAAAAATGTAGTTGAGGTCCACAAGCATACCTTGTGGGTTGAGAACCAACACCTTCTGCACCTTGTACAAACCCTTTGTAAAGAACACGGCTCCCTTGAGGCTCAAAATCATTTCTGACTCAGCCCATCCTCCACAGTCCATCAGGCTGGGCCAAGGGTTTCTAGGCTCTGATTGCAGTTTTCAGTGTTTCTTCCTGATTAAAAGCCCTTTGGCTCAGCAGGATTGTCTATAATGATAGCAAATGGCTCACATGATGATGAGGCAGTCTTGTCACAGCTTGAGTTGCAATCTGTCTTGTAAAGACTCACCACTATCTGAATCCACAGCCCTGGATTCTCAGGAAAGCCATCTACCTGGGTTATTGGTTTTGGCCCCTGTTCCCTTCCCCCACTCCAGTTTCCCATACCACTTGCAGAGACTTGAATAGCTGTCCGATTCTACCTCCCTATGGCAATCCTCATTAAAATCAAGCACTCATCGGCCAGGAAAAAAAAATACCACAGGGTCCCTGTGTGTCTCTGGGGTCACAGAAACCCAAGCCTCCATGACAAAGCTTGTTTTTTCCTCACAGGAGTCTGCTTTCGCAAGGGTTCATCTTTGAGGTCCATTTTCTTTGAGACACTCATGCACACTCCAGCAACAATGGAAAGGAACATGATTTCCCAAGCAGGTTGCCTAGAAACCACTCCTGTGTTTCTGAAACTAATTTAAACATAAAAATTCAGCTCCTGACTCATGCCAAGAATGCATGTAATAGTTTTCTCAGTATTTTACTTTCCTTTTCTCTGACATTACAAAATAATGCCTACTCATTGCACAAAAAAATTGAAAAGAATGTGAAAATACAAAGGTCCAGAAAGAAAAAAATTCCCCATAATCTTACTATCAGAGGCAACCACTATTGTCATTTGGAAATGATTTCTTCTAGGCTATTTTTCTCCCAATGCATTTTTTACCTCATTGATATTAATATTGAATTTACATGGAGCTTGCTTTTTCCATTAGTAGGGTGTCAGCATTTCCCCATCTGGCTAAAATTTTCAGAAAATTGATTTTGTAGATGACTGCATTCTCAGTTCAGTTCAGTCGCTCAGNTGTTTTTGAACTGTGGTGCTGGAGAAGACTATTGAGAGTCCCTTGGACTGCAAGGAGATCCAACCAGTCCATCCTAAAGGAGATCAGTCCCGGGTGTTCTTTGGAAGGACTGATGTTGAAGCTGAATCTCCAATATTTTGGCCACCTGATGCGAAGAGCTGACTCATTTGAAAAGCCCTTGATGTTGGAAAAGATTGAAAGCAGGAGGAAAAGGGAATGACAAAGGATGAGACAGCTAGATGGTATCACCGACTCAGTGGACATGAGTTTGGGTAAACTCCGCAAGCTGGTGATGGACAGGGAGGCCTGGTGTACTGCAGTTCATGGGGTCGCAGAGTCGGACACGACTGAATGACTGAGCTGAACTGAATATAATTTCAGTTATCTTTATATCTTTTCTGTTGGATATTAATAGAAATTTACACTGATGGAAAGCTTCAGTTGACCCACTGAGAGAAATTCTAGGTTTCTTCCCCAATCTCGTTCTTTTTGACATCTCTCCTAAGGCTGATACTGTTGACCCTTTAAACCCTCCTCTTTGTTGGTCTGAGTGACCCTACAATGGGCTTCTCAGGTGGCGCAGTGGTGAAGAATCGCCTGCCAAAGCAGGAGACACAAGAGATGTGGATTCCATCTCCAGGTCGGGAAGATCCTCAGGAGAAGGAAATGGCAACCCACTCCAGTATTCTTGTCTGGAAAATCCCATGGACAGAGGAGCCTGGCAGATTGCAGTCCATGGGGTCACAAAGAGTCGGACATGCTGACCAAGTGAGCACACACGGCTCCTCCTCCGCCTTTAATCACTCTCTGTCTCCTTCACAGACCCCTGCTCGATCTCCCAGCTAGACCCCCAGGGGCCTATCCTTAGCTGTTTGCTGCTCTGTTCCTACGCAATGCCCTCAGAAATGCATAGCCTCCCACGGGTTAACCATCATCTCTACACGAATTAACTCATTACAATAAATTCAGTTCTCTCAATTGAGTTCTGATTCACATTTCTATTTAGAGACTTTCCTCTTGAGTATCCTGTTATCATCCTACATTTCACTGATTCATTTATTTAACTAAATATTTGCTGTGTGTCTGTGATGTGCCATGTACGATGCTAGACCCTGAAGTGCAGCAATAATCAAAATACCATTTCCATTCTCCAAGACCTGATAGCTGAGTAGAGCCTAAGGTCAGGACATGATCGATTACTTATAAATTAGAACAAAACGCAACAAAGCTTAAATCATAGTGCTCTTCTTTTCCCCCAGATCTGCTCTGTTTCTCTTTTCCAAGTCTCTCTTTGTCAATACAATCAGTCCCTTGTTCTCCCAATCACTCAAGCTGTAATTGTTGGCCCTATTCTTTGTACATCAGACAGATCTCTTCTGTAATAACCTGCATAACCAACATCCTCGACTTTTAGCATCTTATGAGCATTTATTTCATAATTATAATAGGCCTACCAATGAGTTGCATGAGCTTTCCAGGTGACTCTGTAATAAAGAATCTACCTGCAAAGCAGGAGACACAGGAGACATGGGTTCAATCCCTGGGTCAGGAAGATCCCCTGAAAAAGAAAATGGCAACCCACTCCAGTATTTTTGCCTAGAGAATCCCATGGACAGCGAGCCTGGAAGGCTATAGCCCATAGCATCACAGAGTCAGACACGACTGAAGTGGCTTAGCACACAGCACACATCAGTGAGTTGCAACTCAGCTGATCTCCTCTGGGATTAGCCAGGCTGGGCTGGACTTTGGGTTGAGATCTGCTCCATAGATTTTTTTCACTTTCTACCCAGAGCAAAGGAGTAACAGTTACCTGGGGGGTATACTCTTCTCATGGCAGGGAATGGATGTTTCAGGAGTATGTCTGGAAACCTGCCAAACCTCTTTCCCCACCATCTATATTGAGATATAACTGACATATAACGTTGTGTAAGCTTTACACGTACAACATGCTGGCTGGGTAAAATGATATACTGTGAAATGATTATCACCATAGTATCAGCTAACACCTCCATCACCTCACATAATGACCATTTCTATTCTGGGGTGAGAACATTTGAGATCTTCTCTCTTATCTACTTTAAGACTATAGTGCATCTTGCTAACTATAATCACCACACTGTTCAATGCTGCTGTCCTCACTGTGGTCCGTGGTCTCCGGGAGCAGTTGCTGCTGGATTACCCAAGAAGAGGTGATCAGAATGCTTCCCTGGGATTATAAGGTGGATATTAATAAAGCAAAGTTTTCTCCTACTGAGAGTTTCTGAGCTGAAAGGTCAAGTGAAGGAGGAAAGAAGAAGGCCAACCCATAGAAGAAATTGGCCTGACAATAGTCTCACTCACCTGGGTCTAGGGGTTGGCATGTGACCCGCTATCACCCTGATGACTGTAAGGCTGGGAATGTTTAGTTCATTAGCAGACAGAAAATCTTACTGTGAGATACTCGGGCTAAACACAAAACCCGAAAGATGGTAAAAGAGTTCTCAACTCTTCTCCTTGAGTTTAATCTGATTTCTCCTCTCTGGTTTCCTTCTGTCCTCTCTCCAGAGTCCCTTGGGTCTTTCAGGCTCTCTTTTTCTGCATCCCTGGCCTTGCTGCTGCTGCTGTTTCACTTCTTAATTTGGCTTCTGTTCAGGTTTCCTGAGGGAGCTGGAACAGGGAACTTCGTGGCCTGTGCTTCCGGGGAAAGAATGGAGGGAGAAGCCCTCTCCTGGTCAGGCTTGTGTAAACCATCTACAGACAAATCTAATGAGACAGATATAAATTTCACTCAACAGCACATTATTTTAATACATCAAATGAAGTCTGAGTCCCAGACCACATGCTCTAAGGTGGTGAGAAATTTAATTAGAACAGTTTAATTAAAATAGTGGAGGACAATGTAGTCTAAGTTGGCAGCTTCTTGAGAATTTGGCTTGGTTCAAGGGAAAACTGTCACGGTGGTCTTGAAATACGTTGGCTGATCTGATGGCAATGAACTAGACTCCAGTTCATCGCTCGTGGAAAGGAACATTAAGACAGGACTTGGGCAGCCCTGATTCTTACCCTGCTTTCACTGCTCTTTCCTGAGCCCCTCCATCTCATGTCTGTAACCGCAGTGGAGATGGATTGTGGTAAGGGACAGCTTGCAATTTCTCTCCTATCTGTGCATCTGGCTGGTGAGTAGCCAGTAGAGGCTTAGGCTGGAGAAGAAAGTCCTATGTGCCTTTCCTCTTGACCACTGATGAAATCCTCCCCTCCCCTGCTTGAGTTGCCCACCCCCCTGGGAAATCTGAGCTCCCCTCATTTCAAGCTCCAATGAAGACATTGCTGTTTGTTTACAAATTCAACACACCACATAACTGACCTCTTGCTCGGGTCAGAGTAAAAAGATACCCTTTTCCTGATAGCCTTTCTTTTCTTCTACTGTTGTATTTAATTTGAAAATACCTCTCTACACTTATGTCCATATGAATAATCAGACTGCCCCATACATGATCTTCTCAGGATTTGTGTCTGAGGGGACATTGTATGAAAAGACCCCCTCCCAGCTTCCCTTCCATGGAAAACAATTTGTTACTGGGATTTCAATGGTCATTGGCATGATGTGTAATTCTATATTTGGAGGGAGCAAAAACAAAATCTAGCTAGATTAAGGGCTCATGATTGTGATTTACTTTGGCTTTTTAATTTGAATATTTTAATTGCTTAATTTACAAACTGAGCTTTAAGAAAAGGAAATCATAAAATAAAGATTTGTAACTTTGAGTCTCCCTTCAAAGAGCTGTGCTTTGTGATTTCTTCTAAGCAGAGAAGCTCTATGCCCCTGCATTTCCAACTATTCTTTCTCTCCTTTTCTCCTAATCTCCAATTTTCTGTTCATCCTTATCTCCCTTTCATTAAATTTAAAGTCATTTAGTTCAGTTCAGTCACTCAGTCGTGTCCGACTCTTTGTGACCCCAAAAATCATTAAAGGACCCCAAACTGCAATTCTCTGCTTATCCCAAATAAATCCATTTCTGCTAGAGAAATTTCTAGCAGTCTATTTGTTTTAAGACAACAGCTGATGTATATAAAGTTTAGATGACGGTGAGAATAATCTTTTTATTTATGAAGTCAACTTTCAATCCATGAAGAGTCTATGTTGGGTGGATATCTAAGAATGACCCTTTCGCTGGTCTTACCTTCCTTTAATCCTCCACTGTCCTTTCTATCTTTTCTCTTCCTCATCCCTTTCTTCAGGTCCATGCCTCATCCTACAGAATGATATCTTAATTTCACTATGTGCTGCTGAAGAAGTCTTTTAGCTGTTATATTTTTCAGAGTAGTAATAACAAAGTAATTAAAGATACACTTGATCCTTGAACAACCCGGGTGTGAACTGCACAGGTTTGAAATCCACTTATAGGTGGATTTTTTTTTTCAGTACATACTACAGTACTACATGGTTTGAGGTTGGTTGAGTCTGTGGATGAGGAACCCCAGAGAAGGAGGACCACCTATAAAGTTATATGTGGGTATTTGATTATTGACTGCCAGCACCCTTAAACTTCTGCATTGTTCAAAGGTCAACTGTAATACAAAATTTCTAGGATTTGGTTCAACTGCAGAAACCACACGGCTTAAACAAGATAGAGATTTTTTTCTCTCTCTTCTAAAGCAGTTGAAGGGGGGCAGTGCAGGGCCGATACAGTAGCATCTCTGAAGGGACCAATGTTCCTTCAGTCTCCCTTCTCCATTTTCCTTCGTTTGTCACTTCCATCTTAAAGATCCAAGACAGCCGCTGGACTTCCAGTTCCAAGCAGAAAGTAGAAAGAAGGGGAAAAACACAACAAGGGTATTTCTGCCAGTGGAAGTAGTCCCCTTTTATGTGGTTTCCCAGAAGCCTCATCCAATGACTTTTGCTTACATTACATGTGCTGTGTGCTTTGCTGCTCAGTCCAGAAGCCTCTGTCCGTGGAATTCTCCAGGCAAGAATACTGGAGTGGGTTGCCATTCCCTACTTAGTGGATCTTCATGACCCAGAGACTGAACCCAGGTCTCCAGCATTGCAGGTGGATTCTTTACCATCTGAGCCACCAAGGAAGCCTTTATTGGCAAGGATGATAAGGAATGTTGCCTTTTAACTGAACACATTGCTGCCCTGATTGCCTTATTATTGTGAGAAAAAAAAATATAAAGGAAGAGAATGGATAATGTCTAACACAGTGGTTCAGAGTAGTGTCTGAATCAACTGTATGGCTTATTAAAATATAGACTATTAACTACCATCCATGAGGTCACAAAGAATCAGACACAACTCAGTGAGTGAACAACAACAAATTAACCCCTGGACTACCAGGGAAGTGGACACAGTTTCAATCCCTGGTCTGGGAAGATTCCACATGCTGGGGGGGAACTAAGCCCGTGTGCCACAACTACTGAGCCCACCCACCCTAAAGACTGTGCTCCTCAACAAGAGAAGTGCTCCTCAACAAGAGAAACCAGCAAGATCAGAAGCCCACACATCCCAATTAGAGAGTAGCCCCAGTTCACAGCAACTAGAGGAAACTTGCATGTAGCAATGAAGACCCTGAATAGCCAAAAGTAAATAATTTTCTTAAAAACACAGACAATTGTATCCCCAGAATTTCTGACTTAGAAGGCCTTAGGAGGATACTGCGGAGAAGACAATGACACCCCACTGCAGCACTCTTGCCTGGAGAATCCCATGGACGGAGGAGCCTGATGGGCCGCAGTCCATGGGATCGCTAAGAGTCAGACACGACTGAGCGACTTCACTTTCACTTTTCCCTTTCCTGCATTGGAGAAGGAAATGGCAACCCACTCCAGTGTTCTTGCCTGGAGAATCCCAGGGACGGGAGAGCCTGGTGGGCTGCCGTCTATGGGGTCACACAGAGTTGGACACGACTGAAGCGACTTAGCAGCCACAATAGCAGCAGGAGGATACTGAGAATCTGCATTTCTAACGAGCTCCCAGGTGATGCTAAAGCTGCTGGTTTGGGGACCACGCTTGGAGAACTTGAAGAACCACTAGCATTTTCTTCTAAGCAAAACAAACTTTATTTTTTCCTTTCTGATATTATCTATTTATTTTAACCTCAAGACATAATACTTTGGCCACCTGATGCGAAGAGCTGACTCATTTGAAAAGACCCTGATAATGGGAAAGATTGAGGGCAGGAGGAGAAGGGGACGATAGAGGATGAGATGGTTGGATGGCATCACCGACTCAATGCACATGGGTTTGGGTGGACTCTGGGAGTTGGTGATGGGCAGGGAGTGCTGCAGTTCATGGGGTCGCAAAGAGTCAGACACAACTGAACAACTGAACGGAACAAGACATTATTTTAGAGATGAAGTATCAGACGCTTTACCAAAGAGACCCTTCCCGTCAGAGACAGATGAGGGGAAAAGGATGTCAAGTCTTGCCAACAGGATCATGGCTGGAAACCTGTTCTTTCTCACCATTGGCAAACCAGAACATCTAAACTGTTCTGTGGAGCTGAGAAGCAGACTGAGAGGGATGGGATTTTAATGGCATCAATTATGGACGCTCAGCCAATGAAACAAGAGCGGTAAATAGAAGCTAAAAAACAACTTGACAAGTGAGGTCCCTGAGGAGTAGGGAACTTCCTAAGGGTCACGTAACTGGTCTTCCTTGCTATTGATGGTTGAGGGTTACTAAGTGGATTCATTTTAAGCAGGGAGATGGCATTATAGACCCGCAGCTGACGGGAGTAGGGAGAAAAAGATCACAGGAGAACTTGAAGAACCACTAGAAGCTCCTCTAGCCTGGGGTAGGGACTTAATCCCCTGGATCAAAGCCTTGTACACTGCAGCCCGGAAGCACTGCCTTCTTCTGCCTTCCCTTCTCGATTTCTCCTAGCTGTTTTTTTTTTGTTTTTTTTTTTTTTGTAGAGTGAAGAAAAACAAGGATTTTCTCTGTGCCTCCACCTAAAGAAATAACGATCTCCAAATCCTTGGAGACTTGTAGGAGGAGTGGAGGAAAAATTAAAGAAACCCAAAGGAGAAGTGGAAAGTTGGGCCAAAAGAAGTCAGAGGCCACTTGTCCAGAAGTATAGTCCTTCTGGGACTGTTTACCACACAGGCTCTTTTTTCTTATCATTTGGGGAATTTTCTGTTTTGTTTTATTTTATGGTATAATTCCCATACAACCCATTCTCCTAATGGGGTCTGATTTGAATGTGATGATCTATGGTTCCAAGCTGGTGTGTGTGTGTGTGTGTGCATTTTTTAAAAAGTGTTCATCGTCAAAAGGACAGTGTAGAGTCCTATGCCTTCATCTCCTCTTAAGGATTTAGGCCTCAGGAAGGTAACAACCAGCACTTCTAAATTCTAGATATTTGGAAAAGTTCTATGTGGAAAACAGAAACTCAAAATTCATGTTAAGCTCATTTTAATTGAGTCGCAGTGTAATTTAGACCTTGAACTTCTTCAGCCAGCCACATAACTAAGGAGAGAGGAATCCTCTTCTCATTCCTTCAAAGAGAGGAATCCTGCAGAACTTGCTAAGAGCTATAGGGGTACAAAACGTTCACAATAGAGCAGACCTTTACTGATCAGCACTTTCAGGGATAAGTGCTGATCCCTGAAAATGAAGCCACTTTGAGGCACAGAAGTGAGCTGGCTGAAGGTCACCAGCAGTGACTTTCCAGTGTCTTCACTTTGCTCTTCCTAAATTTGTAGGGTCCTCACTTTGCTCTTCCCAAATCCTTTTTCTACTCATATTTCACTAACCAGTATTTTATGAGTCTTCACAAAGTTCTGAAACTTCATAAATGTATTGGTAACTGGAGTTGTTTGTTTTAATTAATTAAAACAGTTCTGACTTTGCGTCAGACATTGACCTAGAGGTTAGGTTAGAGGGATAGTAAATATAAACACCACTTTCCTTGTCTGCAGGGAACTCTTAGTTTATCATGAGAGATAAAGTGTACCCACTGACAGCATAGTGTGTATTCAGAGCCTCTGCCATAGGAGACGCAGGGAGAAATAGACGGGGGATTCTGAGAATTGCTTCCTAGTGGGAGGAAGTATTCATGGAAGAGGTGGCTTTTGGGCTGCCCCAGGAGGTGCCTGGAGATGTGCCCATGAACTAGAGTGAAACAGGGAGGAGCCCATCACGTGGATGAACAGAAGAGAAGCCAGCTGTGACAAGGTGCACGAAGCACAATAGAGGATACAAGGCGTAAAGGCAATTGATACGACACAAACATCATTCCTGCAGCACTGAAAAGCAAATTTCTTAAAATAAAAACCCATGGATTCATTTGTTGCTACCATAACAAAATACTACAAACTGGGTGGCTTAAACAACAGAAACGCCTTTTCACACAGTTCTGGAGGCTAGAAGTCCAAGATCAAGGTGTGGGCAGGTCTGGTTTCTCCTGAGGGCTCTCTCTTTGTCTTGCAGATAGCCACTTTCTTGCTGTGTCCTCATGAGATCTTTTCTCTGTATGCAGGCACCCCTGGAGTCTCTTCCTTGTCTTATAAGGACACTAATCATATTGGATTAGGGCCCCACTCTTAAGACCTCATTAAAACTTAATCACCTATATAAAAAGGCCCTTATATATAGTCACATTCTGAGACATTGAGGGTTAGGACTTCAACACATGAATTTTAGGAAGACACAATTCAGTCCATAACAACCACTACTCTGTATAATTACATTTCTTCAAGACCCAGCATTAAGAAAGCGTATTAAAACAGGTTACACATTTACTCTCCCACACATTTTCTCTGAACCTTTTACTCAAGTATAAAAGTTAAAAGTAGAGATTCAAATACTGCATAAAATCTTAAGAAAACAACCCTGCATGTCTACACCTAGGAATTTCCCCAAAAGAAGTAAAAAATATATGTCTACATAGAGACTTGAACAACAATGCTCATAGCAGTATTACTCGTGATAGCTAAACTGTGGAAACAACCCAGATATCCATCAACTGTTGAACAGATAGACAAAATATGGTAAACCCACATAATGGAGTACTATTTGGCTATAAAAAGTAATGAAGTACTGATATATACTACAACATAGAGGTACCTTGAAAACATTATGGTAAGTAAAATAAGTTGTATGGAAAATACTACGTACTGTATAATTATATTTGTAGGAAATGTCCAGAAAAGGCAAATTTATAGAGACAGAAAGTATATCAGATGTTGCTTGGGGCTGGCGAGGTGAGTGGAGACTGAAATAAGTGGGCACAAATGAACTTTTTAAGATGAAGGAGAAGTTCTAAACCTGGACTGTGATGGTTGCAGAACTGTACAAACTTACTAAAAAGCAATGAATTATATACTTACAATGGGTGAATTTTATGGTATACAAAGTAAACTTCAGTAAAGCTGGAAAATATTTATGGAAAAAAGACATAGGAGAAGTAGAAAAGATTACAAGACAATAACATGAACTTTAAAAACTTCCTGTAATTAGTCAGGGAATCCAGCTATAGCCTGCAGAAGGAAAAAGTCTACCCCGATCCCAAGTGGGTCCTAGGTTCCACACAGTGTAGGGTAGAATTTTGCAGCTCAGGGGCCTTGTATACTGTTTCTCATCCACTGACTAATTCCTAGTGAAGTCCAGCAAGTGATAAAATCCTGAAACAGTCACCCTGGGAGGGCCTTCAATGACTGTCTTGTGCAAACCTCCCATTTAATTGACGCCAGAGTGAAGGCTCAGAGAACCTTTATATAACTGACTTGCTGAAGACACCACATGCCAGATGGGACTCTATCCCAGGTGCCCTATTCCTAGCTCAGAGTCCTCCTCCACTGGGCTCTACCCATATATCTTAGCCTCTCTCAGCCCTTGTTATCTCACCTGCAAATGAGGACAAAAAATATCTGCTCCTGCCTGTTTCACAGAGTTGGGCAAAGAGCAAATGAGATCAGTGATGTGAAATACAAGCTTTCATAAAGCAGAAAGCAGAGTGCTGTTGTAGTAGTATTAGCAGGTCAATTGTGGGTCAACCTAGCTCAAAATCCAGACTCAAGATCTCCAAGAATACACTTCTAGGAAATGCATGTGTCTGTCCTGATGTGACCATAAATCTCTGCTTAAGGCTGCTCCCCAGCATCACAAGGGGGTGGGGATTGGGCAGTTAAGCAGCATTCCTTTAATTTTCCAGAACATTCTCTCAATCCAGAGCATCATTATCTTTCTCTTGTCCATCCAGGACACCTTACCAAATTAGATGACAATGAGATTTAGTCTGTGTGCATTCAACTATGATGCCTCAAGTAACAGACGAAAATGAAGATTGTGTTTAGATAGCTATACCTAAAATGTATTTATTTTACCACCCTCCTGTGAAAACTTATTCATTCCTGTTGGGACACAACAAAGGACTCTGTATGTCTGATAACACCTGGAACTCTCCAAGACTGTAAACTAAGGGTATTTTGGGGTGTATTCATCCCTGCTAAAGAATCCCTTCAGTTCAATCTCCCTCCTGGAACCTCTTCCTGCCCACACAGGGGTGGATCTCACTAGGAACCCTCAGTGAAATGAGAGCCCAGCAAACCAGTCATCGGCTGCCGACCCAGGGAAAATACCAGGTGCAAAGCTCAACACAGAATGTGATCTGGGAAAACACTTATAAATCAAATAAGTCCCAGGGAGTGAAAGTACAAGCTAGCAAAAAATAACAACAAAGTAGACATGAAATGTTAAATCAGATCAAACCAATAGCAAGCTAATTACTGTGGCCTCTGTAGAAAACCCAGGGTGAAGACTGAATGATAAGCCCGGGGAAAGCCTGAGAGGCCGTCTTACCTCCCACAACCAGTTACTTTTTATGTATTGGGAGGACTGGCTCCTTAACTGTGATATATGCTCCAAGTGTTTCCCCCCCTTGTCTTAGGACTTTGACTTTTTTCTTTATTTCACATGCAAATACATTTTATTTTTCAGTCCAAATTATCTGTCATTTCTTTTGTTGCATCTGGATTTTGACCTGTATTTAGAAAGCACCTTCTCAAACTTGCATTATAGAGAAAGCCGCCCACATTTTCTAACACTTGTAGAAGTCATTCTTGACCCATCTGGAATTTATTCTTGTATATGGCTATCCAGTGGCCCTCCTAACATTCATTTAAAAAGTTTAAGATACCGTCTGTATCATGTACTAAATCTCCATTTATATTTGGGTGCTTTTCTTGACTTTCTATCCTATTCCATTGGTGTCACTATCCAAATGCCAGTATCACACTATTTTAATTATAGAGGTTCTAGTACATTATGGAGTAGGAAATGGCAGCCCACTCCAATATTCTTGCCTGGAAAATTCCATGGACAGAGGAGCCTGGTGGGCTACAGTACATGGGGTCACAAAGAGTCGGACACGACTGAGTGAGCATACCGAGCATAGTACATTATAATATCTGGTAGATAGCTCTCAACTATTCTTGCATGTCTTGTTTTGTGTTTCTGTGTGAACTTGAGTATCAGCTTGCCTAGTTCCAGAAAAAAAAGGCTTATTGGTATTTTTATTGGGAATCATATTAACTTAAAAAGAACTTATATCTCTATGACCCTTAGGATATGAAACCACGTTATCCAAGAGCTATTTCTTTCCATTTGTCCAAGTCTACTTGTATGCCTTTCAAGAGTATTTTGAAGGTTTTTTTCTATATAAAATCTGCAAATTATTTTAAAGTTTATTCCTAAGTGTTATATCTTTTTTTGTTGCTACACCCCATTACTTTTTGAAGCCAATCTGATCCAGGCACTTGATCTCAGGTTCTAAATAAGGAGTAACATATTCTTTTCCTCCCCCTCATTTTGTTTTCCCTTGTCTCCTTGGCATTGAGGGTCTCTCTATTGACCGTGTTGAGAGAATAAGAAATAATAGTAGGTCTAGGGTTTAAGACAAGATGACATAAGACAGTGGTGAATAAGGTCTTCAGGTCTTAGCAAGAAAGAATTCACATCTGTCTGGGGGCAAAGATAAGAAGTTGCAGGACTCTCGCATATTTAAAAATCTTAAATTGGATTTAACTGGTCTGCTTTTCTCAGTCAAGTAAACTCTATCAATCTTCGTGACATCTTAGACATTCTTCTAAATCCTCTTTCCTCTTCTTGGTCTGATATAATACAGTATACTTATGAGCAATAGTATTGAGTTGATAAATCCCTTCTATAAATTCTCCTTTCCTAGTATTTCCCTAATACTTTCATAATCTAAACTCCATGTGGCCAGAGGAATCTCTGATAGATCGTTGTCTCAGAGAGTCTCCAAGGCTATCTGCAGAAGCATGTTAGAGCCAGGCCCCACGACTTGTGGTACACATCTCAGGCTGTGCATTTCCATCAGATTTCAGACTCAGGGGTCTCCAAGCTGCTTTCTCAGGTAGTTGGTATATGGTCCTTCTAAAACCAAGATCAGTGGCTAGATTTTAGTCAAGGCCAGCTTGAGCTCTCCTCTCTCCCAGCACCTTTCTTCCAAAGGTACTTTAATCCCTTGGACCCAAAGAGAACTAAGTAAGAAATCTAGACAGGTCACAGGAAATGCTATGTTGAAAAAACAACTGGAGACTCTAAGCCTTGGGCAGGAATGAGAAGCAAGACCCCTGCTGGGCTCTTCGCCTGTAACACCTCCTTCTCAATCAGTTTCAACACTGAACTCCTAAACACCCTTCAAGATCAAGTTTAACCATAACCTTTGGTACATAATTTTTCATGACACTCCTCCACCTCTCGAAGATGTAATTGCTCCCTCATCTGTTTTCCCAATAAATTTTAAGTATGCTTCTATTATCATTTTAATCACACTTCACTACAATTCTTTCATTATTTACATCCTCTCTCTACCAACTCGGATTCAGATTCCTGGAGGACAGAATGTCTTTCATTCATCTCAAGATCCTCGAGATACAGCAAATAAATTAAACTTACCAGAGGAAGAGACTTACATTTATTTTTTTCTGTTCACCGTTTGAGATCCATTAGTTACAGTCTCAGCAAGAAACAGTGAGGTGAGTATTACCTGGCTCTCATTTGCACCATGAGACCCAAGGTAGAGTTCTCTGATGGAAGTATGCAATGAGCTCCAAAGCACGGATCCCTTTCAGCCTACTGGTGAATTCTTATTTGGAAAACATGTGAACTGGGGCTTCTCTGGTAGCTCAGTGGTAAAGAATCCACCTGCCAATACAGGAGACACAAGAGATGCGCGTTCAGTCCCTGGGGTTGGGAAGCTCCCTGGGAGAAGGGCATGGCAATCCACTCCAGTATTCTTGCCTGGAGAATTCCATGGACAGAGCCTGGCAGACTACAGTCCACAGGCTCCCAAAAGAGTAGGACACAACTTAGTGACTAAACAACAACAACGAAATGTGAATTGTTACGAGAATTAAGTAAGATGATAGATCTAAGATACTTCTGAAATATTAATTAAAATATTAGTGAAACATCAGTAACATCCTGCAGACTGGTGAGAAAAATCAGAGGACAAAAAGTAGAGCTATTAAGTGAAAGGAATTCCCATCATAAATTGCTATGTGACCCAACAATAGTTCCCTTCCTTTTCCCCTACGACTGCATATAAGGTGAGCTTCCCTGGTAGCTCAGTGGTAAAGAAACTGCCTGCCAAATGCAGGAGATGTGAGTTCAATTCCTGGGTCAGGGAAGATCCCCTGGAGAAGAAAATGGCAACCCACTCCAGTATTCTTGCCTGGGAAATCTCATAGTCAGAGGAGTCTGGCTAGCTACTGTCCTTGGGGTCCTGAGAGTCAGACACGACTTAGTGACCAAACCACCACCACCGCCACATACAAAATGGGTGATATCACATGTGTGACGTATTCTAGGGACTATTCCTATGGACCGGCATGCAGCTAGAGATACATGCAGGTGACAGGCAATTTCAGGTGCATTTGCTGGAACTCTCTATCTCCTTTCCCCACGTCTCCAGAAAACATCCTGAACTGTCTGTGAATAAGAATGGCATAGTGATGAAAATAGCACATCTACTCTAATTAATTTTTAACACACAAAACTCCGTTCTTCATTATCACTAACACATTACTCCAGCATACATCTGTTTTGACACATCGGAATTTTGTGAAACCCAGTTGCTAAGGTCCGTTTTGACTGACCCTGGGAACTTACGGCTGACCACTGTCACACTGGGAGATGTTCGCAAACTCCTCTGCACATCACACTAATTATGAACGATGGGCTCTGTCCAATGTGTCAGCAGAATATTCTCATGCATAGTCATGACACAGAATGAAGCTGCACTGTCCCCTAAGATGTTTTAAAGCTCAGGGTCCTGGCAGGAAAGAGATGGCAAATTCAAAAGGGGACGTTGAAGAGGGTTTGATGAAGGCACTGTTTAAAGGCTTGGGTGGGTTTAAGATAAGCCAACAAGGATGGTAGTGAAATTGGGCTTACGCCAATAGGAAGTTGATACTATCTGCTTCTTGAAGGAGTGAGCACAGAGTCAGCTACTGGAACCCAAAGAGGGCTGTAGCTGTCAGAAGAGGCTGCCTGGGAGATGCAACTGCCGACAAGCCCTGCCCAGTGGCAGTGAACGGGGGGAATAAGTAGAGCTTCCCTGATGGCTCAGATGGTAAAGCATCTGCCTGCAATGAGGGAGACCTGGGTTCAATCCCTGGGTTGAGAAGGTCTCCTAGAGAAGGAAATGGCAACCCACTACAATATCCTAAGTTCACCAACATTTTTCCCTCTTCCCCTTCCTCTGACTCCACTGGCCAAACCCAGATGGAATTCGGAGGGTGTGGACCATAGATGCAGTCCTTAAATGTAGTGCTCTCAGACAGAGCAGGCTGAGAGATGCAAAGAGTGTCTGGAGAGACAAATGGAAAACATCCAGCACAGAAGCCAACTAGCTTTTCTCTTCTTGATTCTGCACTGTGATTTGGAGTCTGTTCTTCAGATGTACCAGACAAGATTAGAGTCATTTTCTTTCCAGTCTGAAGGAGAAAGCCCTTTTTTTCGGCAAAACTAAAAACAACTCGACTCACAGGTGTACAACTAAACCCTGGCAATACATGACCTCATCTCCAACCTAAATGAAAAGAAATCTCAGTCGTGTTTCCCAGGCCACTTTTATTAACTTTTGTCATGAAAATTCGAAATGTATTATTTTCTTTATCTCTGTTTTCAGATTATCTGCTGAGCAGAATGGAAAAGAAAAACCTTCATAAAATTTACTCTGAAGAGAAGGAAAAACCCTGAAAAAGAACAGAAATACTACCCAGGGATGTTTTTCACCCTTTTCTCTTTTAATTCTTGTCGTATGTACTCGATAGGATTTTGATGGCTGACAGAACTAAAAGTCCCAGTATTCCCTTTGATGGTGGATCTCCAGCTCCAGCTGGAATCCTCAGAAAGAACAGAGGTCAAACTGGCAACGCGGGAGAGGTGGACGCTGGGCAGGTGGACGCTCCACTGTCAACTTAAGCTAGCTCATCCTGAAGTTTGAAAGGACACCAAGTATTTACTCGTTTTAGAACTACATTTTTATTTATTGTTAAAATAATAATAATAATATATTTTGAGTTGTGTTGTTAGTCACTCATTCGTGTCCAACTCTTTGGGACCCTATGGATTGTAGCCCACCAGGCTCCTCTGTTCATGGGATTCTCCAGGCAAGAATACTGGAGTGGGTTGCCATGCCGTCCTCCAGGGGATCTTCCCCACCCAGGGATCAAACCTAGGTCTCTCGCTCTGCAGGCAGATTCTTTACCGTCCAAGTCACTATTTATCACATATAATTTGGAAAGTACAAAAATATTTTTTAAAGAAAATAGAAGCCTTGTGTATTCTTACTTAACAGGGGCAACTCTTGTTAACATTTTCTTACAATGTCTTTCACTATTTTTATACACAGATTTCCCAGCGAGGCATCACACACTGTGTGCAGTTTTGCACGGTTCTTTATCATGATTAATATTATAGAACAATATTCCCCACATCATTCAGCAAATTTTAAAATAACAAAATTTAAAGACTGTAGAACCTCTTATATATGGATAATGTTTTAGTTCGAGGGGGCTGCTGTATAGAATACCATGGACTAGATGAGTGAAACAAACTTTTATTTCTCATGGTTCTGGAGGCTGGAAGTCCAAGATCAGGATATAGATTGCCTGCTGTCAGAAAATGGACCATTCCTATGAAAACTTTCATAAGACAAAAGGCTGCAAAGTGAAGAAACAATAACCTTTTTCCATATTTTTCCTAAAAGTGAAAATCCTGCAGGATTTCTTTCAGTTAGCAAAAACATGTACATGTGGGTCTTTCCTACATTAAGTGAAGTGGTGTAAAGTGAACTTTTGTAAAGCAAGCAGTACCCATATCAGTATGGCCAGGTTCTGGTGAAGGCCTTCTTTCTGGTTTACAGATTGCAGTTCTCTCCTGCATCCTCACATGGTGACAAGTGTGAGAGCTAACGCTCTTCCTCTCCTTGTAAAGGCACTGATATCATAGGGCTCCACCTTCTCGACCTAATTACCTCCCGAAAGCCCCCACCTCCCAATACCATCCAGCTGAGGGTTAGGTTTCAATACATAGACGAAGGGACACAAACAGGCAGTTCATAACAGATGCTTATACCCCAGCGTATTTAACTCTTTTATTATTGCCCAATTAGGTTTTCCCAATTTCCCATGCTATAAACGAGATTGCAGTGAAAAACCTTGATTTGGAATTTTTAAGAAATCTATGATACATTTCTGAAAATAAAGTTCTTGAACCATACTGGTAAAGTTTCACTTCAGATCTTGCCAAATTGTAATCCAAGAAGATTGTGCTAATTTACATTCCTGACCACAGTGTACAAGAGTGGCCATTTTTAAATTTTATTTATTTTTTAAAACAGAATCTGGCTGATACTGAGTAATGGAAATTGTGTTTATCTCTGTCAATGGAATGTTTTGTTGTTTTAACTGACATGTCTTTGTTCAGCGAGGTTGAACATTTTTTTCACATGCTGTAGGCCATTTAACTCCCTTCTTTGTGAATTGTCTATTCCTGCAGTTTGGCAGCTAAACTTACTTTTAAAGTTTTGTTCCTCTCTGGAGAATCACAAAACTTTGTACAACTTTATTCCAGTTCATTGAGTGTTTTCAGATGGTTCGTTGCTTTTAACAGAGTGAGTTGATTCCAAATATGTCATTTCAGTTTGGGTTTTGACAGAGAAAGGCTATATGTTCTGTTGAATGCTGCCCAGACTGTTTTCCAAAACCATAACTAAAGTTATCGTAATTGTCTCTCTGAATATATTAAAATACACAGTAGCCCACAGTTTTCAGTTCATAAATCCAATGCTCTTGGAAACACATTTCTTTTGTGGGCCTCTCTAGGCCTAATTAGGACTATATGATCCTTTTTAGGTACTGGAAAACAGTGACAAAAAAACAGTTTGGTCAAGCACAGGTCTTTGACATGCATTCTCAACTTGATACAAAGCCCAGAAATGTTACTACAAATGTGTTCTTGAGAACTTGGGAGCTTCCCTACCATTTCTATGGTAGGTGAGTGATGATGAGATTATTCCTATGTTTGGGCACACCTGGTCAGTAGTTACTGGAAGATAATGATCCTAAAGCAGGGACCAAGAAAGCCCATGGGAGTTAAGTGCATAGAATTATTTTCCATTGCAAGCTGACTAGGAGTAGCAAGGAGTATTTGCTCAATGCCTTCTCTCTTACAGGGCATTTTCTCATACACAATCTCATTTGATACTCACAACCAGCACATGGAACGTTTGATACCATCACCCTCATTTTTCAGGGATAAGTGACTTGTGGTGTTGGAGAAGACTCTTGAGAGTCCCTTGGACTGCAAGGAGATCCAACCAGTCCATTCTGAAGGAGATCAGCCCTGGGATTACTTTGGAGGGAAGGAAACTTTGGAAGCTGAAACTCCAGTACTTTGGCCACCTCATGTGAAGAGTTGACTCATTGGAAAAGACTCTGATGATGGGAGGGATTGGGGGCAGGAAGAGACAGGGACGACGGAGGATGAGATAGATGGCTGGATGGCAGCACTGACTCGATGGATGTGAGTCCGAGTGAACTCCAGGAGATGGTGATGGACAGGGAGGCCTGGCGTGCTGCGATTCATGGACACGACTGAGCGACTGAACTGAACTGAACTGAAAGTTACACAACTAATATGTTCAAGCTCCTGGCTTCTGTCGGTGGACCTGATTCTAATTCTAATCTCCTCCTACTTTGCTACTTTGTTTCCCGAGAATCCTGTAGAGATGGAATAGGATCATGGGAACAAGAAAAGAAAAGTGAACAGAAACAAGAAGTCACACACGCACAGCCGTGGACACTATCCTATTCAACGGTCTGGAGAGAAGAAATAAGAGCTGTGTGCCTCTCATTTCATGGTTATCATTAAAGTACTCGTGTATCCTGTGTTCCATTGAAAACCTGGACATTCCTTTCTTTGCTCTGTCAACCCAGCTTGAACTTTAACAACGTTATGGTCATTACTGACCGTAAAATATGCGTAGGATTTGCTTAGGCCAGAGCATGTGGACAGACAGTTGGATGAGAAAACTGGAGTAACCACATTGTCATGAACAGTGTCATTTCTGCTGAAAGACCCTACTGTCTTTCCTCATCAGCATCACATTTGCCAAATGTGAGGAATTTTGAGGCTGAAAATACATGTAAGAGGCCTTACAATGGGGGGGCCAATGGTGGCCCCAATGGTGTATTTGGAAATTACTTCTCACAACTTTACCCTTCTCACTGGGGACTTGGCTGCTTGATGGTGACTAAAGATAAACATAAGTGTGTGTCTATGCAGATTTCCTAAACATGATTGAAGTTCCTGGAGAAAAGGAATTTTTACTCTAAATCCCTGTCTTTGTTACCAGGAATATGCAAAGCAATAGAGCAGTCTCAGTCCTACAGAGACCCAACTATTAGAAGATATCATGTGGTTTCTATTCAGAAAGCCTCACTCAGCATGTCAGAGAACCCATGAAAGCCTAGGTGAGCAGAGGCCTCTGAGTAGTCCATACTAAAGCCTCCACAACTACCCAGGCATTTGCCCTGGAGTAATGTCTGTGGGTGTGCATTTATTGAAGGACTGGTCAGAGTTTCACTAATGGTAGTTTCCCCCTGGTTACCCCTTGAGTGTTTGTCGCCCAATCACGTCTGATTCTTCAGGAATTCACAGACTGTAGCCCGCCAGTCTCCTCTGTCCATGGAATTCTCCAGGCAAGAATACTGGAGTGGGTAGCCACTCCCTTCTCCAGGGGATCTTCC
This sequence comes from Neotragus moschatus, assembly GCA_006410615.1. NCBI lineage: Eukaryota > Metazoa > Chordata > Mammalia > Artiodactyla > Bovidae > Neotragus > Neotragus moschatus. The sequence goes on along the minus strand of SJYA01000935.1, from coordinate 299,212 downwards.
CAAGCCAGTAATCAAACCTGTGTCTCCTGCATTGCAGGCAGTTTCTTTGCCATCTGAGCCACCAGGGAAGCCCTGGTTACCCCTTGGTTGAATATAGGAGTGAGAGAGTCTTGTTATTCCACTCTTAACAGGACTGCTGAACCACCTCAGTGCTGCAATGATCAACGAGGCGAAAGTAGAAATGAGATGGAAATTTGGGCAGCTCTGCTGTGGCTGTAGAATTGCATGATTCCCTCTTTCTCCACCTCCTATACTTTCTGCCCTGGTGAAAGGCATCCTTCTAGAAAAGCCTCCAAGATGAAGAATGGAGATTGGAACTGGGACTGTTGAGCTTCCTGGCTCCCACTCCTGCAGTCCATGTCACCCCACTGTATCCCGCAAACTAGGAAAGATTTCAGCAGTCCTGAGAAAAATGTTCACAAAATGAAGTCTGTAGAATTTGGCTCTTTGAAGTTTAATGACTCTAAAAACAGAAAATATCTTTACTTAAGAGGCATTTCTCCCCCTGTCAAACAGCAAGATCTACCTATTAACTCACGCCTCCACATCTTTTAATTCACAGCATGAAAGTTAGGTTTGGTAGCAGCATGTAGGGACATGAGTATAAAACTACCATATTAATGTGACATTAAAGGTAAGACAGGAGGCATTCTCCTACCTGCAGGAATCCAACATGCCAGCAAAATGCCTTCAAAGAATTGTGCAGCTCAAATGCAATTCCAAGAAAGCTGACCATTTTCAGGCACATGATGAAGGTCAAGTGCTATCTAGGGATACACTGGATATTTTCTTTGGAAGTGCTGGAGTTATTTCATTAACTTTGTACCCATTTTCCATTCTTTCTAACATTTAAAGATAAAGTAACTCTCATGAACAAATTTAAACTTTTCAAAATTAAAAATGCCTCTCAAGACATTCAACATATTTATGGTAATAAAAATATTCCACGAAATTGACAGTCTATCTTTAAGCTGCCATTCTTCCACTAATGCTGGGGTAGTTTAATACTCCTAAAATCCCAAGATGATGTACAGAGAACTATCAGATTTAGATTTATGTTCACACCACATTTTTATTAGCAACAGGTGAGACTAGTTACTTTGGAGGGTCAAACATCTGTCTTTACTAAGTAACAAAGATTACACTAGACTTTTCAATTAGGTGACCTGATTGATCCCATTTCTTCCCCACCCCCACTTATTTTTTAAATTAATTTGACTTACGCTTATGAGACTTGCATACCATTAAGATCTGATTAATACAGTATCTCCAAAAAATGTTGGCCAAGAAAATTTGAAAATCTGAACTAGTTAATAGGTAACTTTTATAACTGCTGCTGCTGCTAAGTCGCTTCAGTCCTGTCCGACTCTGTGCTACCCCATAGACGGCAGCCCACCAGGCTCCCCTGTCCCTGGGATTCTCCAGGCAAGAACACTGGAGTGGGCTGCCATTTCCTTCTCCAATGCATGAAAGTGAAAAGTGAAAGGGAAGTCGCTCAGTCGTGTCCAACTCTTAGCGACCCCATGGACTGCAGCCTGCCAGGCTCCTCAGTCCACGGGATTTTCCAGGCAAGAGTACTGGAGTGGGGTGCCATTGCCTTCTCCAGAATTGTATTTAATGTTATATAATTTACATTTAAATGTAAAAACAAACACAACTCAGTTTTATAACTAATCCATCACAATACAAACTTTATGATTAAATTTTCTTAAGTAATTTAGTTATAGGGCTTCTTAAGTTTTTAGGAAAAAAGTTATTATGTACCTTAATTAATCATGATTACACTTATTCCTTATTCTGGATAAAATATTTATGAGGAGAAAAGGGAGCGGCAAGGGCCATTTTCACCAATCTAAAAACTGTGGTTACTTGATTTCGTGGGACCTCTCTTGTCACTCCTATTTTTAATTTGTAAAAGTAGTGTCTGTACTAACTAAATGCTTGCTCCCTTCAATTTAGTTCCCATCCTACTAATCTGTAATCAAATAGTCCCATTATCACTTTGCTTCATCCAGTGGGAGCAATGGGGGCCCCAGTGTCACCATTCCCATCTGCAGCAAGCAGCACTCTGCAAATTATCATCTGCTCCCATCACTTCATGGGAAATAGACGGGGAAACAGTGTTAGACTTTATTTTGGGGGGCTCCAAAATCACTGCAGATGGTGATTGCAGCCATGAAATTAAAAGACACTTACTCCTTGGAAGGAAAGTTTTGACCAACCTAGATAGCATATTCAAAAGCAGAGACATTGCTTTGCCAACAAAGGTCTGTCTAGTCAAGGCTATGGTTTTTCCTGTGGTCATGTACGGATGTAAAAGTTGAACTGTGAAGAAGGCTGAGCGCCGAAGAATTGATGCTTTTGAACTGTGGTGTTGGAGAAGACTCTTGAGAGTCCCTTGGACTGCAAGGAGATGCAATCAGTCCATTCTGGAGGAGACCAGCCCTGGGATTTCTTTGGAAGGGATGATGCTAAAGCTGAAACTCCAGTACTTTGGCCACCTCATGTGAAGAGTTGACTCATTGGAAAAGACTGTGATGCTGGGAGGGATTGGGGGCAGGAGGCAAAGGGGACGACAGAGGATGAGATGGCTGGATGGCATCACTGACTCGATGGACGTGAGTCTGAATGAATTCCGGGAGTTGGTGATGGACAGGGTGGCCTGGTGTGCTGTGATTCATGGGGTTGCAAAGAGTCGGACACGACTGAGGACTGAACTGACCTGAACTGAGTGCTGATAAATCCAGGAACTGACTATACTTCTCAAAGGTGGGGCAAATCACCACTGTTTTACCCAAATATTTTATGCAAATATAAGCCTCACACTTTTTTCTTCAGTTTCCCCTATTGCAGATAATTAGATGGCCTCCCTTCCTGAGCTACATAAGCATTTTAGGAAATGAATTATTCTTTCTGGCTGTTAAGGTCCTGAATGGATCATTTTATTATTCAATTCTTAGAAACGGTTTTGCAACACCTGGGGTTTCATCAATTTCTCAAAAAATCCTCAAAGTGAAATGAATTTTACATCCAGTTAAATATTTAAAACGAGCCTCACGACACTTTCAGAGCATGAGGTAACCATGAACTCTAACAAATGACATTAGGCCATCCCACTTCTCAGCAAGTTGGGACTGTCTGTACTAAACAGCACGCCTGACCCCTGGAAGGAAAACCAACTCCCCTTGGTGACTAATTTACAACCAGGAAGAAATCTCTCCACTGAGAGCCTGTGGATCAACAAAGACTGTTCTGTGTTCTCCCTGGGCTGCCGGAACCAGGGAAAGGGTGACGGAGCATGCCCCTCCTGCAGGCAGAACACCCCCCAGGCTCCCAAAGGGGCTCTGCAGAAGGAGATGCTCCTCTAAAACTGCTCAGTTACTCAGGGTAACGCTCTGAATCTTCAAACATCACTACGAGCTAGTTTCAAGCAATATTTTAAGTAGACTTCAGGCTTCCAGTAATCCGGTGGATAAAGGAGCCCTGAATGACTGTTCTTATCCCACAATATACTGGGAAGAGAAACGAGTCCCTTGTTGGCTGGCCTCTCCCCTCTGGCCCAGCTGGCCCCTTCTCCTCCTTCGAAGTCAGCTGGGATGTCCTGCGACAGAGACACCTTCCTTGACCATCCCCATCTTCACTGCTCCTTGCTACATCATCTCAGTTGGTTCCTTCGCAGGTCTACTGTAGATCCATAGTTATTCTGTTTACTTAGTCTATCCTCTCCATACAAACACAAGCTTCAGAAGACCAAGTGTCTGCCCACCCTTGTCTCTGCCTTAGCCCCTGTGTCTGACACCATGCCTGGCACAGAGCGGACGCTCAGTGTGTGGTAAATGATGAATGTTCTAAATGACAGGCAGGCAAACCTATACCCTCCGAGCCCCTGTTGACCAGTGCTTGAGGTGTAGTACATATTGTAGACTAGATCAAGCAATAGAATGGGGACCTGCAGAATATTACTTTCCTGAATATTCACCCTGGCCTAAACAAACAGAAGGACCCCTGAGGAATTACCCTGCAAGGCTGATTTAGTAGAATCATTGGCACTTGTGTAAAATTTTAGAGAATAATGTTCCAAGCACAGATGCTGTTTCTAAGACCTTAACACCAGGAAAAACGTTCTGGGGCTAACTCTGTGGGAATGAGGCCCTTTTCATGTCATGGGTGATGTATGAACTGATGGCTCATGAAAGGTGAAGCTCAGACTAAGTTATCAGACTTTTTCCTTCGGAATTATAGCTCACCAAGCAGACTTAACTGATCATAGTCACTGACAAAAGCTGAGCACTCTGTGGGGCTTCTTTGTGTTACCAAAAAAAGTGACAATATGGCCCAATTTAGTGCCCACAACCCCACATAACTAAACAAATTCTCCTACCAATCCAAGTTGAGGTTCACCTAAACCAGGCTGGATTTATGAGAAGCAAATGTCAAGGACAGCTGATCCATCTACAGTGCTTGTTTGGGGTCAAGCTTCTTTAAAAATACACAGATGTATAAAACAGTCTTTTGGACTCTGTGGGAGAGGGAAAGGGTGGGATGATTTGGGAAAATGGCATTGAAACATATATAATATCATATATGAAATGAGTCGCCAGTCCAGGTTCAATGCATGATACTGGATGCTTGGGGCTGGTGCACTGGGACGACCCAGGGGGATGGTATGGGGAGGGAGGAGGGAGGGGGGTNTTTGGACTCTGTGGGAGAGGGAAAGGGTGGGATGATTTGGGAAAATGGCATTGAAACATATATAATATCATATATGAAATGAGTCGCCAGTCCAGGTTCAATGCATGATACTGGATGCTTGGGGCTGGTGCACTGGGACGACCCAGGGGGATGGTATGGGGAGGGAGGAGGGAGGGGGGTTCAGGATGGGGAACACGTGTATACCTGTGGCGGATTCATGTTGATGTATGGCAAAACCAATACAATATTGTAAAGTAATTAACCTCCAATTAAAATAAATAAATTTATATATTTTTTAAAAGCCACAAATTAGGACCCTCTAGAAGCTGCAGAGGAAGAAACCTCTTTAAATGATGCAACTAGACTTTTGGCACCTGGAGCTCACTCATGTTGGGCAAGGCTGTTTGCAGTTGTAAAGGAAGTTCACAAGGTCACCTAGAGCCACCTAACCAGGAAGCATCTCACAGAGGCAAAAAGACTCAATAACTCAGAATCCAGGAGGGCTTCTGCTCAGCTGTGGACTTTTAATGACAACATTCATCACTGAGTAAAGGGTTTCAAGGACAAAGATCTCCTAGAAAAGGCAAGTTTACCTCAACTGTGGGCAGGTCCCAAGATGGGGGTCCACTGGGCCAAAGACACTGGACTTCCTCTCCTGAGGGCAAAAATAAACATTTGTGGGGGAAAGGAGCTACACAAAAATTTAGATCTTTTTTTACTGCTACAACTTCTGTGTTAAAAAGAGTGGGAAAAGTTCCAGTTAAATCTGCCTCCCATCCTCTTGCAGAAATAAATTGTATTTAGGTCCCAAGTGAGGTAGAATTTCTACATCCATCTTCTCTCAGAAAAGTGTTTCCTATCCTTTGTTGGAGAGGGGGCATCACAGAACCCCAAGAATGCTGTGGATCCTCTAACTGGAGAAATATAAACCAGTTTCAGGGGCCCGTGCACCCCCACTTAAAACCCATTTGTGGACCCACTAGAGATCCTATAAGGATAATATAATTACTGGAACAGAAGTGCCCCCCTTTGGGGTCAAAACTGGAGGATGTTGTCAAGAAGAGACTTTATAGAACAAAAGGAGAGAAGGAAAGAGAGACATACTTGCTCTGTGCTCCCCAAAATGGATTTCTGAGTCCCTATACAAAAGTTAATCAGATGTCAATGACACATAGGAATGACTTGGCAAGAGGGAAACTGGAAAAATGCACCCCATTGTTTGACTACTAGAGCGGTTTCTGATGAGATCCAGTCACTCTGTGTGATTCCCCTCCTGCTTTCTGCAATTATAAGTGGTTCAACGAGGTTTATGGCTAAAAATAATAGCCATGATAGGTGCACTGAACACTAGGAGAGGCGCCTTACTGCTGTAATTGTTGAGATGCTATTACTACTGTTCTTTTACAGGTGAAGCCATAGACTACGGAGCTGGGGAAAACTAGCATTTTTAACACCCTCTACACACATTTCATGCAAAGATGGGCTCGATAAAGGACAGAAATGGTATGGACCTAACAGAAGCAGAAGATATTAAGAAGAGGTGGAAAGAATACACAGAGGAACTGTACAAAAAAGATCTTCACAACCCAGATAATCACGATGGTGTGATCACTCATCTACAGCAAGACATCCTGGAATGTGAAGTCAAGTGGGCCTTAGAAAGCATCACTACGAACAAAGCTAGTGGAGGTGATGAAATTCCAGTTGAGCTATTTCAAATTCTGAATGATGATGCTGTGAAAGTGCTGCACTCAATATGCCAGNGATCAGCCCTGGGATTTCTTTGGAAGGAATGATGCTGAAGCTGAAGCTCCGGTACTTTGACCACCTCATGCGAAGAGTTGACTCATTGGAAAAGACTCTGATGCTGGGAGGGATTGGGGGCAGGAGGAGAAGGGGATGACAGAGGATGAGATGGCTGTATGGCATCACTGACTTGATGGACGTGAGTCTGAGTGAACTCCAGGAATTGGTGATGGACAGCGAGGCCTGGTGTGCTGCAATTCATGGGGTTACAAAGAGTCGGACACAACTGAACGACTGAACTGAACTGAACTGAACTGAACACTCATAACTGAATAAAATTCAACAGTCCTGAAAGCTGTATATTAATACGCCAATTTTATTAAGAGAGAACTGAGTTTAGAAAATTTAGATATTTTCCCAAGGTCACACAGTTCGCAAGTGACAAAGAACTAGGAGCTGACCCCTGGAGTGGTTGACCCCCAAGTCCCTCCTCTCTCATTCAGAGGCACCACTCAGCCAGCGAACTCAGCTCCTGCTCTTCGAGGAACATTTGCATCCCAGAGCATACTTCCAGATTCCCAGTCTTCTTACGGTACAGCCTTGGGGGCTGTCACCTCTCCCTGTTGAATGTCAGATCATCAGAGGAGCCATATATTACCTTGTTTCATCTGTTCAGACACCCTGGAAGAAGATATTATTGGCACCATTCTGTAGCAAGAAAACTGGTATTAAAGAGAGAGAGTGTCTTATTCAAGGTCACACAGCTGGACTTCTATCTCCAAACTTTGTTCTTCTTATCATATTGTTTGGCTCCTTCAAGAAACCGACTCACTTTGAGCAGCAGTCTCTTTAATGAGCATTAGTCAGGTCTTTGCCCCCTGGGGGGTTGGTGTGCCAGTCTACACACCATTCACCCCCATAGTCCAGTCCCTAGCTCCAAGATGCTTTGGTGTTTGCTTCACCAAAGGCCAGCTCCATTAGAAAAATGGAGTGTGCTTAGAGCGTGCTCAGCCTCAGAAAAGTAAGCCTTCAGTGCTGAAGCTGGGGTTGCTTTTGTAAAGCTGAGTGGATGCATCAGAGGGCACCCAATGTTCCAGCTCTTAACAAGAGAGCCACAGAAGGACTTTGCCAGATTTCCCAGGTCTTCCTTCCACACTAGAGCTGGTGGTCCAGAGGGAAGGGCAGTAGAGCATGGTAGTTAGGAGAACACATTTGATACCACGGGCTTCCCTGGTGGCTCAGACGGTAAAGCATCTGCCTGCAGTGCGGGAGACCTGGGTTCAATCCCTGGATCAGNCAGATTTCCCAGGTCTTCCTTCCACACTAGAGCTGGTGGTCCAGAGGGAAGGGCAGTAGAGCATGGTAGTTAGGAGAACACATTTGATACCACGGGCTTCCCTGGTGGCTCAGACGGTAAAGCATCTGCCTGCAGTGCGGGAGACCTGGGTTCAATCCCTGGATCAGGAAGATCCCTGGAGAAGGAAATGGCAACCCACTCCAGTACTCTTGCCTGGAAAACTCCATGGATGGAGGAGCCTGGTAGGCTACAGTCCACGGGGGTCGCAAAGAGTCGGACACAACTAAACTACTTCACTTTCACTTTACTTTGCGACAGTGTCCTCCCACAAGCTGGGTCACCTTCAACAAACTACTGAATCTCTTCGTGCCTCAGCTTCCATCTGTACAATGGGACAGATACTTCATAAGGCTGTTAGGAGAATTGCTGGAGAAGAATCTTGAGAGTCCCTTGGACTGCAAGGATATCAAACCAGTCAACCCTAGAGGAAATAAACCTTGAATACTCGTTGGAAGGGTTGATGCTGAAGCTGAAGTGCCAATAATTTGGCCACCCAATGTGAAGAGCCGACTCATTGGCAAAGATCCTGATGCTGGGAAAGATTGAGGGCAGGAAGAGAAGGGGGTGACAGAGGATGAGATTGTTGGATGGCATCACTGACTCAGTGGACATGAGTTTGAGCAAACTCTGGGAGATAGCAAAGGACAGGGAAACTTGGTGTGCTGCAGTTCATAGGGATCTCAAAAATTTGGACACAACTTAGTGACTGAACAATAACAACGTTTGAAAAGCACTTGTGGAGTGCCAGGGAAATGTTAGCTAAATAAAATATGCACAAACTTGGGGCAAGGTGCTGTGGCCTTGTATCTGTTACTCCCAGATTATGTCAATCTCTTGTCTAGAACAGGCAGTCTAGAACTTGGCAACAGTGGAAGCAGAGGCTGGATGCCAACTTTCTCAGTCCTCCTGAAGCGTAGCCCAGCTGATGCCCATCTTCTCTGTGGGCCAAGCAGCTGATGCAAATCTTAGCCTGGCTGGTACCTTCCAAGGGGTTGGTTTGTCCCAGGCACCCCCTTGTTCTAAGCCCCACAATGCCCATCTTAGCTTGAGGGAAAATGGAAGAGACTCAGAGCCCAGCAGCCACTGAAGCCCTGGTTTCAGGATCTACCTGAGAGGTGTGCTGGGTTCTGGGGCCCCATGCACAGCCTTTTGGAAGGCTGAGTGAGGACACGTCCTTCCCCAGAAGCCTAGGCTCCTCCCTCAGCACGTCTACTGTTTCCTCGCTGACAGGCCTTATCTCAAGTAGCGTCCTGACGACCTGGGGAAGGGCTCTGCTTCCACACTCAGGTAGTCAGTGAGCACTTCCACACTCTTGCAGAGAAAGGTCACTGCTTGGGTTAACAGCTTCTCATGGACGGAGGTGCCTGGTAGGCTAGAGTCCCTGGGGTCCCAAAGAGTCGGATGCGACTGAGCAACTTCCCTTTCACTTTTCACTCTCATGCACTGGAGAAGGAAATGGCAACCCACTCCAGTATTCTTGCCTAGAGAATCCCAGGGACGGAGGAGCCTGATGGGCTGCCGTCTATGGGGCTGCACAGAGTCGGACACAACTGACGTGACTTAGCAGCAGCAGCATCCCCCTCCCACCCAGGCCTCCTGACCCCGCTGTCTGCAGGTCATGGTTCCTACTGCACTGAGATCTGAGGGTCGAGAGACCCCCTCTGGCTTGTGGGCCAACCTCGGTCCTGAGGCAGCGAATTCCTTCAAGTTGAACACCAGCCATTTCAACCATGAGGGCTGCAGCTGAACCTTCTCAGGTGTGGCACCAGGTTCGTCCCTGCCCTCTGAGCAGCCCTCTGGCTCAGGAAAGAAGAGGGCAGACTAACCTATAACCCCTCACCCAGTGTAAAGGAACCTGTCCCAGAGCTCTCCTTTTCTTTTTGATGGTGATTTAGCGACTAAGTCATATTAAGTTCTTTGTGACTCCATGGACTGTAGCCTACCAGACTCCGCTCTGTCTGTGGGATTTTCCAGGCAAGAAAACTGGGGTGGGCTGCTGTGGAGAAAGTATCTGACAACATGGCGTCAGTCAGGCTCTCCTGCCCCACTCTCTCATGGCCTCATACCTTATATTCTGCAAACAACTATGTTACTGACCTTGGTAGCACTGGGCCTGCATGCCCACTGGCCAAGGGCCACTTTTGTCTGTCCTGTGTATCAGTAGTCTTTGAAGACTCACTGGTGCTGCTGCTGCTGCTGCCGCCCAGAGAAAATAAACTTGTCTGCAGTCCCCACAGCACCTTGAGTCTTCTTCCAGCTTCCCTGGTCGCACCTAATCTACCCTGGGTCCAATGAACCATGTGAGTGGCAAGACGGTTGCCATTTCCTTCTCCAAGGATCTTCCGCACCCAGGGGTTGAACGTGGATTTCCTGCATTAAAGGCAGATTCTTTACCAACTGAGCCACCAATACACATAGCACCTAATTTACCTTTTTAACCATTTTGATGTGTACAGTTCTGTAGCATCAAGTACATTTACATGGTTGTACAGCCACCACTTCCATCCATCTCTACAATACTTTTCATCTTTTTAAATAATAACTCTCCATCTCCCCTTTCTCAGCCCCTGGCAACCACTAGCTTGCTTTCAGTCTCTCTGATTCCAGAGCAGCATACAATGGAATCATACAATGTTTGTGCTTTTGTCACTGGCTTATTTCACTTAGCATAACATTCTCAAGGTTCATCCACGTTGTAGTATGCGTCAGAATCTCCCTTTTTTTAGGCTGAATAGTATTCCATAGTATGTATGTAACGTATCTTGTCCACTCAAGTTACCAATAGACATTTGGGATGTTGCCGCCTTTTGGCTCTTGTGAATAATGCTATGAGTGTACATATATCTGTTCAAGGGCTGCTTTCAATTCTTTGGGATGTATATTCAGAGGCATAATTGCTGGATCCTGTGGCAATTCTAGTTTAGCTTAGAGGAGCAGCGACTGGGCTCCATGGCAGCACCTGCACTCTTCACACCCCCACGCACACTTGCACCTCTTCCTTGCCTGCCGCGCTCACCTCCTGCTTTGTTAGTGTCTCCTTCCCAAACCAGCTTCTCCTTCCCTGCCTCGGAAGAGATGGGATGGGATGGTACGAAGAGAAAAGACTTTCTGGTCAAATCAGTCTAGCTTTGAGGTCTTTTTCTTTAGGAAACTCGAAAACCACTGTGCTTCCTTTCCAACGAAAGTTCAAGATGATGCTGCAGCTAAGATGCTGCTCATCACCTCTGGATGTGACCTTGGGTCATTTACTGGGCCCTCCCATGCCTCAGCTTTATCATCTCTAAGATGGGTGTGATAAGTAGTATCCACCTTCTCATGTTACCATGAGAATTAACAAGTTAATATATTTAGATTCTAATAACAATATTTGGCATACAGTTAGACATGTAAACTTTTGTAATTATTTTTTTCACAGGTATCACAGCTCCTGGTATTTTGTTTGAAAGAAGATAATTCAGAAGATACATCAAAAGCAGTGTCTTCAAAAGCATTGACTTAACCAAAAATACAAGGAATGTTATGCTATCTTCCAATACCATAAACCACTAGAATATAAGCTCCTTGTAGGCAGAGTGGGGTTTGCCTGTTTCTTTTTTTTTTTTTTTCTTATATTGTTTGTCAGTTTTAGAACCTAAAACAGCCAGCTTGGCACAGAATAGGCAATAAATTAAAATGTGTCAAATAAACAAACCAAAATGTGTCAGAATCCCTGGCTCCTTGAATGTTTTCCTTAATCCAAAAATCACATGTCAACATGAAATATTCATCAAGGGATCTTTGAAACCCTAGCCTGTATCCTCGGATGCCTGGAAACTTTACCGAAAACAGAATACGTTGTACAATATTTAAAATAGGTTGGTTATTTAAAACAAACAAACATTTAATCGTGTTGCAGTACATAGCCAATCAGCACCTATCATACACCAAGTACCATAAAAAGATTCAAAAGAGTTCAGTCAATGATTCCTACTCATAAGGTAATTTAACCTGGAGTGACAGGCAAGAATAAGTCCATGGAATAATGAAGCCCGTGAGTGTGTGCATGCTGAGAAGCTTCAGTCATGTCTTACTCTTTGCACCCCTATGGACTACAGCCCACCAGGCTCCCCAGGCCATGAAATTCTCCAGGCAAGCATACTGGAGGGGGTTGCCATGCCTTCCTTCCTCCAGAGGATCTTTCTGACCCAGGAATCAAACCCCGGTCTCTTATGTCTCCTGAATGAAAACCATATAAGATGGCAAATACTGCCTGAGAAGTTTGAGAAATGAGAAGGCAGGATGAGCCTCTTTTTTAAAAAGTTGCACACTGAGCACTTGATATGCTAAATATGTTGCTGTTCAGTCGCTCAGCCGTGTCTGACTCTTCTTGACCCCACGGACTATAGCACGCCAGGCTTCACTGTTCCCTGGAGTTTGCGCAAACTCGTGTCCATGTGAGGTCTAACACCACAACAATCTACTGCTCTTCCCATTCACAAGTGAGAAAAATGGAGCTCAGAGAGGTTAACTTCCTTCAGATAAGACAGCTTGTAAGCAGCAGCGCTGGCATGTGAATCCACGCGAGGGTAATCCCCTCGCCTGTGTTCTGTGCTGTTTCCCCACGCGAAGGCTGGATGAACCTGGGCGGAAAGGCCAGGCACAGCATGAGCAAAATGTTGATGCTTAACCAAAGGAGAGGGCTTGTGTTGGAAAGCAGAGAAGGCTTAGGCTGTCCAGAAGGAAGGAGCCGTCTGATTTGCACAGATCACAGTCAAGTGGAATTTAAAGATTTCTCTCTCCTTTCATTCCCCAGCACTGCAACGTCTTTGTAACAATAAAATTCTGAAAGAGCAGAGCAGAGAAGACTGGCTTATGAGAGGAAGAAATATTGCTGCGCTTATTGGCGGCGACAGCCAGGCTGTGAGCACAGATGGAAGGATGGTGTGGACAGGACCGTCCCAAATGGCCCACTGACGCTGTCACATGGCCTGCCAACAAGATTTCACAGGGAGGTTTCACCACACCACTACCCCACCTCCCTGACTGACTCTTGGCTCAGATTACAAAACACAGGCAGTGACAGGCTGGACACCCCTGGGACAGCTACTTAGACTCTCTCGCTCATCCTTTTAGAAAGAAAACGTTTGAGAAAAAGGGAGAAAGTAGCGTGAAAACCCACACAGGTATTTCATCAGCTCTTCCCTTTCAACAGTGTCCCTTTGGTTCCATCTTTTTTCTTTTATTACTGTTTTTCAGATTTACGATGTCTTCCAAATGCTAGGCATCACCTTGCTTTTATGAAGGTCAAACAAAAGGTAAGCTCTTATTAATATTTTCCTAAAAAGACATGCCAATGAAAATCTCGAAGCTTAAATTAAATGTCTAGACAACTTTCCAAATCAAGACTTCATTCCTTCTCTCTGAAGCTCTGACTTGGCAAGCTGCCCTTCAGGAAAGCATTCATTCCTGTATCTAGTCAACTTGTTCGGTCCATAAGTATTTATTGAGTATCTACTATATGCCAGGTACTGTCTGAAATTCAGTCTAATTGGTGAGAGAAAGAAGTGAAAACAATGCTCTGAGAAGAAAATTTTAAGAGTTTTGCCAGCACATAGAAGGGATTCCTGTTTTTATGCTGGAAGCAACACCAGATTGACATAGTGACCTGAATTCTTTACCCCTCTCTGTATCCAGACTCTTGTCTTGGTTTTATGATGGGTGTCCCTAGGCTTCAGGCTTGACTATGTGACCTGTTTGGCCAGCAGCATGTGGGCAGAAGTAATGGTGTGCAATTTCTGAGCCTAGGGCTTAAGAAGTGTCACATGTTTCCTCTTGCCCTCTTGCACATCTACCATTCTGACGAGAGGAATGGGGACCAGGGGCTCACTGACTGGTCCAAGGAAAAGGTGAGACGTGGAGCTGAGCCTATAAGCTGAAACCCAGTCAATCCATGGACATGTGGGCAATAATAAATATTATTGATTTGGCACTAAGTTTTGGAGTAGTTTGCCATGCAGTAATACAAGCTCTTGCACAAACTGGTGCCTTAATAAAATCCTGAAATACATAGTATTAGCTTCAGGCTTAGAACGCAGACGTGTGCGTGCGGGCTAAGTCGTTTCAGTCGTGTACCACTCTTTGCAACCCCATGGACTGTAGCCCGCCAGGCTCCTCTGTCCATGAGATTCGCCAGGCTAGAATACTGGAGTGGGTTGCCATGCCCTCCTCCAGGGGATCTTCCCAACCCAGGGATCGAACCCACGTTGCCTGTGTCTCCAGCACTGGCAGGCAGGTTCTTTACCACTAGCACCACCTGGCAGAGGCTTAAAAAATTAGCAAGGAACAATTAAAAAGACTAGGAAAAACTGTTACCTAAGTTAACTTAGAAGATAGAAAATTTATCTAATGAACTTGAGACTTGGGCAAGGAGACTGCCAGGCAGAAAATTACAACAAATAGCTGGCTGCTTTCAGCTGCATATGATACGGTACTGCTCAGAGAACTGGTGAGGTTGTCAGCAGAATTTAGAGGGCTCATAGAGAGCTCAGAATTACCTAGGGCTCAGAATCACCTGGGTTGGAAAAAAAAAAACAAAAAACTTTTTTTCACTGTCTGATTTTCTAGCCAGTTAAAGATTCTCAAATACCAGACAGACTGGGAGATATGGCCATCAAGACACACCATGGAAGACCAATCTTGGGCACTAACAGTTAAGTCAAGTCCTCAAGGTAATTACCAAACTCTAAAAGAAATAAGGTGGCATCCTTATGTGCTTACAATCTTCAACATACTCCAGAGTAACCTAGAAGGCTTGTTAACACAGACACCTGGGCACCACCCCCATAGATTCTGAGTCAATAGATCTGGGGAGGAGCTTAAGAACTTGCATTGTTGTCAGGCTCCAGAAGATGCCGATGCTGCATCTTTAAGTAGCCCTGGTCTAGGGTGAGATAATTTTGACTGGATGGCCAAGGTTCCTAAAAAATTTAAGGGCATGGTCCCACAAGCAACCTGATATGCTAAAGTTAACAGCAACTGTGGAGAGAAAAGGGCTTCCCTGGTGGCTCTGACGGTAAAGAATCCACCTGCAATGCAGGAGACCTGGGTTTGATCCCTGTGGCAGGAAGATCCCCTGGAGAAGGGAATGGCAACCCACTCCAGTATTCTCGCCTGGAGAATCCCGGGGACAGAGGAGCCTGGTGGGCCATAGTCCATGGGGTCACAGAGAGCTGGATACAACTGAGCAACTAACACTTTCACTTTCCTGGAGAGAGACTTCTCAGGTGGTAAGGAAATGGCAACCCACTCCAGTATTCTCGCCTGGAGAATCCCAGGGATGGGGGAACCTGGCGGGCTGCCGTCTATGGGGTCACCCAGAGTCGGACATGACTAAAGCGACTTAGCAGCAGCAGCAGCTAGTGATAAGAATGTGCCTGCCAACGCAGGAGACACAAGAGATATGGGTCTGATCTCTGGGTCGGGAAGATCCCCTGGAGTAGGAAATGGCAAACCACTCCAGTATTCTTGCCTGGAAAATCCATGGACAGAGGAGCCTGGTGGAACACCATCCATGGGATCACAAAGAGATAGAGCCCGACGGAGCACACATATAAACACACATATGGACAGAGAAAGACAGATATGGAGAGGCATGTACCAAATGAATTTTTGACACATGAGTAGACAAGAATAGCTCTTAGAGAGATGGGAACACAAAACCATCTTAGCTGTCTCCTAAGATATCTGTACGCGGGTCAAGAAGCAAAAGATAGAACCCTGTATGGAACAACAGACTGGTTCAAGATCAATAAAGGAGTACAACAAGGCTGTCTGCTGTCACCCTGTTTGTTTAACTTATATGCTGAGCACATAGGAAGTGCTGGGCTGGATGAATAACAAGCTGGAATCAAGATAGGCATGAGAAATATCAACAACCTCAAATATGCAGATGATACCACTCTCATAGCAGAAAGCGAAGAGGAACTAAAGATCCTCTTGATGAGGGTGAAGGAGGAGAGTGAAAGAGCTGGCCTAAGAAATATTAAAAAACCTAGGATCATGGCATCCGGCCCCATTGCTGCCTGGCAAATAGAAGGGGAAAAGGTGGAAGCAGTGACAGATTTCCTCTTCTTGGACTCCCAAATCACTGCAGACAGTGACTAACACCATGAAATTAGAAGACAATTGCTTCTTGAAAGCAATGACAAACCTAGACAGTGTGTTGAAAAGCAAAGACGTTACTCTGCCAACAAAGGTGCATATGGTCAAGGCTATGGTCTTCCCAGTGGTCATGTACAGTTGTGAGAGTTGGACTGTAAATAAGAATTGATGCTTTCTAACTGTGGTGCTGGAGAAGACTCCTGAAAGTCCCTTGGACAGCAAGATCAAACCAGTCAGGCTTAAGGGAGATCAACCCTGAATATTCACTGGAAGGACTGAAGCTAAAGCTAAAGTTCCAGTATTTTGGTCATCTGATGCAAACAGATGACTCACTGGAAGAGTCCCTGATGCTGGGAAAGATTGAGGGCAGAAGGGGAAGAGGGCATCGGAGAATCAGATGGCTAGATGGCATCACTGATTGCAATGGACATGAACTTGGGCAAACTCCAGGAGATGGAGAAGAATAGGGAGGCCTGGCGTGCTGCAGTGCATGGGGTCACAAAGAGTTGGACACGACTGGGTGGCTGAACAACAGCAACCGACAATAAAAGACATTTCTAAAAACTCACAAAGTTCTTTTCCTCAGTTTATTTTCTTCTTTGTTTACAACAGTGTATGGGCTTGGAAAATTGTGCCCTTAAATGTAGATTGATGGGAATGGAAAGAAGGTGGTTAAAGCCATGCCATTCCATTCTTTGAAATTCTTCTGAAGTAAATGCTAAGATCACAGAGAAAGCATTTATCAAAGCTAAATTTAAAATTATATCAACTGAAAACCCAGTTAAACTCTATTGTAATTTTCTTACGTGCAAAGAATTAGAAACCATCAGATTTGCATAAAGATTGTACCCAGACATTAGTCATTTACTTTCTCAGTGGTTGTAACATATTCTAAAAAGACTTTCTTAGGACTTATATGTTAACCGATAATTATACTAACTGTATAGGTGTTTTTGCTGAAAGAGACTTTGTTAAACCTGAAATACTTAGAAAGATTTGGGGAAATTAAAATATCTATCTCAACACCCTACTACCAAGATATTTGTTATAAATTATTTTATTAAGTATATATTTTGGTACAAATCTTAAGTTACTTAAATCCCTGAAACTATGCATAGGGAAATAATGGAATAAAATTTTAGTTGGTCTTCTCAACCACATCTTCAACAGTCTTACTTAGTCATTCAATGAGAAAGTAACCTTTCTGCAGGAAGTGTTAATTAAATTGATAGTTCAAACCACAGCAGAAGTGGCAAAAAATATATATATATATATATGAAAAGATGCTCAACATCATATGTCATTAAGAAAATGCAAATTAAAACAATAACAAGATACCACTTATTTGCCTATTATAATAACTAAAAACCTAAACACTGACACCACCAAATACTGGTGAAGACGTGAGGCAAAACACAAATTCTCATCACTGTGGCTGGTGATGCAAAATGGTACTGCTACTTTGGAAGACAGTTTCTTACAAAGCTAAACATCATCTTACATCAGTACATGACTGCTGGAAAAAACCATAGCTTTGACTAGAGGGACCTTTGTCAACAAAGTGATGTCTCTGCTCTTTAATATGCTGTCTAGGTTTGTCATAGCTTTTCTTCCAAAGATCAAGTGTCTCTTAATTTTATGGCTGCAGTCACTGTCTGCAGTGATTTTGGAGCCCAAGAAAATAAAGTGTTTCACTGTTTCCATTGCTTTCCCATCTATACGCCATGAAGTGATGGGACCAGTTGTCATGATCTTCATTGTCTGAATGTTGAGTTTTAAGCCAGCTTTTTCATTCTCCCCTTTCACTTTCATCAAGAGGACCTTTAGTTCTTCTT
This sequence comes from Neotragus moschatus, assembly GCA_006410615.1. Taxonomy (NCBI): domain Eukaryota; kingdom Metazoa; phylum Chordata; class Mammalia; order Artiodactyla; family Bovidae; genus Neotragus; species Neotragus moschatus. Next base: position 281,443 of record SJYA01000935.1, on the reverse strand, counting down.
CACTTTCTGCCATAAGGGTGGTGTTCTCTGCATATTTGAGGTTGTTGATATTTCTCCTGGCAATCTTGATTCCAGCTTGTGCTTCCTCCAGCCCAGCGTTTCTCATGATGTACTCTGTCAAAACCATAGAACCATACAACTGTACAACACTAAAGTGAACCCAAATGTAAATGATGGGTTAATAATTATTATATTATAATATTATTATATATAATATAATATAATGATGGTTATATTAGTTAATAATAATGTATCATAATTGGTTAATCAATGGGAGCAAATATACCACACTAATACAAGATGTTACTAATAGGTAAAACTGTGGTGAGGGCCAGAAAGGAAACATATACATAAGAATTCTCTGTAGTTCCTGTTCAAGGTTTTTGTAAAATCAAAACTTCTTTAGAAAATAAAGTCTACAAAAGATCTCGAAAAAGAAAAAATAGAAAGAACCCTGAACAGTCTTTAAAAGAAAAAGTCATGGAGAGTAGGGCACAAGAAATCAAAGAATGTCACCGGCAGAGGACAGTATGCACTAAGGCTGGTGATGACAGACAGCAGTTCACAGTCTCAGAACTGCATTGAGTGCAAAGGGTTACAGGAGCAGATGGAAATATGACTCATAAGACATTGTACACTGTGTCTCTTAGTCAAGTCAGCTTGAGCTGCTGTAACAGAATATCACAGACCAGAGGGCTTAGAAACAACAGGAATTTATTTCTCACAGTTAGGGTTAGGAGGCTAGGAAGACCAAGATCAAGGAGCTGGAGGATTTGGATTCTGATGAGAACAAGCTTCCTAGTTCACAGGTGGCCCTCTTCTCCCTGTATCCTCATGGGGCAGAAGGGGCAAGACCCTCTGCATGTCTTCTATAAAAGCACTAATCCCATTCACAAGGACTTTACCCTCATAACCTAATCACCTTCCAAAGCCCCATCTCCCATACGGTCACACTGGGGATTAGGACTCAATACATGACTTTGGGGAGCACACAAATAGTCAATCCATGGTGCCATGTTGAGTTTTCATTTTACCCTGAGGGCAATCAGGAGTCATTCAAAGGTTGTAAGCAGGCAGTGTGACTTGGTGAGTTTTGCTTTAGAAAGAGCACTTTTGTCACATTATGGAAAATAATAAGGTGGGAAGTTTGGAGAGGCCTTGGTGGTGCTGCCTGCTGTTTTCCTTACTCGCCTTTTGAGCCTCCAGATTTGCACTCCGCCCTGCTTTGTGCTCAAGGCTGACCATGAGGTCTGCATCTTGGGGGTTCCCTCAAAACGGCTTTCAACTGGGCTTGGCCAGCAGGCGGTGCCAGTGGAAGGCGGGAGAAGGGGAGGAGAGAAGGAATCGCCTTCCCCACTTTGATGCTGCGCCACCACAGCTCCCTTCCAGATCCCCCTCTCAGCCACAGCAGCTTCCTCTGGGGCTCTCACTGGGCTTTGGGAGCACGGTGTCCTCGCAGGGTCCCTTGGCTAGGAGTGGTAATGGCATCCAACACTCCTGTTCCCTGGGCACCTCTCTCTTGCTCATTTGCTTCCTTAGCCCTGACCACACCCCCAACGTGGCCTTCCCGTTGAAGGCTTTGTTTAAACTGTCTGCGGTGAAATTTATTTTCCTGTCAAACTCAACTGATACTGTTGCCTTAACTTGGGTAGTGGTGGTAGGGATAGACAAAAGGAAATCCCTGTAGAGGTGCTTAGGGGATGAACTTGACAACAAAACTTGGACCCAGGAGGGACAGAAAGGGAGGTGCAGGTAGGAAAAAGTGCAGCCATTGTATGCAATGACTTTTAGCCTGGACCCCCGGGTGGGTGGTGATGTCATTTTCTATCTTTATCTTGATGCTGCCTCTTGATGCTGGTGATTTAGGAGAAACCACAATTAGAGTGACCATAACTTGAACATTAGTAAAAAAACTGCTTTTTGCTGGCATGTTACAGTCACTTTTAAAACGTACAGTTCAGTGATTCACTTCACTTAAGAGCCAGTAACTCTCCAGGCCTATTTAAAAGATTTCTGAAAACATCTGTCCTCGATTAAATAACAGATACTACTTACAGACCATGTCTGTTTTCAAGGGTTTCAGAGCAGTAATTAATCAGGCAAATGAAAAAGCACAGACCTCATCTTTTTATCCAATTAGAGAAACCTCTTTAAGTCTAGGGCACCAAACTGTTTGGTTTTACTGAAATGCATTGTGATGAGTGACTGGTTTTATATCTTAGAAAATATCAATATTTACTTAAAACTTACAGCTAAATTAAAGAAAAACAAAGTTTATGAGCTAACTGTCACAGAATATATGGACTCTGCTATCGGGTGGCTACTGCAGGGCACCATGGGTGAGACGATGGGCTCCCCAGCTCTTGGGCTGCCCTCCAGTGGGGACATTTCAGGTTTCCTCCCTGGCATTTTGCCTTTCTGTCTCCCATCCATCATCCACACATGATGGGCTTGCTGCCACCGCGGCTCCTTTACCCCCAAGTCCTAGGCTGGCCTCCTTCCTCCATATCCATCTGTGCCCCACGCTACCTTAAAAACATCACTCCAAATACCAGTTCCGGGAAACCCTGTTATAGAGCCGCCACAGGAGTTTACTTCCTTCACTCAGCAGGTGGAGGAGCTAGTCTCATACTTAATCTGAACTCCCAACTTTCCAGGTAATTAAATCGCCCTAGTCTAACAAAGTCAGCTGAGGCTAATGGGTTGCCCTATTTCCCCAATGACTTCCAGAACGCACCAAAGATTCACTCAAGCCTAGTCCTGGAAGGAGTGGTAGACTACTTGTACATCAGGAGGCTGAGACCCTCAGTGTTTGGTGGTATCAGAACTAGAACTCGCCCTTGAAATTCCTAATCCAAAACTCTTTCCATTCAATTCTCAGATGAGAAGTTGGCTGGGTCAGTAATTTTGGTCATTAATCTACCTCCGTCTCAGCTGGATACATCTGCCGTGAAGGAATTCCCAGGAGTAAAATGAAGTACGAACAAAAAGTATCATAACTATTTGAAATAGAAGTTGTCTGTACTATACTGAAGGAAACAACTGTTCTCATAATTTAAAAATTAAAAAACACCCACACATATGAATAAATTCTACTTCTTTTCATATTATAAAAGCAGAACATGCTTACTGAGGATAGAAAAGAACGTTAAAATAACCCATAATCACATCACCCACAGACTTGCTAGCATTTTACTATTATTTCCTCCAAGTTTTTTTAAATCTGTGCATGGCAAAAAAAATTAATTTTAATTTTCTCCTCATATATAAAGGAGAAAGTCATTTTAATTTTGAAAATCTCAAACATATTAAAAATCATACTATATGTACTCAAAAAGCTATAAAATAGAATAACAGAAAAGAAAGATAGCATCTTGTGTCAAGGATGTGGGTAAAATGATTTTTTGTGAGGGAAAGAATAGAAGGTACTTCCTAATTTATGGTTATTCACATGGGACTCTGTTAAAGTGTACTTTAAGCCTCAGGATGGTCGTTCTGGGGCTCTGTGCACATGTGCTGTGTCTGGTCATTGCTTTGCATACTCTCGGGGTCTTGCAATCTTCTGGAAGGCAGCCAGAGACCCCAGCTGACAGTTGATGGCCTTGTCTGATGGCCCAATAGCAGGGACCATTACCCACTCTCTGATCTCCTTTGCATCCCGTGAAGCTCAAGCCAGGTCAGAGGAAGGGACAGGCTCAACGGGAGGCCACAGAGGGCATTCGTTTAGTTAAGAGGGGTTCTGTGCTCTCATCTCTAAAAGCATAACTGCAGAAGAGAGCGGCCACACCAATCATCCACAAAACTGAAAATGGACCTCTCTACTGAGTTGCAAGTGTGGGCCAGGTCCTGGGCAAATGTACTATAAATCCAAAAACACAAAGGATCCCCAGGCTGAGGGAAGACATGGGGTCACATTGACGCAGATGCCCAGATTCCACTGAGTTTTCCAATCACCCAGCAACGCGGGAGACCTAGGTTCGATCCTTGGGTAATGAAGATCCCCTGGAAAAGGGTATGGCAACCCACTCCAGTATTCTTGCCTGGAGAACTCCATGGACAGAGGAGCCTGGTGGGGTATATATAGTCCACGGAGTCGCAAAGAATAGGACACGACTAAGCAACTAACACACACATGCAGGAATTTAACTCCTCCTGACTCCGAGGCTCTCCAAGGGCAGAAGTGGGATGCTGATCAGTGCCCAGGAACCCTGACAGGGTCCCTGGTGAGGAGGCAATCTGGAGCAAGGGTCAAGAGTGGTGGCTCTGGCATCTGATTACCTGGATTCAGATACAGGCTTCCCTGCTCTTTGAAAGCAAAGCCTTCCTGTGACTCCTTTCTTAAGCTGAAATGGTATAAAGTGAAGAAGCAATTACCTTAGGACACACCTTGCTAATGGATGCACAATCAGCTGGGATAAAGCACAGATGCCCACAGACACAGCCCAAAGCTATGGTGGTTTGAGGCTGAGACAGAGTGTAGTTCCTGGGGAAGGAGGCTGGCGGTACCACTCTCTGCTGGGGTGCATGCTGCCTCTATAACGGCTCAAGGCAAAACAAACACTAAAACTCGACTTGCACTTTTTACCTGTTTTCTTATAAATGGAAATCCTCTTTATATTTCTTTCAGTTTGCAAAAACGAATACTAATGGAGGTTTTTCATAAAAGCAAAGTGGCACAAAGCAAACATTCCAAAAGCAGACCTGTACAGGTCCTGCCAGTTACTCTCTATCACAGTGGGGGAATTATTTAATCCCTTTTTGCCTCTGTTTCCCATCTGTAAAACAGGGATTATAAATATACCAGTGGTTGTTGTCATAAGATTGCTGTGACCATTAAAAGTGATCATGTATGCAAAGTGTTGGCAGAGTAAGGGAACCTGTGACTTTCAGTTGTTACAGTATCTAAAGGGTTCATCCTTCTCCCAGACACAGCCCTGTTCTTTCAGCAGCCCTGGAAGCCAGGGCAGAATGCCACAGCAGGAAGCAAATGGGATAGGGGCTTCAAAATAGCCCTCCTAGTGCCTAGACTTACATGGTCTTTCACTCAGTCAAGTCTTTCAGCCATTCCCTCTCTCTCTACTGGATCTCAAACCGGTGGGAACAAAGTCTTTTCTTATGTGGCTCCTCTGAGTAGCTGCCATGGAGCTACTCGGTGTGAATTAGACAAGACACCCTCCCCACAGCTGACACAACCCTGTGTCTGGGCATGGATTTCCAGCCCACCTGCCCCTTTAGATAGGATCTCTTTACTGAACACCTGGACCATGTAGCTGGCATGGGAGGGTGGTGTCCATGCCACCAGCCCCTTCATTCTTCTCCCCTTTCTCCCCGTCACCAGCATCCTACCCCAAACTACCCCTCCTCTTTTCCTGAGTCCCCTCGTGAAGCAACATGAACTATACAAACTTTAATGCATGTCAGCTCATGCAAACAGACACTTGGATGGGAGTAAGGAATATCAATTACACATTGTAATTATACAGAATGTCAACCAGGGTTCAGCCAGTTTACCCTATTAATATGTATATTCTCATTTAATCCACTTGGCACTCTTTCGAGTAAATTTTATTATGATGTCCACTTCTCAGATGAAGCCAGAGAAGTGATCTACCAAATGTAACACAGTGACAAGTAGCAGGGATTATCAGACCCAGGCATGTTTTGCATATTATGCTTATAACCACTCGTCAGATATGCGTGTGTATGCACACGGGCATGCTCAGTCATGTCTGATTCTTTGTGACCCCATGGACTGTAGCCCACCAGACTCCACTGCTCATGCAATTTTCCAGCTCAAGAATACTGGAGATGGTTGCCATTTCCCACTCCAAGGGATCTTCCTGATCCAGGGATCAAACTCGTGTCTCTTGTGTCTCCTGCACTGGTAGGCAGATTCTTAATCACATATCACCACCTAGTCAAATATACTATAGCCAATATGATCCAACTTCCCAATGGTTAAAACAAGAGCTGCTCAGAGCAATCAAATATTAAGATGCAATCAGATATCATCAAAGCATATTTATACAAAGAATTCTGTGAAATAAATAAAATATGAATCAATATATTTATCAAAAGTGATCAAAGTATAATTAGGACAGGCAATCAAATCAATCATGTATTAATATGCATTAGCATTTTCAACATCTAATCACAGAGCACATAGTCAAAATATAATGGCAACAGGAGAAATGAGCCACTCTTCAAAGTTTCTCATGTAAAAAAATCCAACATTTTTATCCACCTAGAGCCAGGTCCAAACTTTCTAATGAATCTGATGGGTATTGCTTGGGATCCTGCCCTGATCCCACAAAGATTCCTCTAATTAGGGTTCCCCCAAATTTTATACTTTAAGTTTGAAAGGGAAAGAGGAATTTATTAGTACTTGCATGCTGTGCTCAGTCGCTTAGTCATGTCTGACTCTGCAACACTACGGACTGTAGCCCGCCAGGCTCCTCTGTCCATGAGATTTTTCCAGGCAAGAATACTGGAGTGGATCCCGATTCCCTGCTCCAGGGTATCGTCACAACCCAGGGATCGAGCTCCTGTCTCCTGCATTGCGGGCGGATTCTTTACCACTGAGCCACCTGTAGTATTTATATCATGTCAATAGGTTCTAGGCAAACAAGAACATACGGACAGCCTACCTGTAATCAGCTCTGGTTCATTCCATTTAATTCAATTCATGCCAAATTAAAAAAAAAATAGTTACTAAGCCTATTTTTTGCAGAACTGATGCTAGATATTAGAATTATAATATGCAACAAAATGTCATTCCTGGCCTCATATTTTCTACTAGGAAAAACAGACAATAGCTATTATGAAATTAAGCTACAGTGCCATAAGCTCTCTGGTGGGGACAAACTAGAACACTGTAGCAGCACAGACAGTATTGTTGCAGTTATCTGCTGCTACATGGACTTCCCTGGTGCCTCAGTGGTAAAGAATCTGTCTGCAATGCAGGAGACGCCGGAGATGTGGGTTTGATTTCTGTGTTGGGAAGATCCCCTGGAGGAGGGCATGGCAACCGACTCCAGTATTCTTCCCTGGAGAATCCCCATGAACAGAGGAACCTGGTGGGCTACAGTCCATAGGATCACAAAGAGTTGGATGCAACTGAAGCGACTGAGCTCATACGCACACACCGCTATGTAACAAACCACCCCCAGAAACTAGTGGCTTAAAACAATCACCATTTCATTACGGCTCATGGTTTTGTCATCACAAGTACACTCGGTTGGGTGATTCTATTCATCATGGCATACATGGAGGTCACCACTGGTATGCATTTGACGGATGGGCTGTTCTGGTGGGTACAAGGCAGCCCAGCCACATGCCTGGCACCTTAGTAAAGATGGCCAGAAGGCTGGCCCCACCTGAAACAGTCCACTGAAGCATCTGCATGTGGCCTCTCCAGCTGGGTGACCTTGGGTACTTGGGTTTCTTACATGGCATCTCAGGGCTCCAAAAATGAATATTTCTAGCAAATAAGGTGAAAATTACATGAACGTTTATGACCTTTAGCTTTAGAAGTCACCTGCACCCTACTCTACTGACTGAACCAGTCACCAGTACACCCAGACTCAAGGGGAGGTGACATGGTCTCCTCCTCTCTATGGATCAAGTGTCAAAAAATTTGTAGCCTTCTTTAAAAAACAGCTTTGAAAATGAAAGCCAGTCTTTGAGGACAGGGGAAGGACTCATCAGCTCAAAGAGAGAGCAGAGGGATGAGTGGAGTTTTGCAAAGGCCCCTGAGATGAAAGACAGCGTGGACTGTTCAGGGAACTGGAAGTAGTGAAGCAGGAAGTGTTAGGAGGGAATGGAGGAGGAATTTGCACAGAAAGGGATGTGCACCGGATCAGCACAGTAAGTTCAGAATACGGCACATAAAAGGTGTGTAATAAATGGGAATGAAATAACAGGTGAATAAAAGAACAAACATCATAGAGTGGGAAGAGCAGTATGATAGTCCACTACGGTATTTTCACTTCTTCAAACAGACACCTCAGGAAAAATAATATTTGACATCACAACCTAGTATACACAAGCACATAAGGGTGTGTGTGTGTGTGTGTGTGTGTGTGTGTGTGTACACAAAGGAAATGAAAGTTTCAAGAAACAATATCTACCCATATTATAGGTAATGAAGTCTGAAATCTTCTAATCTAACACGGTTTCATTATTTTCCAAGTGCTGGTCATAACCCACTAAGTTCGTTTAAGGCTCACCAAGGCCTGGAGACCCACAGCTGAAAGACAGTTGCCCGAAGCAAATAGTTTAGAGACTGAGAGTTAAATCAAGGCCTGATTCCAGTAAATATGACTTGAGCAAGACACACTTATCTAATTCACTTCTGTAATATGTTTTTCACAAAGTTGTGAGATAAACAAAAGTCACAAAAAATTTACTGAGCTCTATAAGGCATAAAATATGTAGGTTTCCTCTATTTCCTTTCTTCCCCTTTTCCCCTAATCCTGGGAATCTGACTTTCTGAGGAGCATAGTGATTTTCAAGATATGGGTGGGGCTGGAAGTCTCCAGAAACTGGACAGGCAGAGGGATGCCAGCTGTTCACCTGCCTGTCACATCCCTCATCTTTCTCTTCTTCTTGGGGGCTCCCCACCATGTGCTCAGACCTCAGGAGGTTGACCCTAACCCAGCCTCCTTGGTCTCTGGCTTCTGTTTGGGTTTGACCCAAAGGACAGGGATCAAGATTCCTGTCTTGGAATCAAGATTGCTGGGAGAAATATCAATAGCCTCAGATATGCAGATGACACCACACTTACAGCAGAAAGCAAATAAGAGCTAAAGAGCCTCTTGATGAAAGTGAAAAAGAGTGAAAAAGTTAGCTTAAAACTCAACATTCAGAAAACTAAGATTATGGCATCTGGTCCCATCACTTCATGGCAAATAGATGGGGGAAGCAATGGAAACAATGACAGACTTTATTTTTCTGGGCTCCAAAATCACTGCAGATGGTGACTGCAGCCATGAAATTAAAAGACGCTTACTCCTTGGAAGAAAAGTTATGACCAACCTAAATAGCATATTGAAAAGCAGAGACATTACTTTCCCAACAAAGGTCCATCTACTCAGTTCAGCTCAGTTCAGTCGGTCAGTCATGTCCGACTCTTTGCGACCCCATGAATCGCAGCACACCAGGCCTCCCTGTCCATCACCAACTCCCAGAGTCCACCCAAGGCTATGGTTTTTCCAGTAGTCATGTATGGATGTAAGAGTTGGACTGTGAAGAAAGCTGAGCACCAAAGAATTGATGCTTTTGAACTGTGATGTTGGAGAAGACTCTTGAGAGTCCCTTGGACTGCAAGGAGATCCATCCAGTCCATCCTAAAGGGAATCAGTCCTGAATATTCACTGGAAGGACTGATGCTGAAGCTGAAACTCCAATACTTTGGCCACCTGATGTGAAGAACTGACTCATTTGAAAAGACCCTGATGCTAGGAAAGATTGAAGGAAGGAGGAGGAGGGGATGACAGAGGATGAGATGGCTGAATGACATCACTAACTCAATGGACATGAGTTTGAGTAAGTTCCGGGAGTTGGTGATGGACCCGGAAGCCTGGTGTGCTGCAGTTCACGGGGTCGCAGAGCTTCACACACAACTAAGCAACTGAACTGAACTGAACTGAAAGGACAGGAAGAAAAAGAAACAAGAGGCTCAACCCTCCACCCTTCCCTGTCCAGCCACAGAGTTGGCAGTGGCTGCATCCCATTATGGCCACAGTTCCCATCTCATGGGTTCAGTAACCCTGTCCCACCCCAGCTTCATCAAGCCTGGGGACAACAATAGATACAACCATTGCCAGTTCTAGGAGCGTCACCTTCTCTGGGGGCTCCCTTGAGTAAGTGGCCCCTTCAGTAAACTCTGCCCAGTTAGACCTTCCAAGCATGTCATGTGTCTCTTGTGTAATCCTGGCTAATACAAGATGTTTATGAAAACATGCCTAGGACCCCCTGCACTTGTGGATATTGAAACCAAGAGAGAGGATCAGGGGGCTGGGTGACAGCCTTGCTGGGCACCCTACACCCCCCACAGTGTGTTTATCCCCTCACCACCTTAGGTGGACTATGATTTCAAAGCCAAAGGTGAGGTCTGCTCCCCAATCCCACACTCTCTCCCTTCTCTGAGCTATTACCTGAAGTTACTGTAAGCAAAGATAGAGTGGTCAGTTAGGTCATCAGGCATCAGAAACCTTGAAATGAACACAACTTGGTTTCAGGTGGGATCCAATTTGGAGGGTCAGCTCCTTTACACTCTGAATAAGTGGGACCTTGTGAAGGAAGTGTGTGTGTGTCTGTGTCTGTGTGTGTGTGTGTCTGTGTCTGTGTGTGTGTCTGTGTCTGTCTGTGTGTGTGTCTATGTGTGTCTGTGTCTGCGTGTGTGTGTCTATGTGTGTCTGTGTGTGTGTGTCTGTGTGTGTGTGTGTCTCTGTGTGTGTGTGTCTGTGTGTGTGTGTGTGTTGGGGAGGAAGGGGGACAGTGTCATCTCTAAGGATGAAAGAGATATCAAGGCAGAGTTACACAAGGGGAAGACAAGCAGATGATAACACAGTCCTGCTCCCTGCTCTGGGTAACCTTCTCACCCGTAAGGGATAAAGCTCCACTTCTTCCTGGCCCCTAAAATCCCAGGACTCAGCCCACCTCTCTAGCCCAGCAGCTGGGACCTGAAGCTCCTCCAGGCCATGAGGCTCACCACTTACCCTGTTCTCTCCCATCCTTTTCTGCCTCCCCTGTTTCCCCCTCTTCTTCCTTCCAAGTTCTTATACTGTCACTTTGGGAAACAACGTTCTGAATATGCAGTACTCAACCAACTAAAATCAAGATAATTTTCCAAAGCTATTTGTTAAGCCCTGATATTTGTATCCGTCCTTTTTACATCACCTCTGCAAATTTTCCTGTGTCAAACCATCAGTATTTTTTAAAATTTCATTTGAAATGTATTATTGATGTGCTAATTTCTATCATTTCTGCCTTAATCTTTTTTAATCTTTGAGTTTATTTGCTATTATTTTATTTATTTCTTTTATTTCCATGCCAAACTGCTTGCTGGGATCTTAATTCTCCAACCAGGGATCAAACCTGTGCCCCCGCAGTGGAAGCACAAAGTCTTAACTACTGGACCGCCAGGGAAGTCCCTGAATAATACTTTTTCTTTAAATTAACTGGTTAACTTCAACTTTGTTTCAGCCTCATTCTAAATGGACAAATCAGTGAAATTACAGACTTGATGTGCCCATGGTAGTTTTTTTCTTTTTCTTATTACACATTAGAATTAAAATATCTATAAAACATAATGCCATAAAATAAATATATTAAGAGAAAAATATTTGTTTGCATCCCCCTTAAACTCTCCACACTTACCACGAATGGTGTGTACACCATATTTGGAGACATATTGCTAAAAAAGAGGTTTCTTCAGGAGTACAAGGCACAGTCTTCACAGTCACAAAGCTTTCTATCTTACGAGAGATAAAAGGAGAGGAAGATTTCACAGGAAGTGGTTAGAAGATGAACCAGGCAGACTAATTAAATCCCAAAGCGTGTGGCCAAGGCAGGGAAGAAATGGAGAGGTCAGAGAAACAAGAGAAGTCAGTGGAGGAGTGGGGCTGCCTGCGAGAAAGCATGAAGCCACACTGAATACATTGATTTGGAGGTGAGACTTCAACTCCTCTAAAGGCCCCCAAAGCTGCAAGGCAAATGGCGAACTCCTCAGCACACCCACCCCCTCAAGAACTGCCTCTGTCCACGCTGGGGTCTGGGATCTCAGGCTCTCCCAACTGTGTGTCTTTCTGCCAATACACCTGTCCTCTCTCCCTCCCCAGTTCGTCTGTACTGCAAGACTCCCACACTTCTGTCTTTCAGTCCATTTCTATCCAATCTTTTTTATTCAAGGTAAATTTTCTTTACCAGAGTATAGTCACTCAGTCATGTCCAACTCTTTGTGATCCGGCCCCCACCCCCACCCCACATGGACTATTGCCCACCAAGCTCTTCTGTCCATGGAATTCTCCAGGCAACGATACTGGAGTGAGTAGCTGTTCCCTTCTCCCCGGGATCTTCCCAACCCAAGAATCAAACCCAGGTCTTTTGCATGGAAGGCAGATTCTTTGCCACCTGAGCCACCCTTGCTAATCCTAAGTTTGTTTTCTACATCTGTGACTCTATTCAATATTTTAAACTCAGTGCAAACGTTCTTTCCTCTCTCATGATAGCATGGAAATCATGACTGTGCAAACTAGAAAGGAGTTACTTCCTCTGGGTGTTAGCATAAAACGCGACCCTTCCCTGGGTATATGTCGTGCTGCATCAGGGTCCTCGGGCTGGATTTCTGTCCCCTGGCTTGGCACTCTTGGGCAGTGCACAACACAAATGGCAGCCCTGCCTTCTCCCCACCACACAACTCAGGTAGAGGCAGCTGCATTCCCACCTCCACGTCTGCTGATTTACTCGTGTCCTCCAATAGACAGTCAGCAACTGAGGAGGGAAAGGGCCTCATCTCCCTCTGTATCTCTGGCAGCTAACTCACGAGGTAAAGCAGAACAAACATTGGTCGGGTAAACAGTGATCAATCAACAAATTCTTGTTGGAGTAAATTTGAAATTGGAGTTTTAACTCTGCCTTCCCACATTGCCCAATATATAAACTGTGCTACCTTCTCATATAATGGGGCAGAAAACACCTCCCAGTGGTCACACTGTGCAGTGAACAACAATGACAAATCTTCACCAGAAAGAATGACCTGCCCCTCCCTCTAGCCCCAAAATGAACCAGTTGCTTAGGGAAAGGACTACCCCTGTGCTAACTAAAGAATGTCACTTGCCATCTAGTTCTACAAGAAGGAAATCACCAACTACTGTAGTCACCGATCTTCAACACCCCCTGAAAGGACTGCGAGGTGGAGATATATCAGGAATGAGGCCCTCTGTGCTTGGGGGGAAACTGGCAGAGCAGACCATCACAGAGTAGGATATTTCCAGGAGAAATTTTAATAAGTCCAAATTCTTACATCTTCTCATGCCTAGAGAAGCATTAAAATCATTAACTGTGACGTCTGTTCCTAGTGACTAGCAGCAGCCTTCTGAAACTACAGAATGCATCTTGGGACTTAGAAAAGCACAGGTTCTTCTGTCTCAGTGCAGAAAGAATTCAATGAAAGGCAGAGTGACAGGTAAGGAAAGAGACACTTGTGAAAGACACAAGTGGATGGGCAAGGTAGTACCACCCCAGGAACTTAGTGGGCTACAGTTTTATAATCAAAGGAAAAGTGGGAGTTGAGGGAGAAGACCACCTTCTTCCTCACTCTTGAATAGACATCAAAATTCCGTTATTAGTTCCTCCTTCACGTCGGGCAACAGTTCTCTTGTCCCTGTACAGTCAGACTGATCTCAGATGGCCTCAGTCAGCAGTGGTTTGAAGCAGGGTTACAGTTTCCAGCCACAGTTGAAGTCAGGCCATGACAGCAAGAGCTCTGAATCCCAGACCACTGACAAGGCCCTGGCCCATCAACTGCATAGAAATGAATTTCCACATAGAGACAGAAAGTAATGAAACAAGTAAAGTGCTTATTAGGAGGAAAAAGAGTATAGTACATGTGGATAGACACAGAAGCAAGCTCAGAGAGATAGCAGTCAAACTATGAGGCAGTCTGAATCACTTCTATGGAACATTTCTTCCAGATTTACTTTGACCAACCCTCTTGCTTTGCCTGATTCTGAGTCTATAATTTGTGTATCTCAGCGCCCTCCCATGTATACATGCATCTCTTAGCCAAGATGGATTCCAACAAAGAGGCTTATGGGTAGTTGGGCATGGCTCACTGCAGGGTGGTGCCTCCTCCCTTTTTGACCTCCCAGGAGCCTTTCTGTGCATGTGTAAGTCAGGGAGGTCTCCTGATTTTGAGAATGAGAAATATGTGGTCTCTTCTTTCTGGGCAGGACTCAGCCTCTTCCCTTGATGGCCTTACTGTTTTCATCTTGGCGTATCGATCTACAGAGAACAAACTCCAACTGTTTGCCCCAGGAGCCCATCTATCTCCTGCCTCAAGACCAGGACTGTCATGACGCTTTTCAATCAGCAGAAGGGTGGTTTTGAACCAGAAGCAGAACATGCACTAAAAATATAGTAAATCATCTCAGGTTTCAGTATAATGTCATCTTATCTCTAAGTTTCCGCTTTTGGTGAACCCAGAAAAGCATGGCCTAGGAATTACTAACTTCCTCAGTGGGCAGGATGTGGCTTTCATGGCACCATTGTTTTATTTTGGGGGGGTAAGTCTCACGTTTCTGCTACATGGTTTTGTTGTTAAACAACCCACTTTCTTGACTGATCATTAACTTACATGGGTCTCTCATACTTTTCCTCTATTTACAATCCTCTAGTTGGGCGATTTAATCACCTACTTCATCCGTGTATTCTGTCCCTATCACTTCCACTGAGATGTATGTTTGGATGTGTGTATCCTCTTCACCAAAATCACACACATAATGACCTTTGGAGCAGTTCCTCAAAGCTGTCTGAGAGGCTGTCTCCCGGGCTATAGGCTATAGAGCCTTAAAGAAACTGAACTCACAGTTCCCACATTGTATGTGTGGTTTTTTTTTTTTCAGTTGACACCTGTCTTGAGACACCTGTCTCATTCCATGCTATGACCTTACCCTTGCCCATCCCATTACTGACATTTAAATAATGATGGGTAGAAAGATAGGGACTTAGTAGACCTAACACTGTAATAAAAGCAAAATTTACACGATGCCTCAGTGAAAAAATAATCTATTTTTGTCACTTTTACTGTTCACATCATGATCTTGAGCCCGCTCTACTATTGATTTTAGAAAAGAAACTTAAACTTACAAGTTAAAAATAGTTCAATCTCTTCTCATTTAAAGCAGACCCTCTCCATCTAACTCAGTCTTCCCTGAGTGTTCACTTGATTCAAAGACTGACTTTTCTGTCAGGGCTCTATCCTTTTTCCAAAAGTCTTGCCAGAGTGCCAGGGGAAGCTCACACATCCTCATGATGGCCCTGCTGTGGTGTGGCTAGTCTTCTCTGATTTGTGGGTCCTCATTAAGGCCAACGGGTTCCCTCTTGAGCATCACGTGGGGTGACTCCCCCAACTTCTGCAGGCCCATTCTGAGCCCAGACTCTTTCTTCTTCATCACTCTTCTCCAGCATCCCAGGACACATATTCCCTGGCTTCTCACCTTGATATCTCCCCCAGCCATTTTATTTCTATTTATAACTTTATTTATTAATTTTGGCTGTGCTGGGTCTTCTTTGCTGTGCAGGCTTTTCTCTAGTTGTGGAGTGAGGGCTTCTCACTGCGATGGCTTCTCTTGTTGGCGAACACTGGCTCTAGGGCTCTCAGGCTTCAGGAGCTGTAACATATGGGCTCAGTAGTTGCCGTTCCCGGGCTCTAGAGCACAGGCTCGACAGTTGTGGCACAAGGGCTTAGCTGCCCTGTGGCATGTGGGATATTCCCAGATCATTGGCAGGCAGATTCTTTACCACCAAGCCACCAGGGAAGCTCCCCTCTGCCATTTTCTAACTACACCATGGGTGGCTCCATGAGGCTCCGGCTCCAGCTCCATGCTAAACATAGAGCTCCTCTAAGGAGCTGACAATTTTCCATATTATTCTTGAGAAACAGGAACAAGAGCTGATACACTAGGAACTCACATCTCTCCACACTATATTTATCACTTCTGCCCCTTTCCCAGGGAGAAGAGCCAGGATCCTCCTGTGAAATGTCATGCTTCTTTCTTTCCCTTTCACGTATCTTCTTTTTGACTCCTGGCTCCCCAAGCTGTATAACTTTCCTTATGGCACATCCTGAGTTGTCTGTCTTTGGTTTAAAATACAACTCTCAGTTCAGATCACCAAGTTGAATGCATTCCTTTTCTATTCTTGATATATAAAACAAGTCTTTGTAATTGATAAATCCTTTTTTCCCTCTCAACAAAGCCCACTTTTCAAGACTATTGTTTGATTATAGAATTCAAGATCCTGCTTTAAATTCAAAGCTGAACATGATTCCTTCTTTATATTGAGATTCCTGCTAGGGTGCTTCTGGCTAAGTATGGAGAAAGCCCATTCAAGGGGGTGAAGAGGAAACCAGACATACGTATATTCTAACAAGTAGAACCTATTATATCAGCAAATTTTAAGTCATAAAACCTTTATGACCTGCTATCTTCCACAACCCTTGCTGAAAGGGTAAAAGGTCAGGTGACCCTAAACTCCTGTTCTGGTATGATTGGATCAAATCCCTTTCCAGCCCAGCTTCTACTGGCTGGTCACTGACTAATCGAGGTTCGCACGAATATGAACCAAAGACAGGGAGATGAGAGCCAGACACAGTACATACTGGGTCCCAACGTCAGGTAGAGTCAGAACCAAGGTCAGCATTTTGGCAGGATAACTTCAAGCACTTGCCCCAGAACCACAAGGAAGTGGAGGAAGAACAGAGCACATGCCCCAAGGAAAGCAAAGCCCAGAGACCTCCTGATCCTAGTGGGTGAGACATGGCCTGCACGGCTTTCATAGCTCTCCAGGCTGGACTTGATTTGCAAGTGATTCCCCTCCCCCAGTACTTTCCACAAAGCTTTGTGGATGAACTCTTGCCCCTAACTGGACCACTTTAAAAATCCACAGGAACCTTGAGCTAGGGAGTAAATGGAGAACAAGCTTTTGAAGGTGAGAGAGACCATGGACCCTTTGCTTTACCAAACTATTATTTCCTGAGCCATCCCTTGGGAGCTCTAGGTTCAGAACTCAAACACTCAAATCGAGCCAAACTGCTTTTCAGACTCAATAGAGCTTGTTATCCTTTCTGAAGGGGTAACCGCCCAACCCTCCAGATGACAGAGGTTTGCCAAAGGCTGGCTCCCCAAACATTACTAACACAAACTGTCGATAAGACAAACTGATTTTATCACCTCCTCACTAAGGGAGAATGTCATCTTGCAACGGTTTGGCAGTATTTCTGAGGGAGGAAGCAGGGAAGCGCCTTTCCAAAGCAGGGAGCCTGTTAGGATTAGGTAAGGATCAGAACACAACAGAACTGGCAGAAATAACAAGGAGAGAATGTTAAGGCATGGGATTCAAAGACCTCGGAGGCACTAGTTGTCTGTTGATGTTGCTTTCCATTGAAGACTTGGGAAGACACTTTTGGAAGTTCCTTGATGAACAATCAATCCACTTGCCTGGAGAGAAAGACTTAGGAAAAATAAAGTTTTCCTAAGAAAAGCAGCATTACCTCCACCATAGTTTGGCCTCAGGTCAAAGAACAGAGAGGGAACACAGCCCCACCCTTCAACAGAAAAGTGAAGTAAAAATTTACTGGGCACTACCCCATCCATCAGAACAAGACCCAGTTCCCCCCTCAGTCAGTTTCTCCCATCAGGAAGCTTCCATAAGCCTCTTAATCCTTCTCCATCAGAGGGCAGACAGACTGAAAACCACAATCACAGAAAACTAACCAATCTGATCACAGGGACCACAGCCTTGTCTAACTCAATGAAACTAAGCTATGCCGTGTAGGGCCACCCAAGACAGACGGGTCATGGTGGAGAGTTCTGACAAAATGTGGTCCACTGGAGAAGGGATTGGCAAACCACTTCAGTATTCTTGCCTTGAGAATCCCATGAACAGTATGAAAAGGCAAAAAGATGGGACACTGAAAGATGAACTCCCCGGGTCAGTAGNTTCATTACCTCCACCATAGTTTGGCCTCAGGTCAAACAACAGGGAGGGAACACAGCCCCACCCATCAACATAAAATTGGATTAAAGATTTACTGAGCATGGCCCCACTCATCAGAACAACACCCAGTTTCCCCCTCAGTCAATCTCTTCCATCAGGAATCTTCCTTAAATCTCTTATCCTTCTCCAGCAGAAGGCAGGCAGAATGAAAGCCACAATCACAGAAAACTAGCCAATCAGATCATATGAACCACAGCCTTGTCTTACTCAGTGAAACTATGAGCCAGGCCGTGTGGGGCCACCCTAGACCTATGGGTCATGGCAGAGAGTTCTGACAAAACGTGGTCCACTGGATAAGGGAATAGCAAACCACTTCAGTATTCTTGTCTTGAGAAGCCCATGAACAGCATGAAAAGGCAAAACGATAGGACACTGAAAGACGAACTCCCCAGGTCAGTAGGTGCCCAATATCCTACTGGAGATCAGTGGAGAAATAACTCCAGAACGAATGAAGAGATGGAGCCAAAGCAAAAACAATACCCAGTTGTGGATGTGATTGGTGATGGAAGTAAATCTGATGCTGTAAAGAACATTATTGCATAGGAACCTGGAATGTTAGGTTCATGAATCAAGGCAAATTGGAAGTGGTCAAACAGGAGATGGCAAGAGTGAACGTCAACACTTTAGGAATCAGCAAACTAAAATGAACCGGAATGGGTGAATTTAATTCAGATGACCATTACATCTACTACTGTGAGTGTCAGGAGAAAAGAAAGTGAAGTTGCTCAGTCATGTCTGACTCTTTGCGACCCCGTGGACTGTAGCCCACCAGGCTCCTCCATCCGTGGGATTCTCCAGGCAAGAGTACTGGAGTGGGGTTCCATTTCCTTCTCCACGGGATCTTCCTGACCCAGGGGTCGAACCCGGGTCTCCTGCATTGTAGGCAGCCGCTTTACCATCTGAGGCGCCAGGGAAGTGTCAGGAGAGAAAGACAACAGATAGCTAGGAAGTGGATCTCGGAATTTGTTAAGTTCCTAGAGGAGGTCGGGCCAGCTACTCCCAGGACTTAGCAACATTCCAAGATTTACAGAACAAAACAGCAGTAACCAGAAACCAGAGCTGTACTTTGCTCACAGATTGGTGATGATATCAGGCTGCATCCTGGGATTATAGGTGGGAACCCTGAACTGCGTCTTTGAAGTCTCACCCATGGACTGGACGTCCTGCCTGGGACCTTTTCCCAAATGGGACTCCAGACATGCTGTGACGTGGGACTTCCCAGTGCTATCTTAAATCTGGATGCTGGTCAAACCCAATTTGATGATGTATCTTCTGCTCTATTTCTCTTTTCTTTTAATGTTAGTATATTGAAAGTATGCCGGATAATTCTCTAACAAATATTTGTATTATTTATTTGTAGACAACGAGTGACTTATTTTGTTAACCAATCCTTTGAACCCAAGAGGAGAGTGAAAATTTCCAGCAAAACGGTGAAGGCATTCAAATAGTGGTCCACAAACCAGCAGCATCAGGAGGAGATTGACAGAAATTTAGATCACAGACCCACCTAGACCTGCTACACCTGAATCTCTGGGAGCAGAGGCCAGAAATCTGTTTTTCTAACAAACACTCTAATTCTTGTACGCACCTAAGTTTTGAGAGTCATNCTCCCCAGTCCCTGGGATTCTCCAGGCAAGAACACTGGAGTGGGTTGCCATTTCCCTCTCCAATGCATGAAAGTGAAAAGTGAAAGTGAAGTCACTTAGTCGTGTCCAACTCCTAGCGACCGCATGGACTGTAGCCTACCAGGCTCCTCTACCCATGAGATTTGCCCAGGCAAGGGTTCTGGAGTGGGGTGCCATTGCAATTGTATGGTAGTTTGAGTATTCTTTGGCCTTGTCTTTCTTTGGGATTGGAATGAAAACTGACCTTTTCCAGTCCTGTGGTCACTGCTGAGTTTTCCAGCAATATGCTGATGATAAATCTTTAACAACCACTCTAAAAAAAGAAGCCCCAATTTATAGCATTTGTAGATTTCCAAGATGTGACTATCCCACCAGAGTCATTTGAAAGCTAACAAAATGACATTATGAAGTGACAAGTTTGGATGTTGACTAGTTTCATTTTTCATATAATTTATCTCATTGTAAGGTTATATAGTTTAAATTTTAATAATGACTGTTTTAACGATAAACTTCCTAAATCCTGAAAAGTGAAAGTTGGATTTCCCGAGTCAGCATCCAGTACCCATTGGCACTAGTATCCCTGATTCCATATAGAATGTATTGTCTCCAAATGGTAAAGCTGTCTTTGATAGTATTTTAGAATCTTAGTGTTGTGAAGATCTTTAAAGGCTACCTAGACATAACATTGTACCTGATAGTTGAATTCTTTCAGTGACATTTTGACTAAATGATCATAACTCATTATTATTTTTTGAATAGACCGTTCGATCTTTGGACCAGTTTATTACAAAGCTTCTTCTGTTTGTTATGTTAAAATTCATCTTTTGGGCATTCACCATTTGATTCTGTATACCATCCTGCCCTGCATTATAAAAAAGAATTCAAATATCTCTGTCTTGCGACAACTCTTCAAATATGTGAAATCATCTATTCTAATTTTTTATTGAGAGTTTTGTTCTAAAATGCCGTTGACTTATTGAGACATTTCAGGGTATCTGCTTCTTTCTTAAAATGTTGCACATTGATTTGAATAAAGCCTCAGATGCCTGGTGGTCACCTATGAGGAGGAAAGAGAAGAAAACTTCCCTAGGTTTATATACTCTACTGCAAATGCAGTCTAATATGCCAGTAATTTTCTTTCTAGTTCCATAATTCTACTAGCTGACACTGAGTTTAATATTGATGAAAACCTCTAAGTATTTTTCACATATGCTTCTGTTAAGGCCTGTCTTTCTCACTCTTGATTTTGCAGTTTTGTTTTATTAGGGGAGTGGGGAGGAAAATCAAGACTTTATATTGTATTCACTAGATTTTCATCTATTTTTATAGACCCAAATCCCAGGCTTTCAGGACTTGTTGGGATTGTGAGTCTTTCAATACATTTCCAACTTTTCTTGGCTTCATATGATCTGGAAATCTGATGAACTGACCAATATGGTTTTCTTCTGATTCTGTGATGGAGTGCCCAAGCTTAGGAGAGCTCAGGAGAGAACCAAATGGCTTTCTAGTAGTCTTTCCCGTTTGCTTAACATTCCTCTATTTATGGGCACCTTAGGAACTGTCTTTATAACAATGATCCATGTACTCTTTTGTCTTTTGTTCATATCAGTGGGTCCAGCTGTGTTCCCCAGAACACCATTTATTCTTCATATTTGCAAACAAGTTTCAAGACAAGTTAGAGATGCACTGAGTTAAACAAATGTAAGCAGGTTTATTTACTGTAGGATATGTGTATTGTGATCTCCAAAATGGGGAATATAATGTATCATGTTTTAAACATTTATGGTCATGGAACGCTTTTCTGTTTAGATAAAATTATATGTGTAAGAGCCACCTGTTCATGGGTGGATAAATGCTTTTGTTAAACTAGGATGTTCTGTCTTCAGATTGGAGTGTAAGAGCCACCTAACAGCATTCAGATAACTTAAAACATTCTTCTTTCCAAGTATAGCCCTGGTGGCCCAGGTAGAGAACCCGCCTGCAATGCAGGCGACCTGGATTCAGTCCCTGCAGTTGGGAAGATGCCCTGGAGGAGGGCATGGCAACCCACTCCAGGGTTCTTGCCTGGAGAATTCCATGGATAGAGGAACCTGGCGGGCTACATTCCATGGGGTTGCAAAGAGTTGGACACAACTGAGCAACTTACTGATCTACTACATAGTATTGATGGGTTACAGGTATACAGTATAGTGAGTAACAGTTTTTTAAATTATAGTCCATTTGTGGTTATTATAAAATATTGGCTATATTCTCCATGTTGTATAATATATTCTTGTAGCTTATTTTACACCTAGTAATTTGCATCTCTATTCCCTTACCTTTTTGTTGTTCCTTTTCCCCATTAACAATTTTTGTCTTTTTATGCCTTTTGATTATTTTTAAGTTATAAAAAATAACTTCACAGTGGATAATCTTATATCTTTATGCCTTTGTGTGGATTGCCTATATTACCTATAAGTAGAATCGGTAACTCAAATATTATAAATGTTTCTACATCCCATAATGCATATGAATTACATAGAAAGTGAATAAAAGTGTTGTTCTCTTGGTACCTTCTCTAGCGTAGTAGGGAACTCTTGAAGTGGGGTGGTAGTAAAAGGTAGTAAAAGGAATGGTATTTTAAAATATTTAAGGAAGCCCCAATAAAGAGTGGGCCATGCTGTCCTCTCCCCGCTTTTGCCTCCAAACTCTGGTGCTTTCCCATGTGACCCTGTGTGATATGATATTCCTTTTCTCTAGGGTGTTATAATAAATTCTTCTTTCAAGGCAAAAAAAAAAAAATTAAAAATTCTTCTTGATTCTATAGTTAAGTGAAATCTCCTCATAATTCTTTCCAAAGTCTGTTGATTTTTTCACCCTTTAGCTCTGGTTTAGTTTTTGTGCTATAAATGGGAAAATATTATAGTTTCATAAGTACAAAAGAGTGAGTGTGTGCTAAGTCACTTTGGTCATCTCTGACTCAGCAATCCTATGGACTGTAGCCTGCCAGGCTCCTCTGTCCATCGGATTCTCCAGGCATGAATACTGGAGTGGATACCTCCCCTAGGAGATCTTCCCCACCCAGGGATCGAACCCATGTCTCTATGTCTCCTGCATTGGCAGGTGAGTTCTTTACCACTGAGCTGCCAGGGAAGCCAGTATTCTGCTTATAATAATCATTTCTGAAGCACTTGACTGTTCTTGAAGTTTTGTCCTGAGGCTTTGCAGAAACTTTGATTTCTGTTGCTTTTATTCATTGGAAAGATGGATTTTAAAATGCAGCCAGAAATCTATCAACATTCTACTGTATTTTTGGAATATTTGAAGAATTGCTTAGTATGAACTTTATTCTTCATATAAAAACAGGATTTCATGGAGAGGTGAACTAGTTTCAAAAATATACTTGAAGCAAAAACATAATTTAACAGTGTGACTCATCAGTTTCCCCTTAGGTTGGTTTTCTGTTGCCTGCAAGATAGCATATTGACATGTTCTGGAAACTCAGTGAGAATACATGATTATATTAACGGAATTGCGTTTGACTGTAACTTAGAAATAATGGTCCCTGTTCTAGAGGTTTTCAGAGAAGAGAAGTGTTTTCAAGGAAGAAAGTTACTAGAGTGACTAGGAAATGGGCTTATATTACTAAAAAATAGAGCTATAGTCTTAAAAAAAAAAAGCCTTCTATGAATCTCTTTACTTTAGTTGTTTTTGTTTAGCCCCTAAATTGTTTCCAACTCCTTTGGGATCCCATGGACTATAGCCCACCAGGCTCCTATGTCCATGGGATTTTCCAAGCAGAATACTGGAGTGGGTTGCCATTTCCTTCTCCAGAGGATCTTCCCACCCCTGGGATCTAACCCATGTCTCCTGATTCTCCAACACTGGCAGGCAGATTCTTTACCACCGAGCCACCAGGGAAGCCCCTTTACTTTAGTGTCGCTCCTTATTAACTAGCTGGGCATAACCTGTTAATCCAGTATTTTGGGGAAAAACAGATTAATAACCATTAAGGACTTGGAAGTGGTCTTTCCCATAGAAAGCTATTGTACTTCTTGCATATAAAAATATGCTTTGAGTAGATTATTAGTTGTGACCATTATGGGACCAAGTTGTCCCTTTAGGTCACAGTCAGCTCATATCCATGCGCCTTCCAGAATGGATGCTCAGGCCAATTAAACATTCCAAAGGTGGCTTGAGATATGGAGTGCTAGTCCTTCCTTGCAAAGTTAGAATTTCTACTGTTTGATTAAAAAGCAATCTAAAAATGTCAAAATAACTGTTCTTCCCACACCTCCAACTTTAAAAACTACCACATTTATTTGGAACCTAGGTTTTCTTTCCTGTTTTTGGAAAAGAGAAACATTCTAAAAATATAGCAAGCTGATGTCAGGGATTTGTTCAAGACAGCAATTTTCAGGTTGTGACATAAAGTCAATTCATAGCAACCTCATAATCTATAGTTGCTGGGTTTCATTCTTAATCACAAAAGAAAAATTAAGCAATGTCTTAAAAAGTTGTAGGTTTTTTCAGTAGGTCTTTCTACCAGTGTTTGGTATAAGAGGTCTTCTGACTCTGATTATTGAGATTTTTAGTAAAGCCAACACAGAACAGATGACGTAAATAACCAACACTAGCCTTGACATCAACATGAGCTTCAATCATGGTCTGCCGTTTTTTTGATCATAGAGTACATTTTTTATAAGTAAGATCCATACCACAGAAGTTAGTCATGCAGGTTTTTTTCTCTGAACATCCTCAGTAATTATCTTGGATTTTCTGAATGCAATTATCATTCTGCAGATCAGCAAGGCTTATTTCAAAAACAGGACCCTTGAGGCTATCAGGTCAATTTTAGTTTCTTGAGTTCTTGTGACTAGTGTTTTCCATAGTTCTCATAGCTCGTGCTTTCATGTCCTACCAATCTTTTTTAGAAAATAGATCAACCATTTTCTTCTTGGCTCCCTTTTTTCTGCCTTCCATAAGGCTTTTGTTCTTGCCAGCTGCATGGTGCTGCTTGCAGAGCCAAAAGGGTGTGTTTCCTTTAAAATCGATAAGATTTAGGTTAAGCATTTTTGGCAAGAATATTTTATAGGCAACACTGTCTCATCCTTTGTTGCTTTAACAGCAAAATACAATTCCACTGAGTTGATGTATAATTGAAACAAGACTGTCAGTGGATAAACATTTGGGTTGCTTTTCACCTTAAAATATCTTTTCAACGTAAAGTAATGCACTTTGGTAAAGAGAAGAGAATACTTAAAATTTGCTCATATTTTCATCTTCTTCGTTCAGGCCTGTTGAAGTGTTTAATATTTGTATGTTTTCTTCGGTCCTAAAACAGACCGAGAGAGTGAGCATTCACTTGTGTGAAAGACAACAGTTTAAGGTCAGTGCAAATGCTTGAATCTCAGTGTGATTGATTATTCAGGCTGTTAAAAGGATTATCACCAAAGAGAGAAGTATTTTTGCATTGGGTCTGTTCTGAAGGCTTCTGTGAGAAGATGCTTGCTCTGAAGCAGGGGAGTATAGATCAGTTTGTGGAAAAGCTCTACGAAAAGTAGCTTCCTCATAAGATGACGTAGACCCTTTGCTAGCTGCTAGACCCTGCCGCATCTTTCAGTACCCTTAAGAATCATTAGATTGGGATTTCTTTATTAGATCTGACTATTCATGTTTGAACCCTTAATTGTAGGATTTTTCATAAGTGGTCTGTTCTTTAGAAAACATTTTTAAAAATATCTTTTATATTAGATTATTTGCTTTTATACACTTTTTTTAAACTATTCAAGAACTCATAGTTTGCTTTTAATTATGAGAGAGGTGTGTATATATATATATTTATTTATTTATTTATTTTTAAAAATCACAAAATTGCCTTCTTAATGGCTAAACACTAAATCAATTGCATTCCTCGGTCCTTGACTATGAAAATCTCATACCTACAGTTTAAAAAGATTTTAAACTTAAACATTAAACCAGTTGTAACAAATTGGAGGATTAGTTTACTTTCTTAAAAAAAATCATTTGTTGAGAGTTCTTCAAGGGAGGTGAACCCTTTGTCCAAGTCACCAAATTCATCATGAACAGAACTGAAACTGAAATGTAGTCCTTGGGGAAAATATTCTTATTTTAACGACCTCATTAAGAGAAGGCTGTTTCTCATAATTAGCCAGACCTAAGGACTCAGTGTAGCATATTGTAAATTTTCATAAGAAATGCATTTCTTATATGTATGATAGTATATTTAGTTCTTTAGAATTCTGTGAGAACTGATAAAGGCCATTCAGTTCTATAAAATAACTTTCATAGAACATAAAAAACATTTCTTAAGAAACTATAGGACTAAATTTAAAAAATATATAGTTTAAGGCATCTAGCCTTTTTCTTTGATGAAGCTGCCAAATATTTATTTCAGTATACCATTTTCACATATATGAAATATGAACGCTAGACAGAAGATATAATCATTGTACATTTATAAAGTTCCATAGTTGCATGCTGTCTGACTAGTAGACTGTAATGGGTTTGAAAT
>SJYA01000935.1:207005-254496 GCA_006410615.1 Neotragus moschatus | reverse complement strand
TACAAAAGAGTGAGTGTGTGCTAAGTCACTTTGGTCATCTCTGACTCAGCAATCCTATGGACTGTAGCCTGCCAGGCTCCTCTGTCCATCGGATTCTCCAGGCATGAATACTGGAGTGGATACCTCCCCTAGGAGATCTTCCCCACCCAGGGATCGAACCCATGTCTCTATGTCTCCTGCATTGGCAGGTGAGTTCTTTACCACTGAGCTGCCAGGGAAGCCAGTATTCTGCTTATAATAATCATTTCTGAAGCACTTGACTGTTCTTGAAGTTTTGTCCTGAGGCTTTGCAGAAACTTTGATTTCTGTTGCTTTTATTCATTGGAAAGATGGATTTTAAAATGCAGCCAGAAATCTATCAACATTCTACTGTATTTTTGGAATATTTGAAGAATTGCTTAGTATGAACTTTATTCTTCATATGAAAACAGGATTTCATGGAGAGGTGAACTAGTTTCAAAAATATACTTGAAGCAAAAACATAATTTAACAGTGTGACTCATCAGTTTCCCCTTAGGTTGGTTTTCTGTTGCCTGCAAGATAGCATATTGACATGTTCTGGAAACTCAGTGAGAATACATGATTATATTAACGGAATTGCGTTTGACTGTAACTTAGAAATAATGGTCCCTGTTCTAGAGGTTTTCAGAGAAGAGAAGTGTTTTCAAGGAAGAAAGTTACTAGAGTGACTAGGAAATGGGCTTATATTACTAAAAAATAGAGCTATAGTCTTAAAAAAAAAAAGCCTTCTATGAATCTCTTTACTTTAGTTGTTTTTGTTTAGCCCCTAAATTGTTTCCAACTCCTTTGGGATCCCATGGACTATAGCCCACCAGGCTCCTATGTCCATGGGATTTTCCAAGCAGAATACTGGAGTGGGTTGCCATTTCCTTCTCCAGAGGATCTTCCCACCCCTGGGATCTAACCCATGTCTCCTGATTCTCCAACACTGGCAGGCAGATTCTTTACCACCGAGCCACCAGGGAAGCCCCTTTACTTTAGTGTCGCTCCTTATTAACTAGCTGGGCATAACCTGTTAATCCAGTATTTTGGGGAAAAACAGATTAATAACCATTAAGGACTTGGAAGTGGTCTTTCCCATAGAAAGCTATTGTACTTCTTGCATATAAAAATATGCTTTGAGTAGATTATTAGTTGTGACCATTATGGGACCAAGTTGTCCCTTTAGGTCACAGTCAGCTCATATCCATGCGCCTTCCAGAATGGATGCTCAGGCCAATTAAACATTCCAAAGGTGGCTTGAGATATGGAGTGCTAGTCCTTCCTTGCAAAGTTAGAATTTCTACTGTTTGATTAAAAAGCAATCTAAAAATGTCAAAATAACTGTTCTTCCCACACCTCCAACTTTAAAAACTACCACATTTATTTGGAACCTAGGTTTTCTTTCCTGTTTTTGGAAAAGAGAAACATTCTAAAAATATAGCAAGCTGATGTCAGGGATTTGTTCAAGACAGCAATTTTCAGGTTGTGACATAAAGTCAATTCATAGCAACCTCATAATCTATAGTTGCTGGGTTTCATTCTTAATCACAAAAGAAAAATTAAGCAATGTCTTAAAAAGTTGTAGGTTTTTTCAGTAGGTCTTTCTACCAGTGTTTGGTATAAGAGGTCTTCTGACTCTGATTATTGAGATTTTTAGTAAAGCCAACACAGAACAGATGACGTAAATAACCAACACTAGCCTTGACATCAACATGAGCTTCAATCATGGTCTGCCGTTTTTTTGATCATAGAGTACATTTTTTATAAGTAAGATCCATACCACAGAAGTTAGTCATGCAGGTTTTTTTCTCTGAACATCCTCAGTAATTATCTTGGATTTTCTGAATGCAATTATCATTCTGCAGATCAGCAAGGCTTATTTCAAAAACAGGACCCTTGAGGCTATCAGGTCAATTTTAGTTTCTTGAGTTCTTGTGACTAGTGTTTTCCATAGTTCTCATAGCTCGTGCTTTCATGTCCTACCAATCTTTTTTAGAAAATAGATCAACCATTTTCTTCTTGGCTCCCTTTTTTCTGCCTTCCATAAGGCTTTTGTTCTTGCCAGCTGCATGGTGCTGCTTGCAGAGCCAAAAGGGTGTGTTTCCTTTAAAATCGATAAGATTTAGGTTAAGCATTTTTGGCAAGAATATTTTATAGGCAACACTGTCTCATCCTTTGTTGCTTTAACAGCAAAATACAATTCCACTGAGTTGATGTATAATTGAAACAAGACTGTCAGTGGATAAACATTTGGGTTGCTTTTCACCTTAAAATATCTTTTCAACGTAAAGTAATGCACTTTGGTAAAGAGAAGAGAATACTTAAAATTTGCTCATATTTTCATCTTCTTCGTTCAGGCCTGTTGAAGTGTTTAATATTTGTATGTTTTCTTCGGTCCTAAAACAGACCGAGAGAGTGAGCATTCACTTGTGTGAAAGACAACAGTTTAAGGTCAGTGCAAATGCTTGAATCTCAGTGTGATTGATTATTCAGGCTGTTAAAAGGATTATCACCAAAGAGAGAAGTATTTTTGCATTGGGTCTGTTCTGAAGGCTTCTGTGAGAAGATGCTTGCTCTGAAGCAGGGGAGTATAGATCAGTTTGTGGAAAAGCTCTACGAAAAGTAGCTTCCTCATAAGATGACGTAGACCCTTTGCTAGCTGCTAGACCCTGCCGCATCTTTCAGTACCCTTAAGAATCATTAGATTGGGATTTCTTTATTAGATCTGACTATTCATGTTTGAACCCTTAATTGTAGGATTTTTCATAAGTGGTCTGTTCTTTAGAAAACATTTTTAAAAATATCTTTTATATTAGATTATTTGCTTTTATACACTTTTTTTAAACTATTCAAGAACTCATAGTTTGCTTTTAATTATGAGAGAGGTGTGTGTATATATATATATATATTTATTTATTTATTTTAAAAAATCACAAAATTGCCTTCTTAATGGCTAAACACTAAATCAATTGCATTCCTCGGTCCTTGACTATGAAAATCTCATACCTACAGTTTAAAAAGATTTTAAACTTAAACATTAAACCAGTTGTAACAAATTGGAGGATTAGTTTACTTTCTTAAAAAAAATCATTTGTTGAGAGTTCTTCAAGGGAGGTGAACCCTTTGTCCAAGTCACCAAATTCATCATGAACAGAACTGAAACTGAAATGTAGTCCTTGGGGAAAATATTCTTATTTTAACGACCTCATTAAGAGAAGGCTGTTTCTCATAATTAGCCAGACCTAAGGACTCAGTGTAGCATATTGTAAATTTTCATAAGAAATGCATTTCTTATATGTATGATAGTATATTTAGTTCTTTAGAATTCTGTGAGAACTGATAAAGGCCATTCAGTTCTATAAAATAACTTTCATAGAACATAAAAAACATTTCTTAAGAAACTATAGGACTAAATTTAAAAAATATATAGTTTAAGGCATCTAGCCTTTTTCTTTGATGAAGCTGCCAAATATTTATTTCAGTATACCATTTTCACATATATGAAATATGAACGCTAGACAGAAGATATAATCATTGTACATTTATAAAGTTCCATAGTTGCATGCTGTCTGACTAGTAGACTGTAATGGGTTTGAAATTGAATAGATCAAGTTCTATTATTGTGTTTGCAGAGAGGTGGCCTGGATTGATGTGCTGATTCAACTCAAGTTCATTAAAATAACAGCACATATTGAGTTGAGAAAATATTCACACGCAAGTCATGGTGTAACGTAATGATAATAAGATCTATTAATTGGGCCAGAAAAACTCTAATATTGAACTGCGGAAGTAGAATTGTTGCAGGAAAGGGGACCCTTTCCAGGGCCCTAAACTGGGCTCTTGTCTAACACTCGGAAATGAATTGTCCGAGGAGACACATGTGCTGACAAAGCAAGAGATTTTATTGGGAAAGGGCACCTGGGTGGAAAGCAGGAGGGTAAGGGAACCCAGGAGAACTGCTCTGCCACTTCTGGGAAGTGGACGGACACACGGTGTCTCCTTTTGACCTTTCCCGAACTCTTCCGGTTGGTGGTGGCTTATTAGTTCTGTATTCCTTACCAGGATCTCCTGTCATAAGACAACTCATGGGAATGATTACTAAAGGGCCTGGCCAGGGTGCGCGGTTTTAGTCAGTGCACTTCCCCTAACAGAATCAGATACATGGAAATGATCTAAGTTCTGTGAAAGACTTCCAAGGTATTGATATTTGCTACTAAGTGAAATTTCTCTATAACCTATGAGTTAATATTTTCAATAAAGACTTTTATTTGTTATTGAAGCGTGGGAAGCCAGATTTTCTTGGGACCATTGTTCTGATATTTATTACAGGAAAAATCCAAATTAGCTGCTACATACTTTGAGAAGAAATTCTCTTTCAAAACTGGAGAAATCAGTAAGATTTTCCTTCCTCCCTCTTTTGCCTGACTCCTGCCTCTTGTCTTTCAATCAGGCTAATTACCCGAAGCAACTGCTTATCATTTGAGGCTTTTTAGAAATTAGTACAAACATGTGAATGATGATGGACTTTACACAGGGGTTTCCTGTCTGGTTGGTAAAATATATTGTGGAGAAAACAGAGGTGCTAATCCCATTGAAGTTTTCAGTCATCCCTTTCAGAAGCACAGGTGGAAGGAGAAGGTGAAGAGGAACGTATAAGGCTGCATTTGTAACTTGTGCCTGGGACAAGTAGGTAGCAGTTCTGTCTGAACCGTGCATGTAGCATTTTGTTTAGTTTTGAAGGNTGTGGAGAAAACAGAGGTGCTAATCCCATTGAAGTTTTCAGTCATCCCTTTCAGAAGCACAGGTGGAAGGAGAAGGTGAAGAGGAACGTATAAGGCTGCATTTGTAACTTGTGCCTGGGACAAGTAGGTAGCAGTTCTGTCTGAACCGTGCATGTAGCATTTTGTTTAGTTTTGAAGGAAATACTGACAAATGAGAGCAGTTCTAGAGGGATGAAAGGCAACGAGGATGAAAAACATCAAAAAATATATATTTTTAACATCTGAAATTTATCTTAAAGGAATAACAGCAGAAGAAAATAGGAGCACTCAGCTTGAAAAAGACAAGAGCTAGGGATGGTGGTAGTGATGTTAAGGAAGCAGGGTGGCTATTGTCAGATGTGTGGTGGACCATGTCTGCTCAGAACTGCAGGGCAGAACTTGGATCTGGGAAGAAGTTAACAGGGAGT
Source organism: Neotragus moschatus (assembly GCA_006410615.1). NCBI lineage: Eukaryota > Metazoa > Chordata > Mammalia > Artiodactyla > Bovidae > Neotragus > Neotragus moschatus. The sequence continues at coordinate 249,305 of SJYA01000935.1, read as the reverse complement.
AAATCTTGGTACCTACTCCACTCCCAACAACGTTCTTGTTTAAAAATGGCTTCCTTTCTAATACTACACTGTAAATCAACTACATTTCAGTTTTTAAAAAAGTAGCTTCCTTTTGCTGTGGTAGGCTGTCCATCAATGGGAGATTTCAAGAATGACAGTGAAAATAGTTATTAACTGCCTTCTATGTGTCAAGCCCTGTCTTAGGTATATGCAATAATATGACATAATCTTTATCTTTGAAAAATGAAAGTGAAATGTGCTCAGTCGTGTCCGACTCTTTGGGACCCCAAAGACTATACAGCCCATGGATTTCTCCAGGCCAGAATATTGGAGTGGATATCTTTTCTCTTCTTCAGGGGATCCTCCCAACCCAGGGGTTGAACTCAGGTCTCCTGCATTGCAAGTGGATTCTTTACCAGCTGAGCCACCAGGGAAGCCCAAGAATACTGGAGTGGGCAGCCTATCCCTTCTCCAGCGGATCTTCCTGACCCAGGAATCGAACCTGGGTCTCCTGCTCTGCAGGAGGATTCTTTACCAGCTGAGCTACCAGGGAAGCCCCTTTATCCTTGAGAACTTATCTAGTAAAAAGAGACACATGTAATAAGCATAGTTAAATGTTATCAGTTCTGTGAGAGCAGTGTTTGCAGAGAAGAGTGAGCCGGGAAAAACTAGAGAAGAGCTTGTCTTTGAGGTTAACACTGGACAGTGTATAGGCGTTTGCCCAGAGGAGGGAGGCTGAGAGAGGACCCTCACATGGCTTTCTGTCAGAGGTTTTGTAGGAAGGCATTTACCGCTTTGGCAGCAGAGTGGTGTGTAGACAAACCCCAGGGCCTGTTATAATTCTATAGCTCTATCAATGATTGCCTTCTAAAATAAAACTTTACAGACAGAAACCTAACATTACACTCTATTCTTCATTTTGCCTGAGGTTGAATGAAATTGTCATTTCTGGTAACATTTCTTATATAAAGAGACAGAATTATTACAACTCTTCGGGAAAATGCCTGTCGGCAGTAAAGAGCACTTGTTTCCAAGGGAAGACAGCGTCCCTTTCCAAATCCTCTTTTCTTCTCCCTCCGGCGCCTCTGCATATTCCGTAGTTGACTACATCCTCTGTTTTCTATTCTGTGTGGCAGGATGTTACAAAGAGGGTCCCTCATATCTCTATCTTGCTTTGTGTCCGGACACACTAATCTTTTTGTTAGGTCGTGGTTGGTCACTTCAGCCTAAACGCCATGAAACCTCTGGGGAAAAGTGGTCAGTGATGAACTTTTGTGACAAACATCAGTTCAAAGCCTGTGCAGTGTTAGGGTTGATGGAAGCTGTAATGGTCCATGAGAAGAGGCTCACAGGGGGTCCTTTTTCAGGGCAAAAGGACAGATGGTTTTCTCTACTCGAGATCATACACAATGCACAATAGCTCCAGGACTTGCTCCTAGCCCATGTTACATGCCCGCCTTCTTCATGATGGGAACGGACACTTTTTATAGACCCAGCAGGGGGCCGTTTACTCGTTGCTACTGTTCTTTTCAGCTGTTTTGTTGGTAGGCTAAGCTTGCCCTTTTGTAGAGTGACAAAAAGGGATTTAGTAAAACACTGGCTCCATAAAGAGGGTCATTGTGTATACACGTACCTACCATGTAAAAACTAACATATTTTAAACAGAGTCAAAGGAAAGTTCAACAATCAATAACTCTGGGTCTCAATTATTTGTGGTAAAATATAATCAAGGTTTTCATTGTGTTAATGCATGCTTAAAATTTTCATAGAGAAAGTTAATCATCTGTGTATTATATAAGATACACTGTATATTATTTCTAGATAATTTAAAATATCATAACCATATATACTGTACCAAACTACTTAAATATCTATTGTAACAGTTTTAATTGCTGAATTTAGTCATAATTTTTCAGTTATACATAGGATATGGTTTTCCATTTATACTTTCAAATGTCTTAAATGCTTAATTTAGCTTTACAAAGAAAGAGATAGCTTTGTATATTTCTTTGAATTCTTAGACTGTTTGTTTTAATAGAAATTAATTGGAAAGATAATTTCTAGCATTTTCATGTGATTGCTTCTGTCCCTTAGGACTTGGCATATTTCCTACATATTCAGCAATATTAATATAAAATATTAGATGAAAGAATTTTATATAAATTCACTAAATAAAAGATAATCTGCTTTCCATAGTTGTCAGTTAATCTGTGGAAATGACTTCTTCCTCTGTAAACCAGTCTAAAGCTAAAAAGGATAATATTGGTTTAGTTTATTAGAATATTATTAAATTGTGTATTTTTCTTTTCATCTCTTTGTGCTATATCAGAAATTGGAAATTTGAGATGAAAATAATCTTTACATAGAAAACTAGGGTGTTTTTTAATTAAAGAATCAGAAAAGCAGATTTTGAATTGAGTTTTGATTGTCAACTTTTTTTCAAATTGAAAAAATAAAACATCTGATTGACAGGNTGGTGTTGGAGAAGACTCTTGAGAGTCCCTTGGACTGCAAGGAGATCCATCCAGTCCATCCTAAAGGAAATCAGTCCTGAATATCCATTGGAAGGACTGATGCTGAAGCTGAAACTCCAATACTTTGGCCACCTGATGGGAAGAACTGACATTTGAAAAGACCCTGATGCTGGGAAGATTGAAGGCAGGAGGAGAAGGTGATGACAGAGGGTGAGATGGTTGGATGGCATCACCAACTCAATGGACGTGAGTTTGAGTGAACTCTGGGGGTAGTTGATGGACAAGGATGCCTGGTGTGCGATAGTCCATGGGGTCGCAAAGAGTTGGACACAACTGAGTGATTGAACTGAACTGAAGAAAAGCAGAGGCGTAGTAAAAAGTCAGTTTCATGGAGACAGGAAAGTATGGTTCCAGTTCTCAGAGTCCAGGCTGAGTGTGAGGGTAGAGAGGTTTAGTTCTGAGATAGATAAGAAGACTGACTAGATGGGTTTGAATATTCAGAAAGGCATCCCAGAGAAACCTCTTCAGCTTTGAAGGCAAACTCTATGTCTCCAGGATTAAGGATAGAACAGAATGCAAAGATAACATAGGAATGGGCATCAAACCCACTCTTTGAGAGTCAGTAATGTTAGTGAACCATTGATCAAAACCACCTACCTTGGCCAGGCACATTGATGACCACTTGCATGAGTTGCCTCCCAACAGGAGGTCCTATTCAGGAGAATTCAGGAGGTGCCCAAAGAAGAGAGGAGACACCATACCATTACACTGTCCTGCCAACCTCCCAGAATCCTTCATGTTGTAATCCATCTTGGCTGAAAGATGCACGTGCCACCAGAAGGACCCTGTGAGTGAGAGAAGTTGCTCAGTCGTGTCCAACTCTTTGCAACCCCATGGACTGTAGCCCACCAGGCTCCGCTATCCATGGGATTTTCCAGGCAAGAATACTGGAGTGGGTTGCCATTTCCTTCTCCAGGGGATCTTCCCAACCCAGGGATTGAACCTGGGTCTCCCACACTGTAGGCAGAAGCTTTACCATCTAAGCCACCAGGGAAGTTAGAAAGACGGTGAGTCAGACCAAAAAAGCGCCAAGCAACCCAGAAACCAACTTCATTACCACAAAACCGGAAACTGTGAGCCACGTGGCAGAGCANCTCCAGGGGATCTTCCCAACCCAGGGATTGAACCTGGGTCTCCCACACTGTAGGCAGAAGCTTTACCGTCTAAGCCACCAGGGAAGTTAGAAAGACGGTGAGTCAGACCAAAAAAGCGCCAAGCAACCCAGAAACCAACTTCATTACCACAAAACCGGAAACTGTGAGCCACGTGGCAGAGCACTTCTCCTGAGTTCCCTTACCCTACTACTCTCTGCCCGGGCACCCCCTCCCAATAAAATCTCTTGTTTTGTGTCCTTGGACAACTCATTTCTGTATGTTACATTAGACCCCTGAAAAGGGTCTCCCTTCTTGCTACAGTAAAGCTTCTTAGAGGAACAAGCACCCAAGCTGAGACTTACTGCAAGAAAAACATCAGCCAAGCTAAGGAACATGTATGCTGTGGGAGGGTACATTCAGGTGGAAGGGACAGCACAGACCCGGCGGTGAGAGATCCAGTGCTCTCCATTGCACTGGAGAGCTGCAGGTCATTCAGGAGGAAGGGCTGAGGTGGCCGATCACCAAGAGTCTTGTTAAATGTGTATGCTAGGGAGTTTGGGCTTTTTCACGAAGGCAATATGGAGCCTTTAAAGAATTTTAGCTGTAAAAGAAAACCACGATTCATATACATTTTTGAAAAATCATACTGTTTGCTAGAGAATGGTTTGGGGAGGGGCATGACCAGAGGCAAGGAAAACACTTATACTATTTATGATGCTGAAGTCACATGGACTCATTTTTATGTTCTCTGATCTGAAAATTCATGAAGTTCTAGACCCTAAGAGCTGAGTCAGACTCTTTTTGACCCCAGGAACTGTAGCCTACCAGGCTGCTCAGTCCATGGGATTTTCCAGGCAAGAGTACTGGAGTGGGTTGCCATTTTCTTCTCCACTAAGAATTGACAAGAACCCTTAAAAATCATCCAGACCGGTACTTCCCTTGCAAATTATAGTGCAGACTTGCAATGACTCACCCCTTCCCCTGACCCTGAAGGGGAGCGGGCAGAGGGCATGGAGGGGCCGAACAAGCTCCCTGTCACTGGGGAGGCTGAGAGGCAGAGCAGATCTTGGGAAAGAGCATCCTGGTCCATCCACCCACCCAAGCAGTGATTGACTTCCCTCTACCCTGATCTCATCCAAGGAAAACACATGTCTTTCAAAACATGGAGAAATGTGTACCCAGAGTGTGCTTCAGCAACTCAAAAGCCAATTATGGTCCATCTAATCTAACCCGAGCTGATTTCCTCAGGTGGCCAAGTGAGAGGTCAACAGGCCACTCCTGAGGATTTCCACAGAGCTCAGCCAGAACATGAAGTTCCCAGCACGTCCCCAGGGCCGACAGCTCAACTGCTGAAGAGTTAAGCAGTTGAGTCTTTTAATTTCCCTCCTTCTCATGATAATTATAAATATGACACAGTGAACTACAGCAAACTCCCCTAGAGGTAAGGATTCAGTATTCTTTCACAAAGGAAACAAAAAGAAATTGTCCATATTTTACATTCCCACATGTGTATGGTTTTCACTGACGCCGATTTGAAAAAGACAAAGAGGTATTATTTTCTAATGAAAAAAGTAATCTGCACATCCACGTATCGAGTTTATGTGACTCTCTTTTTGCAGTCTGTGCCCTTGCTATAAAACCGTGATTTCGAGAGCAGTTCATTCATGGAGAAGCTGTGAGTGCCCTCTAGAGGAATCTTGCCTCCATTGCAGCTACACACTGTAGACTGGGTACATAGAGCCGCTCTTGTCCAGGTTGAATTACGGACAGCGTCCATTTCTCAGGATATGTGCGCAAAGTTTAGGTCCATTTTCAGCTTCTCTTTTTTAAATTCAGACCTGAAGTCAGTACTCCTGATCATAGTAAGAGCTGAGCTGGATGAAATTTGTGTGCATGTGTGCCCAGTAGCTCAGTGGTGTCCACTCTGCGACCCCATGAGGTACATGCAGTCCGCCAGAATCCTCTCCGCGGAATTTTCCAGACAAGGATACTGGAGCGGGTTGTCATTTCCTACTGCAGGGGCTCTTCCCGACCCAGAGATTAAACCCATGTCTCCTGCTTGGCAGGTGGAGTCTTTACCACTTGAGCCACCTGGGAAGCCCAGATGAAATTTAGTGAACATTATTAACTATTGTGAAGATGGTTTCCTCTCTGCTGGGCTGATCCCAGAGCACAGCACAGCTCAGCCCCCACAGAAGGATTTAACCAGGAAAACGTTAAGTCCACGGTGTGGACAGTCCTCACTTCCATGTTGGCAAGAACCATTACTGCCCAAAAGGTGAGTCTCTAACCTCTACAAGACCATCTTGTTCCCTTACTCCGAGGTTGCACAAATCAGGGCAGAGGCCCAATCAATGCCATTTAGAATCAATGTCACCAGGACCCTGGGCAAGTCAGGTAACTTTTTAAAATAAAAGCTGAAAATATCCTGGAAATGTTGCATCAGCAGATTTGGGGATAGAGGGCTACAAGCCAATAAAATCTTGATAGAAATGCATTTTGAACTCTTTCCTCTGCTTGAATATGCTGCTCAATTTTGAGAGCAATCGAATAACACCAATGTGTGAAAATTCACTTCAAATAGATGAATAATTCTTATGTGAGAAGCTCTGGTATATGGTGTGATTGGAAACTGTTATCTTGAAGTTATTTAAATCTTCATGGGAAAAAATTATTTTTTACTTATTGAGAATACCTCTTTTGTGTAACACACTAAAAATATTTTGAAAGATCCCTGGTGATGTGGCTCAATAAAAATCTCATTAAGTTGAGTGGAAATGGGGACTTCCCTGGCAGTCCAGTGGTTAAGAGTTTGTTTCCATCACCAGGGAGATGGGTTTGATCCCTGGTTAGAGAAGTAGGATCCTACATGCCCCCGGGTGTGGCCAATAAATCAGTAAATGGAATGGAAATGAATTGACTTGGTTTGAATCATGGAATATTTTAAAACTAATATTAGGCAGCTTCCCAGGTGGCACTAGTGATAAAGAATCCACCTGCCAACGAAGGAGACCTAAAAGACACGGGTTCATTCCCTGGGTCAGGAAGATTTCCTGGTGAAAGGAATGGCCAGGAACCCCACTCCAGTTAAATTCCATGGGCAGAAAAGTCTGGTGGGCTACAGTCCATGAGGCTGCAAATGGTTAGACACAACTGAGTGACTGAGCATACATACATACACAGATAATTCAGAGATAGCAGTCGCTTCTGATTATGTCAAATCCTGGATCTGTTAATGCCGATTCCTTTTGATAAAGTGAAACGAACAGTTCTTAGAGCCAGAAAACTCCAGGTTCAATGCCATTTGAGGCTGCAGATCCCAGTCCACAAACATGAAACTTTTTAGTTGGTCTAAAGATAGTTCAGCTGGTATAGAAGACCTGTGTTCGATCCCTGGGTTGGGAAGATCCCCTGGAAACGGGAAAGGCCAGCCACTCCAGTATTCTGGCCTGGAGAATTCCATGGACTATACAGTCGCAAAGGGTTGGACAGGACTGAGCCACTTTCACTTTCATTTTCAACTAAGCTTAATTTCTGTAATGAGCTCCTGTTCCACCAGGGGGCAGAAATGTGCTCTGAGTCAATCACAGCTTCTCTACGCTGGCACTTGATGGAGATGAAAAGGGGATTGTGCCATGACATAGCATGGCAGGCCGGCTGCTAGTCTTGGTCGTTACCTCTGCCCTCTGGCACATCCACTGAGCTGTCCCCTTCCCGTCCAGTGTTAAGCTGCATCACTGCACAGTCATTGCCAACCTCCACTGTGTTCCCAGAGATTCCTACCTTCCGGTCTGGTCTTCCCCTGCAGGATCCATGCCTTTCCGGGAAAAAAACGGGAGATCACGCTGCTGCTGGGGAACTCAGTGAGGCTGGCCCAAGCCCCACTGCCAAGGCACACCACAGCCAGGTTCCCGGGGGTCTCATCGCTACCTGGAAAGAGGATCACAGATCACTCTGCACTTTGACTCTGCCCCACCCCCAAAACTAGAGGGGCTCTTGTTTTCCCCTAATCCTCACCCCCAACCCACCTGGAGGATGAAGCATAAGGGTCTTTCTTTCTGGGGCAACCACAGTGTCTCCTCCCTTTCACTTCTCCGGTTCTCCCTACCCCACATCCCCGAGCTGTGATGGCTGATTTTATGTGTCAACTTGATTAGGCTAGGGGATGCCCAGAAAGCTAGAGAAGCATTACTTCTGGGTGTGTTTGGGAGTGTCTCCTAAAAAGACTAGCGTTTGAATGCTACTAGGCTGAGTAACAGAGAAGGCAATGCCACCCCACTCCAGTACTCTTGCCTGGAAAATCCCATGGACGGAGGAGCCTGGTAGGCTGCAGTCCATGGGGTCGCTAAGAATCGGACACAACTGAGCGACTTCACTTTCATTTTTCACTTTCATGCATTGGAGAAGGAAATGGCAGCCCACTCCAGTGTTCTTGCCTGGAGAATCCCAGGGACGGGGGAGCCTGGTGGGCTGACATCTATGGGGCCACACAGAGTCGGACACGACTGAAGTGACTTAGCAGCAGCAGCAGCAGGCTGAGTAAAGGTCAGCCACATCAGTGTGGGTGGGCAGCACCCAACCCCTGTCTATCTGTCTGTCTATTTATCACCTATCTATCTTCCCTGGTGACTCCATGGTAAAGAATCCACCTGCCAGTGTGGGATCTCTGGGTTGGGAAGATCCCCTAGAAAAGGAAATGGCAACCAATTCCAGTATGCTTGTCTGGGAAATCCCATGGTCAGGTTATAGTCCATGGGGTTGCAAAGAGTCAGTTACGACTTAGAGACTAAAGCAACAACATCTATCTTATCCATCCATCCTCTACTATCTACCCTATTAGTTCTGTTTCTCTGAACAACCTTGACTAATACACCCAGAGAATCTCTACCTAGCCTGAGAGGGTTTCCCCTGAGTCATCAAGTGTTTCTGTGCCCTGTCCATTTCCTTTAAATCCTTTCCTACGATTACGATGGTTGTGATGCCAGGGAATCTAGGTGCTACAGGAATTGGTGGAAGAATCAAGAAACATTGAAGAGAAAACAATATGTTACAGCTCCAAAACTTACTGTAGACCATAGGCAAGCTCCTTATTCTCTCTGAGCCTCAGTTTCTTCATCAGTCAAAAGGGGAAATGGTATCTATCCCATAGGGATGCAAGAAGGGTGGACTTGAAACTCTTAGCTCAGCTCCACACGCAACGACTCCCACATCCTCTGCTCATTCTGTTAGCGCTGTTGGACAGCAGAGAACAGAGATCAGAGTGTCCAGAGCAATTGCTCTCTAATAAAGAGAGAAGGCTGGAGGGAAAGTACATAGGTATGCCCAGGGGACAGAATAGTGGGAGAAAGAGGAGGCTGCCACGCATTTGGGAAAAGCAAAGAACAAAGGTGCAGAATGACCAGGCCCGTAAGAGCTGTTCCAGCCTGACACATGACATTCCTTACCTTAGGAAGATGGCTCCAGAGGCTTGCTCAGCCAAACCCCACCGTCCGGATAATGCATCCGCCACCTCAGTGTGCCCATGCATGCTCAGTCGCTTCGGTTGTGTCCCACTCTTTGCAACGCTATGGACTGTGGCCCTCCAGGCTCCCCTGTCCATGGGATTCTCCAGGCAAGAATCCTGGGGTGGGTTGCCATGCCCTCCTCCAAGGGATCTTCCCAAGCCAAGGACTGAACCCACATCTCTCATGTCTCCTGCACTGGCAGGCAAGTTCTTTACCACTAGCACCGCCTGGGAAGCAGCCACAGGGACAGGATTTAAAAAACAGATCATAGCTCAGCAGCAGATACCTATAGTCCTGAAGCCTCACTTCTGCCACCTGCTGGGCAAAGTCCTAAATGGTGGTTTCTCTGACTTTCTACTCTGATCCAATTGATTACTTTCATGAAACTCGACCATACATTTCATCCTTTCTCTCCCCAAGCTCCATCTCATTCTTAAATGAGAGCTCTTTGGTTTCATATATCTTTAGCAACACTATCTCACCCAACCAATAATATGGTAATTAAAGAATTTCCCAAAACTCTGGTTCCTTGATGTCAGAAAGCCATTTGCTTTTCTCTGATGCATCTATTAGCCTATTATTTTCATTTAGCTTATTTGTACACAACATTCTACTTCTCTAGACTCTCAGATTACTGATTTTTATGCTTTTTCCTTAGCACTTAATGCAGTTCATAAATTTTATTCTTAAAATTTAGTCATAAATGACACTAAAAGCCCACGCTGCTGAATAAAAACGGCAGCAAATCAAGTTTGGAATATCAGGCACCAGTGTCAGTTATCAATTCTATATCCACACATTTCAAATTAAGGTATTTCCCTGTTGTCTAAATATACGTTTTCTTAAAGCTTTCTCTGACTTTATATCAAGCCCCAAACTTAAAAACATTTTAAAAGAGAAAAGAAACCAAAATATTCACTTGTTTTTTGTTGTTGTTCTGTTGTTCTTTTTGCTGTTATTCAATACTGGACTTTCTGAGGTGTATGCATAAAAATCACCTCAGTTCAGCTCAGTTCAATTCAGTCGCTCAGTCGTATCTGACTCTTTGCGACCCCATGAATCGCAGCACGCCAGGCCTCCCTGTCCANAGTTGATTCATTGGAAAAAGACTCTGATGCTGGGAGGGATTGGGGGCAGGAGGAGAAGGGGACGACAGAAGATGAGATGGCTGGATGGCATCACTCACTCGATGGACATGAGTCTGAGTGAACTCCGGGAGTTGGTGATGGACAGGGAGGCCTGGCGTGCTGCAGTTCAAGGGGGGCGGGGCAAAGAGTCGGACACAGTTTAGCAGCTGAACAACAGTAATATGTAAAGCAATGAAGTTGAGCTGTGGGGCCAAGGTAGGTGCAGGGAGGTGAACTGCAAGGACACTCATTGCATCAGGAGCACAGTGGATTGTCAGTTCAAGAACTCAAGCTCTTGCTATCTCTTCAAGGAAGTCAGAGAGTGCACCAGGTCATACTTGCTTTTCCAGGGGGAGCCTCTTCACACCCTCCGTTTCTGGGTCCTAGCCTACGCAGGCCCTGTCTGCTTCTTCCCTATGGAAGGAGACTCAGGCCCCAGAGAAACCCTGCGAGCGATGAGCTGCTCTTGTGCGAGGATCACATGGAGGTCCTGATTTACAGTTCTTCGAAAAGCAAATCATTCACTATCTCAGCAAAAGTCCTCCAAGGACATTCCTGAGTTTCAGTGGGAGGAAAAATGAGTTGCTTTATGAGCTCTTTCAGCGTGTTTCTGAGCTGTTGAATGTTACAATATGCTGCAATGTTATAGCCTTATCTATAAATTGGGCCTGAGTGTCAAAGACAGGCTGTTCCTGAACTCACAAATGATTGTGTTCCCAAAGTTCACTTGCAGGTGAGTTATTAGCAATTCAGGATGCCTTTTATCCATATAGTGTAGGCTAGAGCTCCTGGAAAATCCCATGGACGGAGGAGCCTGGTGGGCTGCAGTCCATGGGGTCGCGAAGAGTCAGACACAACTGAGTGACTTCACTTTGTCTTTTCACTTTCATGCATTGGAGAAGGAAATGGCAATCCACTCCAGTGTTCTTGCCTGGAGAATCCCAGGGGCAGCAGAGCCTGTGGGCTGCCATCTATGGGGTCGCACAGAGTCGGACACGACTGAAGTGACTTAGCAGCAGCAGCAGCAGCAGCAGCAGCAGAGCTCCCAAAGCATATTGATTCTTACCATAAGCAAGACAGAACTCTGGTTGTTTCCTGAACTTGACCCTGAACCTCAGAGACCTCCCAAACTCTTGAGTCCTGAGCTCTATTGGGCCTGAGAGCAGGACTGGAAGGAGAGGAAGAAACCTGGCATAGAGTCTCCCAGGGGTTCAGCATCCATGGGCAATGCTGGGGATGTGGGGCCACCAAGGACCAGAGCATCTGGGAATGAGACTGTCACCATATGGATGGCTGCAGAGGGCCACAGATACCAACTGGCCAGACACAGCCTGTAAGGCAGGCCTATCTATATTATTGCTATCCAACTAGTAATGATTAAGAGACAATAAACAATTCAGAGGCCACGAATTTCTGAAAGGTACTTGCTGTCACAAGTACACAAACTAGGTGGCTTAACACAACAGAATTTTATTTTTATTTTTTGACCTCACCATGTGACATGTGCAACCTTAATTCCCTGACCAGGGATCAAACCCTTGCCCTCTGCATTGAAAGGTGGAATGCTAACCACTGGACCACCAGGGAAGACCCAAAACAACAGAACTGTGTTCTCTTACAGCTCTCAAGGCTGAAAGTTTGAGATCAAGATATTGGCAGAACTGACTGTTGCCTGTAATCTTGGCCTTCCTTGGCTTGTAGCTACATAACCCCCGTTTCTGCTTTGGTTGTCATTTAGCCTTCTTCCTGCTAAGCATCTGTGTCTTCACACAGCCTTCTCAGTCTCTGCTCTTCTTTATAAACCATAAAGTGATTGGAACCATTAGATTATGGTTCACCCTAATGACCTCATCTTAATTTTTTTAATTTTCATTTATTAATTTTATTTCATTTTGGCTGCACTGGGCCTTCATTGCTCTATGAGAGCTTTCTCTAGTTTCAGAGAGCATGGGCTTCACTGGTTATGGTGCACAGACTTAGCTGCCTCACAGCATGTGGGATCTTCATGGACCAGGGATCAAATCTGCATCCCCTGCGTTGGCAGGCAGATTCTTAAACACTAGACCACCAAGGGAGTCCCTCATCTTAATTTGATTACATCTGCAAAGAGCTTACTTCCAAATAAGGACATATTTACAGGTACCAGCAGTTAAGACTTCAACACATCTTAAAAAAAGAAAAGACATCAACATATCTTTGTGGGGGGAGTGCATAATTCAACCTATACTAAAAGCCATATACTCTATCATCCATCCCCCCCAAAATTTCCTCTCCACTGTGCAGGATACATAACATAAAGCCTCTGCTTAAATTCTGCCAATGATAGACAGGCAACCCATTCTATTTTCAGGTTACCTCAGTCATGAGTAACTTCATTCCTAAATATGATCCCAAATTTCTTCCAGACTTTCACCTATTGATTCCAGCTTTCCCTTAGGAAACTACATAGAATAAATCCAATCACTCTTGACAGAATCCTTTTGTATCTACTAAGCCCTGCCAGTTGGCCTCCATATATTTTCTTAAGGCTAAATTCTCCAGATCTTCATGTAACATAGATTTAGGCTGTTTCTTAGCATCATAGCCATGGAACTCTGTACTTGGTCATTGATCTCAGCCCATCTTACATGCTTTCAAATGGACTTCCCTGGTGGTCCAGTGGAGAAGGCAATGGCACCCTACTCCAGTACTCTTGCCTGAAAAATCCCATGGATGGAGGAGCCTGGTAGGCTACAGTCCATGGGTCACTAAGAGTCAGACACGACTGAGCGACTTCCCTTTCACTTTTCACTCTCATGCACTGGAAAAGGAAATGGCAACCCACTCCAGTGTTCTTGCCTGGAGAACCCCAGGGATGGAGGAGCCTGGTGGGCTGCTGTCTATGGGGTCGCACAGAGTTAGACACGACTGAAGTGACTTAGCAGCTGCAGCAGCAGGTGGTCCAGTGATTAGGATTCCACACTCTTACTGCTAAGGTCTCAGGTTCAATTCCTGGTCAGGGAATTAAGATCCCACAAGCCATGATGTCTGGCCAAAAAAAGAGAAAGAATAAGCTTTCCTGACCAAAAGCACATAATACAGGTATAGGAGTCAACGGGTTCATTTACCCTCCAAGATCTGAGTATTATACATTTGTTGTTGTTTAGTTGCTAAGTTGTATCTAATTCTTTTGTGATCCTCATGGACTGTAGTCCACCAAGCTCCTCTGTCCGTGGGGTTTCCCAGGCAAGAATACTGACATGGGTTACCATTTCTTTCTCCAGGGGATCTTCCCAACCCTGGGATCAAATTGATCTCTCCTGCATTGCAGGAAGATTCTTTATCACTGAGCCACCAGGAAAGCCCATTACGTGTCTACGGAAACTCAGAATTGTGTTGAGATTTCTGTTTTGTCCTAGATGGTTTGGATTTTATTTGCTTATTTGTTTTTCCAGAAGGACATAGAGCTTAGGGACCAAGTTAGACTATTGACTCAGATCAAGTTTGCAGTCAGCTGAGTGCTCTGAGCTTTCTCATAACACCAACTTTCTCACTCATTGCTGGATTGCTTCCTCCTGAACACCCTGCATATTGATTCCTGTTAACTTTCCTCTTAATTCTCTTGTTTCTTCAACACAGCACATTCAGACCTTTGCAATTTTTTGTCTGTTTTTCCCACATTAACTACCCAACCCAGCTCTGAGTGTCTGCCCTCCAGCAGAAAAGTAGAAAGAGGAAAGACAACTAGTATTTATAATATTTATCAAGACGCTACTAAGCTGGACTAGACAGTTGTTTCTTTTTCATTGACGTCAACACACACATAGAAAAGCGCACAAACATAAATACACAGTTCAATGAATTATCACAAAGCAAATGCCTGTGTAAACCACCCATGTCAAGAAGGAAAGCATTAAATTAAGCTGGAATATTTTAAGAAGCATTTTTCTCTTTAAATCCTCAGACCTAGTTGGTAATTTTTATTAAACCTGGTTTACAAATGATGAAACAGACTCAGAAAGGTGAAGCAGCATGCCAGCACCCCACAGCTAGGAAGTAATGGGGCATGGAGTGACTCCCCACAATTGCTCTTCCCACAGTGGGTGGGACTTGAAGAACGAGAGATGCGACCCAACACTCGCACAGGGCAGGCACAAGAGCATGTCAGGCAGAGAAACCAGCAGACAAAGCCAGGTGGGAGGAGACACGCCCTGCGTGCGGTCAGAGAGCTCAATGTACCTGGAGCACAGGCTCCTTCCTGGTGGGAGAACAGTGGCTGGAAATGAGGCGTGTTGGTTGATAGGCTCACAAATCTGGATACTGTTTTGCATCGGTGAAAAAACCGCTAAAGCTTTTCAGAACTCGGCTTTAGGATAAAATAGTTCATTTTGCAGAGCTTTGTCAGGTTGGCAGGCTATATTGCTCAGTCAGATTTCTTGAAGTCTTGAAAAGCTGAGATTCAAAGTTTAGGGGATCTCATAGTTAAGGGTTAAAGAGAGCAGAAAGAAACGACAGGACAAGCCCTTAGGAGACTGGCCAAAAAGGCTGCCTAAGGGTCTATAGAAGGTGCCCGTGGGATATTTGTCTCCTTCCTGGAAGAACAGAGCTGTGACAAAACGGACTAGAAGATTCCTTTAGTGATCTGGGGCAGCTGACCGTTTATCTATAGGCTGGTGTGAAGATTTGTTATTTTCTGCGTAGGTTAAGGAACCAATTTTTGAAAGGAAAGAAATAAAAAGATATTTCTTTGAATATATTAAAAATGGGGACAATCGTGTGTTTGTGAGTGTTTAACAATTTCACAAATTGTGGAAGTAGCCAATCAAATAAGAAAAGGGGGGACTTCTCTGGTGGTCCAGTGGTTAAGACTCTGATGCGGGGTGCAGGTTTGATCCCTGGTGACAGAACTAGGATCTCACATGCTATAGGGTATGGCAAAAAAAAAAAAAAGAGTGAGTAAATAAGAAAAGCAAAAGGAAGCAAAGGCTATTTATTAAGAGCTTGCTATGCCAAAAGAATCGGCCACCATCACTTACATTTGGCAGACTCGAAGACAAGCAGAAGAGGAGGAAGGCTTCAGTTGTGCGCTGGTGGAGACTTTTGTTCCAAAGCTGTAGGTGGCTAACTAGAGCCGGGCATCCGTGTGGTCAGCTAGGAGCACATATTTGGTTGTTTCTAGTTGATCCTAAGCCGGAAGTGGAACAAAAATTAAAGATGTTATCAATCATCAGTGAAGTCCTGGCCACTTGGGATCCATTGTTAAGAAGTTATTGTTTAGCTCCTTGAATTGTCACTAGAGATGACACTTGAGTTTCCTACAAGTCTGACTTACAGCAGGGTGGCTTCCTGGCCAAGTTTTTGCAGACAAAGTGTTGGTTTCCTGAGCAGGTTGCTACAGGTGCTGGGTCAGGGTTCTCGTTTTAGACCCTAATCTGGCCGTTGTGCATTTGTCTCTTGAAATGAAAGGTGAAGAAAGGAACTATTAAAAATGAGAGTGGGCAAAGCAATAACAGCAGAAGAATAGGACAAAGGAAAACTGAAAGAGGAGGGGTGGGAACCGTCTTGGAGAAATGAGATCACAGCTTTTTAAAAGAAAAGCCCATCATCCACTGTGACCAGAGCACGGGAAGGGAGGAGAGGTGATGATGATAAGGAGAGGCTGAATCATCAAGGACCTTGAATAAAAGATCATGGAGTCAGGAGTCGATGTCCAAGACAGTGGAGAACCACGCAGAACTTTCCAACACGGCTGGCAGAGGTTCTGAAGTGTGGCTCCAAAAGAAAGTCTGGTAACAAATCTAAAACACCACTCTATTTGTTTTATTCCCCTGCTTACATTGTCTAGAATATCCTCTCCCTTCTTCCCTCTCTGACAAACTCATCTTAATCCTAAATTCAGCTTCACTTTCTCTGGGAAGCTTTCCGAGTCCATCTAAGGCAAGTCAGCCAGTCTCACTTTGGGGTCCTCAGGGTACTTCCTATTCTCCTGGTTAGAGCAACGATCTCATGAACAGAACGTGATTTCCTGGATCATGTCCCACACTAAAGAGCTGTCCTGAGAGGAGGGATATGTTTGATTCATCTTTGAGCTTCCACTGATTGGCAGAGTGTCTGGGAAAAGTAGGCATTTAAAGGCATGTGTTGTCATGGATGACTGGGTTAGACGGTGGATCTGCACGGGCATGTGGGACTAGAGCAGTGGGGGCTGAAAGAGGGTAGTAGCAGTGTGAATGGAGCTATTTAGGACTAAATCCTGGGAGTCACCTGATCACCTAGGAAATGTACTTTATTTATTTGTTTTTATTTTGGCTGGACCGGATCTTCATTGCAGTGCCTGGGTTCTTCATTGCAGCATGCAGGTTTCCCCTACTTGAGGCACATGCAAGCTCTCTAGTTGTGCCTTCTCTTGTTTCAGAGCAGCATGTGGGACCTTAAATCCCCAACCAGGGGTCGAGCCCTCATTGCCTGCATTGTAAGGTGGATTCTTAACCACTGGAGCAGCAGGGAAGTCCCAGGAAATGTACTTTAAAAGCAGATCTTCAGGCCATTTCTAGATCTACTGACTCAGAGTCCCCAGAAATAGGACTTCAAATCTAAATTCATTTAACACTCAACCAAGTTTGGGAACCACTGATACAGGCAGTACCATGGACCAAATTCCGGCGACTCACGGAAGACAGGGGGAGGGGAAAGAGTTGTCTCAGCCCTGGATTTGATCTTCAAGGAAGACAATAAACCCACGTGAGGGAAGGATTCCCAGAGAAGGCAGAGAGTTATGTTCTTTTGCACAAGTTGGGTGTGGGGTGTCCACTTGGATCCAGACGTAAATGTCCCTTCAGCAGCTGGGATTCAGGTATGGTGCTCGCTGGAGACATTTGTCACTTATGATCTTGAGAATTTGACTTTGGCAGGGAAACGATCATGCTGCCATAATCACTGGTCTTGGTTGTTTAGCAGAAGCAGGTTAAACTTGCTTTTCAGTTCAGTTCAGTTCAGTTCAGTCTCTCAGTTGTGTCCGACTCTTTGCGACCCCAGGAATTGCAGCACGCCAGGCCTCCCTGTCCATCACCAACTCCCGGAGTTCACTCAGACTCATGTCCATTGAGTCAGTGATGCCATCCAGCCATCTCATCCTCTGTTGTCCCCTTCTCCTCCTGCCCCCAATCCCTCCCAGCGTCAGAGTCTTTTCCAATGAGTCAGCTCTTTGCATGAGGTGGCCCAAGTACTGGAGTTTCAGCTTTAGCATCATTCCTCCCAAAGAACATCCAAGACTGATCTCCTTCAGAGTGGACTGGTTAGATCTCCTTGCAGTCCAAGGGACTCTCAAGAGTCTTCACCACAGTTCAGCACCATCAAACTTGCTTTTACCTTTTATAATTGATTTAGCCAAAAAACCAGTATTGATAATCTAGGAAGAAGCAATACATTCAATGTGCTCTCTATAGTCCAGGAGTGAATTGGTATTTGCATAGCTGCTTATTTCTCAGTTTAAAGCTTTAAAAGAAATTAAAGGAAAGATATCTTTGCTAATATAGACTTTAAAAGAGATCACTTTAAAACTCTAGTGAGTGTTACTAATTGACTTGAAACTCTATTTTTACAAATAAATCTTGGATGCATAAATTGATATTAAAACTCCACCTCGACCGCAAAAGGACAAAAACCATGTATGCAAAGACATGTGACCTAATCAATTTTCAAATTAACCTGAAATTATTATTTGAATTCATATTTTGTAAATGTCATGGGTCCTTGCCCTGGGGCACAGATAGAAATCTGATCTACTGAATGACATGAAATAGAGAATGGCGTCATTTCTCTGGTGAATATGAACCAGCATTGGGACCCATCTGGATAATTTACATAAAAATTGGACTTTCCTGTCCTGAATTATCTTTTACAGTGGACATCTGTAATACCTCTGTTTGGTCCCATTCTCCACTTGTCCATATCTACATGGCTACCACAGGAACTACCTTATTTTTATCGAGACTCCATCCCACCGATCAAAGTTCATTGGTCCACGGCAAGGCACCCTTGTCCCCATGGGCAGTTGGCTCTCTCCTGCAGGGTGTCTGACACTGACATCCAGCCCTGAAGGCAGTCCTTTCTAGTGCTAAAACGTTGAAGGGTAAAACTTAAAAACAGACAGCAGCCATGTTACCTGCCATGGGAGCAATACTTTTAATGGAAAGAATGAAACCCAAAGTGAAGAAGAAAAGAAATCCCCATGCACTCTAGCCCCTTGTTCCAGTAGGTTCTGAGACGGAACTGGAACTCTGAACTCTCATAGTCTACTTGGTTTGGTCTTCTTTCATCTCTATAAGTCAAGAATTCCTTTCAGCCTAATCTAGAGGAAGATGGGTTTCAAGAGTAGAAGATAATACAAGTTTCCTGCAAGCTTACTCCCCAGCTCAACGTCAGAGATGCTAACTTCCCTTAGAAACAAACAGCTGTAAAAGTTGGTGAGAAGATATGGCCTCTGTTATGGATTGAATTGTATCCCCCAAAAGATGTGAGCTCAGCTGTGTCCAACTTTCTGTGACCCTAAGGGCTGCAGCCCTCTAGGCTCCTCTGTCCATAGGATTTTCCAGGCAAGAATCCTGAAGTAGGTAGCTATTTCCCCCTTCATGGATATTCCTGACCCAGAGATCAAAACCATGTCTGACTTCTGCATTGCAGGCAGAGTCTTCACCTCTGAGCCACTGAGGAATCCCCCAAAGATGTCAAATCCTAACACACAGGATCTCAAAATTTGACCTTCTCTGGAAATAAGATCTTTGCAAAGTAATGAGTTAAGATGAGGTGATTATGGAGAAATAGTAGACCCTTAATCCAATACAGTTGAAGCATTTGGGCTTCCCAGGCAACACTAGTGGTAGGAAACCCACCTGTCAATGCAGGAGACCCAGGAGAAACAGGTTCAATTCTTGGGTCAGGAAGATCCCTCAAGAAGGAAATAGCAGCCCACACCAGTACTCTTGCCCAGAGAATCCCACAGATAGAGGAGCCTGGTGGGTTACAGTCCATGGGGTCACAAAGAGTCAGACACGACTAAAGCGACTGAGCGCAAACATGAGTCAGAGACACACAAGGGAGGAGATGGCATGTCATCACAGAGGCAGAGAGCAGAGCGAGGTGTCCACAGATCAAAGATGCCAAGGGCTGCTGTTGTTCCAGAAGGTAGAGGAGAGGCAAGGAAGGGTGCTCCCCTACAGGTTTCAGAGAGAATATACCCAGAATTGTAATTTCAGATTTCTAACTTCAAGAACTACGAAACAAAAATTCCTGTTAAATCATCCAGTCTGTTTGGCAGCCCTAGGAAACTTGTGGCCTCTGAGATACTTTCTGTCTAAATTCCGCTGCTTCCGTGTTACTATGAGGTTGAGAAGGGGCAAAAGGCACCAAGTTCTTTCCTTTTCCACGTTCAGGAACTGAAGATCCAAATCAGTAGGGCTGGAGGGGAGCAATGTTGGGGCCGGGGGAGCAAGACTGTGGGATTATAGACTTTTCTTATAATGCTTTATACCTGGGAGGTGCCAAACAGAGCTTGTGTACTAACACCTAGCTAGGGGGTACTTCACACAGTACCCGATATAGAAGAGACCCTTAAAAAAGATTATTCTCCTAGATACATGTACTATACCAGGAACAGAAAAAGTACATTCAAAAGATTTCTATGAGCTTTACCTCCAACCCCATCTCACCCCCCAGCCCCAAGGATTCCAATTCTTTTTTGGATTTTTGGCCAAAGTTTCAGGATACTGAGGCCTCCTCCTTAAAAAATATTTATTCAGAATGTCTCACTTTACCCCCAAACACAAATCCTTCTTTCTGTCTTAATCAGAAGAAAAATTAATTGGAAATAAATGAACAGATAGATAAAATCCTCTTGGGCCTCCATAGCTGCCACACTGCCCCACAAAGGGGCAATTCTTCACACGTTTTCCAGTGCTGAGAGACTGCGTGTGCTTGCAAGTAGGTTTTCACACAGCTATAAGGTGAGAGTGCAGTGGTTTATCTTCCTGTGAGCAATTTCTCAAATTCATGCCTTGTCATTCACTCTAACATAAACAGTCAATTGTATTTATACAGGATAAATCTGTGTGTTTCAGAAAACTTTAAACTGTTCATTCCAGTTGAAAGTGGGTATGTCAGAAATATAGATCTCCAAAAAAATGGGGGAACAGATGAGTGAAGGTGCTAAAAGCTTTTAAAATATTTTAAAATAAAATATAAAAATATTTCAAATATTTTCAATGAGATATGGAGTTTCACTTTACCAGAAAACTAACAAATGCTTTAGCTGTATTTTAATAGCATCAAAACAAACAAGCAAATAAATGCACTTCTTGTTCTATGCTTGCTATTTGTTATAAATTTATTCATTTAATAAATATTTAAAGAACGTATACAATATATAAAACACTATGTTGTAATAGATATAAATTTAAGGTTCTTGCTTTCAAAGTGTTTATAATCTAATTTGAAATTTCAAAACAAGACTTGGGTAGTTAGAGACAATACAGAGCTTATTTGACTTATAGTGGGGTTACACTACCATAAGCCCACCATAATGTGATAATACCATTAAGTTGAAAATGTATTTAATACACTTAACCTACCGAACAAGGCTTCCCTAGTGGTTCAGTGGTAAAGAATCTACCTGCAATACAGGAGACAAGGTTTGACCCCTGGATCAGGAAGATCCCCTGGAGAAGGAAATGGCCACCTACTCCAGTATTCTTGCCTGGAAAATCCCATGGACAGAGGAACCTGACAGGCTGCAGTCTATGGGATCACATGAGTCAGACACAACCGTAGTGACTAAACAACAAACACTGAATATCATAGCTTAGCCCCATCCACTTTAAACGTGCTCAGAGTACTTCCATTAGCCTCCAGTTGGACAAAATCATCTAACACAAAACCTATGTGTTGAAATATCTCATGCAGTTTATGGACTACTGTCCTGCGAGGGAAAAGGAGCATGGCTGAATGGATACAGGATGGTTCCCAGTGTGTTAGCTGTTTCCCTTCGTGATCTCCTGGCTGACAGCTGTGGCTTCCACTGCCCAGCAACACAGAAGAGGATGTAGCATACGTCTCTAGATCAGGAAAAGATCCAAATTCAAAGTACAGTTTCTACTAAAGGCATATCACTGTTGCATCCGTGTAAAGCTGAAAACGAAGATCATGGCATCCGGTCCCATCATTTCATGGCAAATAGATGGGGAAACAGTGTCAGACTTTATTTTTCTGGGCTCCAAAATCACTGCAGATGGTGACTGCAGCCATGAAATAAAAAGACGCTTACTCCTTGGAAGAAAAGTTATGACCCAACCTAGATAGCATATTCAAAAGCAGAGACATTACTTTGCTGACTAAGGTCCATCTAGTCAAGGCTATGATTTTTCCTGTGGTCATGTATGGATGTGAGAGTTGGACTGTGAAGAAGGCTGAGCACCAAAGAATTGATGCTTTTGAACTGTGGTGTTGGAGAAGACTCTTGAGAGTCCCTTGGACTGCAAGGAGATCCAACCAGTCCATTCTGAAGGAGATCAGCCCTGGGATTTCTTTGGAAGGAATGATACTAAAGCTGAAGCTCCAGTACTTTGGCCACCTCATGGGAAGAGTTGACTCATTGGAAAAGACTCTGATGCTGGGAGGGATTAGGGGCAGGAGGAGAAGGGGATGACAGAGGAAGAGATGGCTGGATGGCATCCCTGACTCGATGGGCGTGAGTCTGAGTGAACTCCGGGAGTTGGTGATGGACAGGGAGGCCTGGTGTGCTACGATTCATGGGGTCGAAAAGAGTCAGACGCGACTGAGCGACTGAACTGAACTGAACTGAAAGCTGAAAAATGGTAAGTGGAGCCAGGATAAGTTGGGGACTGTCTGTGTATCACTAGGTGCCAAAGCAAGGGAGGGCCTACCAGCAGCTCTGGAGAGGATGGGTGAGGAGCAACAGAGGGGCGTGAGCTGGACTTGGGGGACAGGCTCAGCTCACATCTGGAGGGGCGCCCTCTTCAGGCCGGAAGAACACTCCTCGCAAAGGCAGAGGCAAGCAGCTCCGAGCTTTTACAAGCTAGCAGAAGCAAGACTGGGGATCTTAACATATTGACTGGATTGGTAATTCTTCAAATAGTGTTAAACCACTGCTGCTATGCTGCTAAGTCACTTCAGTCGTTTCCGACTCTGCGACCCCATAGACGGCAGCCCACCAGGCTCCCCCGTCCCTGGGATTTTCCAGGCAAGAACACTGGAGTGGGTTGCCATTTCCTTCTCCAACGCATGAAAGTGAAAAGTGAAAGTGAAGTCGCTCAGTCGTGTGCGACTCTTCGCGACCACATGGACTGCAGCCTTCCAGGCTCCTCCATCCATGGGATTTTCCAGGCAATAGTACTGGAGTGGGGTGCCATTGCTTTCTCCGGTTAAACCACAGGACCCTTTATTTAACTGAAAACGCTATTTCCTTAGTCGCTAAGTCGTGTCTGACTGTTTTGCGACCCCATGGACTGTAGCCCACCAGGTTTGTCTGCCCACGGGTTTCTCCAGGCAAGAATACTGGAGTGGGTTGCCATCTCCTTGTTATCAGATTAATGTATAGCTTTCACGCCATTTCAACTCAAATTTCAATGGAAGTTTTGTACAACTTTATCTTTTCTTTTTTTTTTCAGAAGGAAGAGTATAAAATTAGGGGAATACCTCTAACACTGAAAATATATTGTAAAGCTGTAATAATTTTCATTCTATAGACTTTATAACACTACAATGCTTTATAATACAAAGATATTAGATTTTATAACCTAGAAAGTATGATAATGGCATTCAACTGAACAGACAGACTAAAAGAATATTACATAAAGTCCCATGATAAACTTTATAAGAAATTTAAATATATGGTAAAAAAAATTGTCACAAAAATCAATGGGAAAGAGAAAGATAGGGTTTTCTTTGGGAGTAGTTGGTAAGTCATTTGGGAAAAAAATTATATTAGCTATGGTATATACAAGTTTGCTCAAAAATAAATTCCAGATGATTTACAATTTTAATATATTTAAAATATAAAATATAATAAAATAGAATTAATTAGATAGTAATTATCTGGATAGAAAAATGACATTTCATACTGAGAAGCAGTTTTTTAAAAATCAAAAGATAAACAGATTTTACAAGATATAACATTAAATTGCACTGAAAAGTGAAAACATGAAAGTTGCTTAGTCATGTCTGACTCTTTGCAACTGTTTAGTCCATGGAATTCTCCAGGCCAGAATACTGGAGTGGGTAGCCATTGCCTTCTCCAGGGGATCTTTCTAACCCAGGGATGGAATCCAGGTCTCCTGCACTGCAGGTAGATTCTTTACCAGCTAAGCCACAAGGGAAGCCCCATAAATAGGTCAAAAATAAAACACCAACAGGCTGGAAAACATAAATAACAAATGCAACACAAAGTTAATAGCTGTTTTATACAAGTTCATAAAGAGATAAGAAAAATCACTAACACATTACCACTAAAAACAAATGGACAATTTAGAAAATAAACTTAGTAAGCACGTATGTGAAAAGATAAACATATTAGTAGTCAACACACATAAACTTAATCTTTTCCTTTCTAGTCAATTAACCTTTTTATAGAAAGTAATATGAAGCTCCATCTATATGAAAATTAAATAATGCTAAAACTTGAGAATAGCTTGATGCACAAATTCAGACTTAAACTGAAGAAAGCAGGAAAAACCACTGGACCATTCAGGTATGAACTAAATCAAATCCCTTAAGATTATACAGTGGAAGTGAGGAATAGATTTAAGGACCTAGATCTGATAGACAGACTGCGTGATGAACTATGGATGGATGTTCATGACATTGTACAGGAGACAGAGATCAAGACCATCCCCANTGCCCACGATAGTAGATATAATGGTCATCTGAGTTAAATTCACCCATTCCAGTCCATTTTAGTTCACTGATTCCTAGAATGTCAACATTCACTCTTGCCATCTCATGTTTGACCACTTCCAATTTGCCTTGATTCATGGACCTGACATTCCAGGTTCCTATGCAATATTGCTCTTTCCAGCATCTGACCTTGCTTCTATCACCAGTCATATCCACAGCTGGGTTTTCTTTTAGCTTTGGCTCCATCCCTTCATTCTTTCTGGAGTTATTTCTCCACTGATCTCCAGTATCATATTGGGCACCTACTGACCTGGGGATTTCCTCTTTCAGTATCCTATCATATTGCCTTTTCATACTATTCATGGAGTTCTCAAGGCAAGAATACTGAAGTGGCTTGCCATTCCCTTCTCCAGAAGACCAGAAAAAAAAATGAAAAAAAGGTGCTCCTGAATTAGAGCACTGGTTCTCAACCAGTGTATTGTAGTAACCTACGGAGGCTTAAAAAACACTGATGCCTAGTTCCTACCCCCAAAGATTCCTATTTAATTGGTTTGGGTTTAGTGGATATTTAAAGAATAAGCAATCATGAGAAACACTGGGCTGGAAGAAGCACAAGCTGGAATCAAGATTGCCGGGAGAAACTGGCAGAAAGTGAAGAGGAACTAAAAAGCCTCTTGATGAAAGTGAAAGAGGAGAGTGAGAAAGTTCGCTTAAAGCTCAACATTCAGAAAATTTAAGATCATGGCATCTGGTCCCATCACTTCATGGGAAATAGATGGGGAAACAGTGAAAATAGTGTCAGACTTTATTTTTTGGGTCTCCAAAATAACTGCAGATGGTGACTGCAGCCATGAAATCAAAAGACGCTTGCTCCTTGGAAGAAAAGTTACGACCAACCTAGATAGCCTATTGAAAAGCAGAGACATTACTTTGCCAACAGAGGTCCATCTAGTCAAGGCTACGGCTTTTCCAGTAGTCATGTATGGATGTGAGAGTTGGACTGTGAAGAAGGCTGAGCGCTGAAGAATTGATGCTTTCGAACTGTGGTGTTGGAGAAGACTCTTGAGAGTCCCTTGGACTGCAAGGAGATCCAACCAGTCCATTCTGAAGGAGATCAACCCTGGGATTTCTTTGGAAGGAATGATGCTAAAGTTGAAGCTCCAGTACTTTGGCCACCTCATGCGAAGAGTTGACTCATTGGAAAAGACTGTGATGCTGGGAGGGATTGGGGGCAGGAGGAGAAGGGGACGACAGAGGATGAGATGGCTGGATGGCATCACTGACTCGATGGGTGTGAGTTTGAGTGAATTCCGGGAGTTGGCGATGGACAGGTCAGCCTGGCGTGTTACGATTCATGGGATCGCAAAGACTCAGACACGACTGAGCGACTGAACTGAACTGAATCAAGATGAGAATGGCATTAGAAGTAAAATACAATAGAAGTGTATAACACTAATGGCTTCCCTGGTAGCTCAGCTGGTAAAGAATCCACCTGCAATGCAGGAGACTCTGGGTCAATTCCTGGGTTGGGAAGATCCCCTGGAGAAGGGCTAGGCTGCCCATTCCAGTAATCTTGGACTTCCCTGGTGGCTCAGATGGTAAAGAATCTGCCCACAATGTGGGAGACCTGGGTTCAATCCCTGCATTGGGACAATCCCCTGGAGAGGGCATGGCAACCCACTCCAGTGTTCTTGCCTGGAGAATCCCAGGGACGGGGGAGCCTGGTGGGTTGCTGTCTCTGGCGTCTCACAGAGTCGGATGCGACTGAAGCGACTTAGCAGCAGCAGAGCAACTTTCGCTTTCACTTATAACACNACAATAGAAGTGTATAACACTAATGGCTTCCCTGGTAGCTCAGCTGGTAAAGAATCCACCTGCAATGCAGGAGACTCTGGGTCAATTCCTGGGTTGGGAAGATCCCCTGGAGAAGGGCTAGGCTGCCCATTCCAGTAATCTTGGACTTCCCTGGTGGCTCAGATGGTAAAGAATCTGCCCACAATGTGGGAGACCTGGGTTCAATCCCTGCATTGGGACAATCCCCTGGAGAGGGCATGGCAACCCACTCCAGTGTTCTTGCCTGGAGAATCCCAGGGACGGGGGAGCCTGGTGGGTTGCTGTCTCTGGCGTCTCACAGAGTCGGATGCGACTGAAGCGACTTAGCAGCAGCAGAGCAACTTTCGCTTTCACTTATAACACTTAAAATGCTAATTAATTTAGCGGTTCACAGAAATAATGTCATCGCCTTTGAGAGGTAGAAAATTTAAAAACTCAAGTTTGTAATTTTTGTTTTCATCATTTCAATATTTGTAACAAAGTCACCACTAAATCTAACTAAACTAATACATGATTGAAGAAAATGTAATGAAATTTTTAAAAAGAAAAGAAAAAAGATGTCCCTGAGAAACCACTACTCACTCCTGGCCAAGGGAAAAGGTTAAGTTCAAAGTGTTCTGAAAGGGAGAAAAATTATATATACATCTCTGAGGCCCTGTATATGATTTCAGTTGGTGGCAGTAGCATTTGAGGTAACAGGTGACTGACAAAAGGCAAAGTCATCAGTGTCTCTGGATAAGAAGACAAACCCCTTGCTGGCAACAGCCTAGACGTGGACCTTAACCAAGTTGCCCCAGTTACATTCCATGGTGGCAGTTTGGTCATGTCTTTTAAAAACAGATCAAAGAGCTTCAGAAAGCTATTTTATATGCTCAGTTGCTTCAACAGTGTCCGAGTCTTTGCAACCCCATGGACTCCACCAGGCTCCTCTGTCCACAGGATTTTCCAGGCATGAATACTGAAGTGGGTTGCCAATCCCTTCTTCCTAACCCAGGGTTTGAACCTGGGTCTCCTGCATTGCAGGCAGATTCTTTACCATCTGAGCCACCAGGAAAGTCCATTCTATGTAGAGATATTTTCCTCTATTGGTAAATAAGTATTCCACCTGTGAGATGCAGAGCATTCAAATGAAACATCAGTGACCATTCTGCAGCTCCCTTTAAATGGCAGAAATTTTCACTTAGACAACATAATAATAATAATAATCAGCACTTTGCATCCTCAAAGCAATTTTTGCACATTAACTAATCAATCTGTCCAACACATTTGTGTAAGGCGGATGAATAAGGATCATTATTTCCATCGGGAAGAGAGAAATGATATTTAAAAAAAAAAATGTTGAGTGGGGGAGGCTCAGCTGATGTCTGGAATATCCTGGGCTGAAAGGCAGGGCACCCCACTTCCAGACCAGTGTGGCTTTGGGATTATAAGACAAGAGAATACAGGCTGAGGATCAATTCAGAAAATATTGCAATATTCCAGTGAAACCTCTGCTCTCCATGTGATGGGGACAGTGGTAGAAATGAAAAAGAGAGAAGCCAGAATGCCATGGGAGACTATCAGACCCTACCAAGAAAGCAAACTTTCATTTATTAACTAACTCACTCATTCATTATTTGACTCTCTTCTCAGTACCTCGCTGAAGATGTGTTGGCTAAAAAATGGAATTTGTCCATTTACCATGTATTGGGTATCTGCCAGGAGCTGTGTTAGGTTTGGGAGATATTTAATGTAAAATACACAACCCCCTGATCTTAACTTCTTAATCTATGAGATAAGAAGAGCTGCCTTCTCCCCTCAGAGACCACTGACTCCTATCAACCCCTGTCAGCCTCTCTCAGCAGTCCAGCCCATCCTCCTTACCAGCATCTCTGCAATGGTCCTTTCTCAGATCCTTGTCATCTCTGGCTATAGGTATCTGTCCTCAGATCCTGCTTCTGTTTTGTTTCTAGAGTGTTTTTCCAAATTTCAGATGTCATGCTAACATTCTCTTGCTTGAAGGCCTTCAGTTAGGGTTCATGTCTTCCAGAATAAATAAAGCCCTTTCCATTCAGATTGATGCCACTTCCTCCAGTCTCATGTTCCTTGTTCCTTACACTTCAGCAGTATGGAAATATTTTCAATTCCCTGAACACAACATGATGGGTGTGTGCGTGTGTGTGTTGCCTCTCTGACTTGGTACATGTTTTTCTCTCTGCCTAAATTGCCCTCCACTGGACCTCCACCCGGCCTGTGTGCTGAACTGCCATCATGCTGCTCTCCCTCGGCTGGCCCTGCTCCCATTTGGAGCAGCCCTCCACAACCTTTCCAGGCGGAGTCCATCAGTCTCCTCTGTGTGACCATGTTAACTTATGCCCACTCCTCTGGAAATTACAGAGGACCTTGTTATCTGAGGACTCATTATATGAACATTTGCTGTAATGACTTGCAAAAATGTTCACCCATCAGTCTCTATCCAAATCAGGAACCCATTACAATAAATCTGCATAGTTATGCATGGAGATGCAGGCAACAGGGAGTACAGTGCCCTGTGGTCATATGTCAACTGTTCTCCCAAAACCATCTCATTGTGAGCTTGCATTGTTCTGTACATGCTTGCATTGTTCTGTACATGCTTGTACAATGCTTGCATCATTGCTTTCACGTCTCTCCCAGTCTTAAGGGAAAATGTCACCAAAGATGTATCAGAGGAAGCATATTAATGGAAGAAGCCTGGTAGAAGTCCGTATATTAGAAGTGACAAAGAACATTGAGAGAGGTAAACACACACAGGACACAAGTTTGGCCATGTATACAACGCCATCTACTATGAATATTATTTTTATAGCTATATTTTTCTTTGCAAATATTTTCCTTTTTATTTTTTATTGAAGTATATTTGATATACAGCCGTACACCATACAAAGATACTACAATATTGCTGACTATATTCCCTATGCTGTACAATATATTCTTGTGGCATTTCTTCTATAGATGGAAGTTTGTACCTCTTAATCCCTTCACCTATTTCACCCAATCCCCCATGCTCTGGCCCTCTGGCAACCAGCTGTTTTCTGTATTTATAAGTCTATTTCTGTTTTGATTTTTTTAGATTCAACATATAATCGAAACCATATGGTATTTGTCTTTTTCGCTAACTTATTTCACTTATACTCTCTCAGTCTATCCATGTTGTTGCAAATGGCATTTTTCAGCTTTCAGCTTTTTACCATCGAATATGATGTTAGCTTATATGGTCTTTATTATGTTGAGGTATGTTCCCTATATACCCACTTGTTAAATTTTGTCAAATGCTTTTTCGCTATTGAGATGATCATATGATCTTCTTCTTTCTCTTTATTAATGTGGTATACCAAGTTGACTGACCATCCTTGCATCCTTGGGATGAATCCTACTTGATCATGGCGTATTTGATGTATATTTGTATTTGGTTTGTTAACATTTTGTTGAGAATTTTTGCATCTACATTCATCATAGATACTGATCTGTAATTTTCTTTGTGTTGTCTCTGTCTGGTTTTGGTATCAGGGTAATGTTGGCCTCACAAATGAGTTAGGAAGTGTTCCTTCCTCTTCTATTTTTTATAATGATCTGAAAAGGATAGGTATTAGTCTTCTTTGATAGACTTCAAAGTCTATGTTTGAAGAATGCTTGGTAGAATTAACCTGTGAAGTTATCCAGTCTTGGATTTTTGTTTTTTGATGTTTTTATTACTGTTTCAATCCTGTACTAGTGATCAATCTATTCATATTTTTCTGTTTATACATGATTCAGTCTTGGAAGATTGCATGATTTTAAAACTTCATTCATTTCTTGTAGGTTGTCCTGTTTGTTGGCATATAGCTGTTCATAATTTTCTCCATGAGAGAAGTTGTGTTCAGGGTCTTTCTATTCCACCATCTCAATTCTAACTAATGCAGAAAAATTTTGGAAGTGTTTTTGGTTCTGGACATGGCAAGTTATCTTTTAAATTTATAGAAAGATCACCCACAGTGGGCTGATGGCCACAATCTGAATGAGACACACTGAGGGTATGTCCTTCGCAATAAAAGTAAAACATAATTCATGTCCAGTGCCCATCCAAACTGCTATACACTTCACAAAACCATAAAGAGTTCATTAAGTGCTAAAAAGTCACATGATTGACATTTAAGATGTTTTATATTAAACCAGAAATCTTCAGTGGATGGTTGCATAGGTGTTTAGAAGTGTTTTGAGGTATTTTTTGAGAAATTTATTGGGGTTTTTGAATGGGATTTTCTTGTTCAGTCCTAAGTCATGTCTGACTCTTTGTGACCCCATGGACTACTGCATGCCAGGCTTCCTCGTCCTCCACTATCTGCCAGAGTTTGCTCAAATGCATGGCCATGGAGTCAGTGATTCCATCTAACCATCTCGTCCTCTGCTGTCCCCTTCTCCTTTGGGGACACATTATTTTTCCAATTTAAAACAGTGGAGTATATTGAAATACACCTGACCTGAAAATATGCAATCCAGCGCTGTTTTAAAAAGGTTAAATTTGGATGATGAGGGTGCCTACATTCACTTCCACAGCCATCTTCCCTTCTTCCTGACAAGACTGTGACCTCCCAAGCCAAGGACTTGGGTTTTGTTTACCTATATATCTCCAGACATCAACTCGTATCTGGAACTCAGTAAATGAGTAATGGATGAACGGACAGATAAGTGGATGTTTCAATTAAAATATTACTAAATGTCCATTTTGGAGGGAGGTGGGAGGGGGGTTCAGGATGGGGAACATGTGTATACCCGTGGAGGATTCATGTTGATGTATGGCAAAACCAATCCTAAAAAAAAAAAGATAAATGTCCATTTTCCTAGACTCTACCAGTGGACACTCAGCCTCATTCTGCTCTCATACATAGCCAAGAATATGATTTTTCTGTTTGGCTCATAGTGTGACAGTGATGGGAAAAGAGAAGGCAGTTCTTGAAAGGCTATTTTGAGAGTGCCAAACATTAAATAAATACAAGTGCTTTAACAACTGTGGATGACTGAGTAGAAAATAGAAGCAGAATCCTAGCTGCATTATAGTCACTCTTGACCCTCGTTTTTGTACTTGATTCAATTTACAGTGAGGTAGGAGAAGGAAACGGCAACCTACTCCAGCGTTCTTGCCTGGAGAATCCCAGAGACGGGGGAGCCTGTTGGGCTGCCGTCTATGGGGTTACACAAGGTCAGACACGACTGAAGCAACTTAGCAGCAGCAGCAGCAGATTCTTCCAGGAAGAATTCCCTTCTTTCAGAAAGAAAAAACCAACAGGGTTCTTTTCCAATGCGTGTGGGCTCAGTCGCTCAGTTGTGTCTGACTCTTTGTGACCCCACAGACTGTAGCCCTCCAGGCTCCTCTGTCCATGGGATTTCCCAAGCAAGAAGACTGGGGTGCATTGCCATTTCCTCCCTTATCCTTTCCCCGTTAGGAAAATTCATCTTTGCTTTATCAGTGTCCCAAAAGAGAATTATGTTTGCTCTCTGCTCAGGATTGTTTCTATAGCCACCTACATGTTTAAAGTTCTGTTAATCAGGCCTGTAAATCAATAACCATGAAGCCACAGGTCATGCTGCGCTATCAACTGAGTATTTATAAACAAAAATAAAAAGATCCCCTAAGGGTTTATTGGGTTTAGAAAAAAATATTCTGTAGCCTTAATTATAAGTAGTAACCTTTACCACCTATTATATGAGCTAAGAATCCAAGCACCAGTTACCAGGAATCAATGTGTACTCAAATTGATCCATCAATATGCATGGTCATTTATTCACTTCAAGGTTATCTCAGCTCCTTCAGGGCAGATGCTCATTTTCTCCATTATAGCCTTGCCTTTTGGGTTAGATCAGACAAGAGGAAGGAAGAAGCTTCTCGTACAAGGATATCATCCTGTGTATTTGCAGTCCTGGGAATCGGGCAATGACACCAGTAAGAGTGGTAGGAGTACACAGCCAGTATTTCCACTTGTTTTTCTGGTTCATCCATGGAATTTGTTCTCCTAAACACATCCTCCCCAGGATCTCCTCAGATAGCATCAAGGTCACCAACCGCACGGGTAAGGTAAGAGCATAACCATCTTAACCTATTTTATATTGGAGCTCAGCACTTATGCACATAATAAATGCTCATTGTGTGAATAAAACATGCTTTGTGGAGAGACAGTCTGGGTTCAAAATGAACCTGTGCTTCTTACTAAATTCATGCCGTTTAATTTTCCACAGAAGTTTCTGTTTGTGGGTTCCAGCTCTGGTAAGCTGTGATTCTCCATATGTGTCTGTCNACTTATGCACATAATAAATGCTCATTGTGTGAATAAAACATGCTTTGTGGAGAGACAGTCTGGGTTCAAAATGAACCTGTGCTTCTTACTAAATTCATGCCGTTTAATTTTCCACAGAAGTTTCTGTTTGTGGGTTCCAGCTCTGGTAAGCTGTGATTCTCCATATGTGTCTGTCTCTCCAGTTTGGGGTACAGTGCCCTGTGATCCCACTTCTCTGACGCACCTAAGAAGAGCTGTTAATTTCTAGTTTGTTTAGTTTTTCACTTGTTAGGATGGCGTGGCGACATCTAAGCTCCTCCATGCCAGACAGGAAACTGGAAATTGGAGGCTGATTCTTACTTCATAAATCTGGACAGGCAAGAAACATCCCATTACTCTATATTTATTTATATTTATTAAATATAAATATATATAATGCTTATCACTGCCAACGCAGGAGATGTGGGTTCAATCCCTGGGTGGGGAAAATCCCCTGGAGAAGGAAATGGTAACCCACTTTAGTCTTCTTGCCTGGAGAATCCCATGGACAGAGGAGCCTGGAGCTCTAGCAACAACAACATGCCAGACACTTTCAAGTGCCTTATAATCATAAACTCATTTTCTTTTCAGAAGAACCCTGCTGCTGCTGCTGCTAAGTCACTTCAGTCATGTCTGACTCTGTGCGACCCCACAGACGGCAGCCCACCAGGCTCCCCCGTCCCTGGGATACTCCAAGCAAGAACATCCTAAAAACCTTCAAAGGGAGGTTTTAATATCATCTTCATTTCATAGGTGGAAAAACCAAGAGGACACAGGGTTCTGGCCCCAGACCCTAAGCAGGCAGCCCTTTTAAACATGTTCCTAAACTGGAGGTTCCTGTTGCAGCTTGAGTTGTAGGGAGTCATAGTCCAAGTAGATGGTGGGCTGAGTGGATGGGGGTAGGGGTGAGGGGAGGCAGGGTACCTGGACTGTCCCTAAAGAGCTCCTGTCTGAGTCTAACTCCCCAGGAATGAGTAGCTCTGCTGATGTGCGTCCTCAGATGGGCCCGGAGTTTGTTAAGGACTCTTGGAGGTGGTATGAACATGAAATCGTTTCGTTTCTTCCCGTAATTTCTCCAACCGTGCTACTACATCAAATCACCTTCCTTGTTTCTCCATCTATCCTGGGTAAATTTTTATAACTTACAGTCCTTTTTGATTATTAAAGTCCAGTTCAATGCGGGGTTTATCTCAAAGGTACTTTAAATACCACTTCTTGCCCTTTCTTCCAGCGCAGACATCAAGGCGCTGGTCTGATGTCATGTGGAAACATTTGCAGCCTCCTCCCCTCAGGCTGGCTTCTCGGGTGCCATCGTAGGGAGCCTCCCAGACCTCACTCTGGTCTGCTCTGACTTTATCTGGCAGTCTCCTTACAGATGATGGAAGTGGTTTTCTTGGGGTGCTTTCTGTTCAGCTGCATCCCAGCTCCTCTGTCTCCAGAACGATCTCAAAGAGGCAGTCCTGATTCCTGGCCCCACCAGGAACCCACCCCTTCAGCCAGTTCTCTGGGTAAAGACATTGCCTGGCCGGACCCAGAAGCTCCCAGAGTCCCTGCCCTGACTTCCTGCCTCTTCCTGGGGTCTGTAGGGAGCACTGTGGTCCTGCTCCATTTCCTCCATACTCTCTAGAGCAGCAATCGCCAGTCTTTTTGGCACCGGGGCGGGGACCAGTTTCATGGAAGACAATTTTTGGATGGGAAGGGTGGGGTGGAGGGAGAGTTTCTGGATTATTCAAGCACATTACATTTATATGCACTGTTTCTATTATTATTACATCAGCTCCATCTCAGATCATCAGGCATTAGATCCCAGAGGCTGGGGACCCCTACTCTAGACGCCTTTGGGATGTGCACAGGATGGCCTTCATCCTTCACTTCCAGGATTTACTCATGACTCTTCCTACTTCATAAAGAATGTGGGACTAATTTCCATGTTTGAACACAACCCCCACCTTCAGGTTATCCTGAGGGATCCTTCAACTCACCCAATTCTGCCCCACTAGAAGCTCCAGGGCTGGAATGACAGCTCAGTTGGGCAGCGAGATGCCTTCTTTTCTTTGGTACAGACACTCCCAATCTCTACAGAGTCTCTTGAAGCCCACTGCCTCCAGTTAGGCTTGAAGGTGAGGGAAGGCCCCCTCTTTCCTCTCCTACAGAGAAGAGAGGAAATCTTCCTGTGGCCAAGACCACACTCTGCAGATGGAAGAATGTGGCCACTCCTCACCTCCACCCCATGCTCGATTCTGGGGAGGTGGTTGGTGGCTCAGTGTGTCGTGGTGCTGGTGCCACCCCCAGCCCCGGGGGAAGCATGGGGGCACCTAGATTGTTGGCAGCTTGCTTTAGCACGTGCATGCTCACTCTCATCCGATTCTTTGTGACCCCATGGACTATAGCCCACCAGGCGGCTCCTCTGTCCACAGGAATCTCCAGGCAAGAATACTGGAATGGGCTGCCATTTCCTACTCCAGGGGATCTTCCCCACTCAGGTATTGAACCCGTGTCTCTTTTGTCTCCCACAGTGGCAGGCGGATTCTTTACTATGGTGCTACCTGGCTGTACTTAGTTCCTCTAGAAACTGGAGGGAAAAATGAAATGGGAATTGAGTTTTCTACCACCACTTTCACATGCTTTCCCAAGGTTACTCTTCCCGATAATTCTGTGCACGCTAGACACAGGAAATAATTGAAGCCAGCAACTTGCCCATTTTCAAACACCAACCTGTCTCTGAAGTCTCTATCTTTCTAGCATAACCTGGCTTGTTGTGAGGTGAACTCCGAAAGCCAGAGAAATCCACGAGGGAATGGACTTAATCATAGGATGTTTCTTATATGATCAATTGTTGTTGCTGTTAAGCTTCAATGTTGATGTTAAACATATTCCTGTGTATTTTATCTAGCAAACTATACTTTTTCTGAAATCAGGATCTTATTGATCTTCCCCAGCCCCACAGCATTTAGAACAATGACTGATGAAAGCACATGAAACTTCTACAGTGGTTGTTTAATGAAGGAATGAAAGATTCAAAAACAAAAAACACTGTACCCAAATATACAGACTCCATGACGTTATCTCAATAATGGCACAGTGTGAGTAGCAAGTATTTGATAAACTTCATGGAATGGAATAAGTTGCACAGAGTCTCCTGTGTTGTGGCAGGTTTATGTTGACGATGAGTCTCCAAGGACACAGGTACTGATTTCACTGAGAAACAGAATTTGAAGATTAGGACCTAGGAACAAACCAGATAAAGCTGTGACAGAAATGAAATCAAACCCTATTCGTAAATCTTCTCCAGGCCAACCTGATTCTTCCCAACAATTTTAAATGAAACTATTAGTTTTACACTAAGCAAAATAATGCTGCTTAAAGCATGTGTTCGAATCTGACTGCAACTCAATCATTTCAAATTTTCTTAGTCTCTTCCTCAGGATGATTATAAAATAACGAGACTGATATTTATGTGTGGCCTGTAGAATCAGTTTTGTTTTTTTATAGCTGCATATCATATTTGCAAAAGATCTTTCTGTAGAATCTGAAGCCATGGCATGTGATCGATATCCAATCAGTTTCTACAGAATATGATGATGAATTTGAGACCACTAGGGTCTAGAATGGTTTGATGTCCCAAAAGTCAATAAACCTCATTCATTCATTCAACAAACACCTACTGCACACTTACTGGTCACTAGGCATAGAAATATGCAGACAATAGATGCAGTTCCTCTCCTCAAGATGCCAGAATTATCGGGAACTCAGACAGGTGGGCAGGCTGCCTAAAAAGGCAGTGGTTAAGTGTCACAGCAGAGACAAGAAGGGCTGTCCCAGGAGCATGCAGGCTGGGACCTACTCCAGGTTTGGGGGTATCAGGAGAGGCTTCCTGGAAGAGGTGATGGATGAGGAGTGTTTTGAGGGAAGAAGAATTTGCAAGATAAAGAAAGGGACAAAGTGTACCCAGGCAGAGAAAGACACAGGAGAAGACACAGGTAAAGCTGTGATAGAAATGAAATCAAATCCTATTCGTAAATCTTCTCCTGGCCAGCCTGATTTCAGTGTGAAGTATGAGGACACGCTGTTCCCCCTGGAATCCAGGCAGAGTGAGAGGGAAATTTTCAAGCAAGTAGCATCCATTGCTTATTGTCAGGAGTAACAGCAGGGATCACATTGCATTCTTGGCACTTTTAAAAAAAAAAAAAAAAAGTGTGTATCTCTAATAGGGGAAGATCCCCTGGAAAAGGAACTGGCAAGCCACTCCAGTATTCTTGCCTGGGAAATCCCATGGACAGAGCAGCCTGGTGGGCTATAGTCCATGGAGTTGCAAAGAGTCAGGCACAACTTAGCGACTGAAAAACAAAAATCTATAAGACATGTTAAAAAATCCAGGTTTGAACTGTGAGTAAAACAGGTGCCCAGACCATGTGTAATCCCAGGAACCATAAAAACAGAAGTGCTGGATATTCCCAGAGTTTTTTTGTTCCTGTCCCTCCCACCAGAAGCACTTGGGGATCAGGGAAGTGCCACCACTGCCGTCACGGCTCACCAGCTCCTGAGGGCTCTGTGCATGGCTCTGGGTCCACCCTCAGCCCTTGGCACCCAGGGCAGGCAGTTCCACCCCCGCCATGATCCCCTTGTGCCCACATGCGCCTGTTCTTGTCCACATAGATCTCAGGAAGCTAAAGCCTGGGTCTGGGAGGTCTTGTGTCGTCTTTCTCAGCACCCAGCCTCAGGGCTGCGTGTCAGCAGAGAAGTTAGGGGCTCAGGCAGGAAGCCCAGGACAGCCCACTTAATCTTGACACCAAGGGTCCCGCAACCTCAACAGTGCCCAAGCTTGGGAGGCAAGCTCAGGTGGAGGTTTGCTTTCTAGGGGGAGGTAAAAGACACCACTCCATCTGAGTGTCTGACAGTGCAGAGAATTCAAGTTATGTCTGTTCTGAAAGGATCTGGAGACTGGGAGAACTAGCTGAGTCTCTGGGCAAGAGGGTGACAATTTTCTAAGTCCAGGCTGTGCATTTAGGATGGAACAGGATCCCAGTCAGA
Organism: Neotragus moschatus; assembly: GCA_006410615.1. Classification (NCBI taxonomy): domain Eukaryota; kingdom Metazoa; phylum Chordata; class Mammalia; order Artiodactyla; family Bovidae; genus Neotragus; species Neotragus moschatus. The sequence goes on along the minus strand of SJYA01000935.1, from coordinate 211,990 downwards.
ACGTGGGTAGTAGGATCCAGCCCTGGTGGGGAGAGAACTGACAGCTCCACATCAAAGGGTTCAGGGCATAACTGGAGTGTCAGAGGTCAGAGGGTGATTCAGCGAGAGAACCCTCCTGACAGCGTCCTTCTCTTCCATGAGTCTGTGTCAAGGTCATAGGTACAATCTCTGCTGACAGGCTGCCTCCATCTCCAAGTTGCCACAAGCTCTGATTTCCCTTTATTGATGAGTTACACACAAAAAGGACTTGAAGAATGCCTTTTACTGCACCATTATGCAAATCAGTGTCAACATTAGGAGCCCATACATTGGTAAAGTTCTCTTGGCCATTGAGCAGGCCTGAAGAAGGAAGCCAGTCTTACAGCAGTTAGTACACTATTCACAAGCAGCCAGTCAGATGCGAAGAAACCCAAACACTGGTACTTGGCCCCAAGTCTGGAAACATGAATAAACAGGTCTACCTAAGTTAGAAGCCCATTTAACCCTTTTCCATCCCCAACCCCACTGAGTTAGCTCAGTCAGTGTCAGATGTGAAATCCAGGGTCAGTTCAGTCCAGTTCAGTCGCTCAGTCATGTCCGATTCTTTGCGACCCCATGAATCGCAGCACGCCAGGCCTTCCTGTCCATCACCAACTCTCGGAGTTCACCCAAACTCATGTCCATCGAGTTGGTGATGCCATCCAGCCATCTCATCCTCTGTCGTTCCCTTCTCCTCCTGCCCCCAATCCCTCCCAGCATTAGAGTCTTTTCCAATCCAGAGTCAGGGGTAGAATTTTAAGAGAAACCTGTAGATTATGGTTAATGGAGGGAAAACTAGATTTAAAATATAGCTAGTCTATGAATAAGTCTTCCAATTGTCAGACATGTATAATTTAAGTGAGGGATTCAGTTCTCAGTGATGCTTAATTAAAACAGGAGTTCCATTCTGTTAGACATATGCTCAATAAAGCAGTATGTTGTTGCTGTTGATAAGTCATTAAGTCATGTTCAACTCTTTGCGACCTCATGGACGGTAGCCCACCAGGCTCCTCTGTCCATGGGATTTCCTAGGCAAGAATACTGGCCTGGGTTGCCATTTCCTTCTCCAGGGGCTCTTCCTGACCCAGGGATGGAACTCGTGGCTCCCACCATGTATCCTGCATTGCAGACAGATTCTCTACCACTGAGCCACCGGGGAAGCCCATAATGCAGTATATACAATTATAAACACAACATACATTAGTTCTATCTTTTGCTGGGAACCTCATTAGCTGCTAAATGTTAGCTACTATAGTGAAAGTCGCTCAGTCATATGCAACTTTTTGCAACCCCATGGATATACAGTCGATGGAATTCTCCAGCCCAGAACACTGTAGTGGGTAGGCTGCCCCTTCTCCAGGGGATCTTTCCAACCCAGGGATCGAAACTAGATCTGCATTGCAGGCACTGCAGGAATCTCATTAAGCAGAACTCAATAGAATTCCTGTATTTGGAGAGTACAAGCTTATGGTGGTACAGTAAACAGTGACTATTTTTGTTGTTTGTTTCTTTTTAAAATTTTAGTTGGAGGATAATTACAATATTGTGATGATTTTTGCCATACACCAACATGAATTGGCCATAGGCATACATGTGTCTCCTTCCCTGCTGGAACCCCCTCCTTCTTCCCTCCCCACCCGATCCCTCCAGGCTGTCACAGAGCACCAGCTTTGGGCTCCCTCAACAGTAAGCATTAATACCTCTGTGTGTGAAGTCACATGTTTTGTGTACCTCAGTGTACACCAGATCAGACTTTACTGTATCTGATACATCTGTCCCGATCAAGTCTGGCAGCTCCAGAGGTGCCCCGCAAATCTGCCACCAACACAGCAAAATGGCCTGTGAAACAAGGGCTCCAGTGACAAAACTCATAACTTACTACATGTAATATGAATAATTTGATTACACAATTATGTAGCTCAATACAAACAGCAGCCTTCTAAAAAAATGCATTTGTATTCCTGTTTTTTATGCCTTCATTTCAGATTCATTGTTTATATTTTTGTAGATTTTTTATAAATATGATGAAGTGAAACATCCTGGTGGAAGCCAAAAACTCATTTTAAAAATTTGTTGCAACTGTCTATCCTTTTAAATATTATAATTTGTAGTGATTTATTTTCTCATTGTAAATACTCACTCTCATGCCTAAATTTGTACATATAATTTTGTATTCTTTCTTTTAAAGAGGGACACCCCTATTGGATAAGTTTCAGATTCCATAAAACCGGATCTGACCCTACTACTTAATCACTGTGACGTCAGCTTGTCATACCCAATTTGCTTACTCTTGTCTATAAATATTAAATGAGTTCTTACATGTGCCAACCACTGTATAAAATATTCAGAAATTTTTATTTTTCAGGATTAATCCTTTATAGAAAACTATCAGAATATCTTCCTGGTATATCTGAAAAATAATAGAAATATCTTAAATTCAGTACATTAGAGGGTTTTTTTTTAATATGTGGATTCCTTGGAAACATTTTTAGCTATAAGAAAATATAAGGTAGAATTCTATGGAGTTCGTGTTTTCTTCAAAGGTGAAATTTTCTAGGTCATATAGGCTAAATCTGCTTTTTTAATAAATCAGTTTTATTTATTTTGGTCACATCATGTGGCTTGTGGGTTCCAAGTTTCCCCACCAGGGAACGAACCCAGCCATTGGCAGTGAAGTGTGGAGTCCTAACCATTGGACCCACCAGGAAATTCCCCAATTGTTTTTAATTTGGTTGATCATGTATAACAGGCTTAAATTCTCTTGAAAAACTAGATGAACAAAATTCTGGGATTGTGCAATAGTTAAATATTACCTTTTTAAAGAAAGGAACACATACACTTTCCTAGCATAACCTGTAATGGTCAAATATAACTTCCATGCAAAATAAATTTTAATTAGAAGTTTGACTGCATTTATATGACATCCAGTAATATTTAACAGTGGCAATACATAGAGTAAATGGGCTTCCCAGGTGGTGCTAGTGGTAAACAACGCAATGTGCCCCTTGCCAATGCGAGGGACACAAGAGACACAAGTTCAATCCCTGGGTCAGGAAGAGGAAGATCCCCTGGAGGAGGGCACGGCAACCCACTCCAGTATTCTCGCCTGGAGAATCCCATGGACAGAGGATCCTAGTGGGCTCAGTCCATGGGGTCACAAAGAGTCAGACACGACTGAAGCAACAGTGCATAGCACAGCACACAGCACACAGAATATGTTTCTTTTTTACAGGGCTTCCCTGGTGGCTCAGACAGTAAAGAATCCGCCTGCAATACGAGAGACCTGAGTTCAGCCCTTGGGTTGGGAAGATCCCCTGGCGGAGGGCATGGCAACCCACTCTTATAGTCTTTCCTGGAGAATCCCCATGGACAGAAGAGGCGGGCAGGCTACAGTCCATGCGGTCTCAAAGAGTCGGACATGACTGAGTGGCAAAGCACAGCACACAATGCAGCTTTCACACAACACTTCTATCTCACTCTCTCTGTTTTGCTGGGCCCTTAGCCCTGTGATTCGTCTTTTTCGCTAGTGCATTTCTCACGCCTGGTCTGGTGCCTGGCATGTAGCACACACTCAATAAATATTTGTTGGACAAATGAATGAGCCATTTCATAACTTTCCATTCAGGAAATAGTGTTTTCCACCCTCCCAGCCAGAAACCTTTGCTTGTTCCAAAACACTACCTACCAGATCTTTTAAACTATTTGTTTCTTTTCTTCCTGCCTAAAATCAGATTTAGAAGCATTATCCCAACATGGGGTGCCTGGATAATGTATGTACTTTATGATGTTTTTTTACCCTCTGTCAATATTCAATTCGGAAATGACAGCCTTGCAGTTTTGTAAGCATCTAGGCAATTTGTCCCTTCAAATTTGTGAATTTCAGCAGGCCTCATAATGCAGTATGATATGTCTGATTGTGAAATTTCAGCCATACATATAATGATGGAAGCGATCAATTGCTTTAACAATGCCTAATAGCTCTTTCCTGGTGCTCAGGAGTTTCTAGCTGAAGTACTTAGAGTTTTATTATAGTAAGTGATTATTACCTTAACAAGAATCATCTTATGTCTGCAATGGTTTTCTTTCTGACAAGGAAAAAAGGTCCCGTTAATCTTCAAATCATCCACACTTCATTTTTCTTCCATTTCCATCCACTGCGATTCCTTCTTAGCTTCATTCTTTCTGATCCAGAACATTCATATAGTGACCATATTTACAACAAGCCCCAAGTCTGAATTCATGTTCTGACAAATCGTGCTTTTTAATTTGTGAATTTATTTTTAGAACGCCTCAAAAATTAGAAAAACTAAATTTTGTATGTTATACATTTAACCAATCACCTTTTATTGACAAAAGTTAATGTACATGGAATGAATACAAAATCCTGCAAAAAACTACAGATGGGTTAATACAACTTTTGTCATTTTCATAATCCCTGTTGAAGCTGATAACAGGATTTCACATTTTTATGCTCATTTGTAGAATTCAACTTGGAAGTTAAAATTTATACTTTATCTTTTCAAACATCTCTTGGAAAGTCTGATAATTCATTTGGTTTATCAAGAGAGATTTTATATCAATTACTTTAGTAATTCCCAAGTTGTTATTAAAAATGATCTGATGAACTGGAGTCATAAAGGGTGGTGTGAAAGTTTGAAGTATTGTTTTCCATGAAAATACTTCTGAAGAATTTTGTTTTCTTCTGCTCCTACTTAGCAAACAAGTATTTAAGTAATTAAAGATAAGGATCTCATTTTGAAAAGTCTTCATAATAATCAGTTCAGTTCAGTTGCTTAGTCGTGTCCGACTCTTTGCGAACCCATGAATTGCAGCACGCCAGACCTCCCTGTCCAACACCAACTCCCGGAGTTCACTCAGACTCAACTCCATCAAGTCAGTGATGCCATCCAGCCATCTCATCCTCTGTCGTCCCCTTCTCCTCCTGCCCCCAATCCCTCCCAGCATCA
>SJYA01000935.1:110352-202337 GCA_006410615.1 Neotragus moschatus | reverse complement strand
CTCAGCCTTCTTCACAGTCCAACTCTCACATCCATACATGACTACTGGAAAAACCATAGCCTTGACTAGACGGACCTTAGTCAGCAAAGTAATATCTCTGCTTTTGAATATGCTATCTAGGTTGCTCATAACTTTTCTTCCAAGGAGTAAGCATCTTCTGATTTCGTGGCTGCAGTCACCATCTGCAATGGAAAATAAAATATCCTAGAAACTATTCTATGCTTTCTTCAGATCATTTTTTTAAGCAAGTTTCTGTTGTTTCTCCAAATAATGTAAAATTGTTAAAGGCTTTTTTTGTGTAGGTTGATAAGTTAACTCCTGTTCCCTTATCAGTTTCACTAAATCCACATCACAATGAATATTTAACATGACTAGTAATTTTCTTATGAAATTATTTTATTTTTAGAATTAAACCATTAACATTTATCTTTATCTTCAATTCTTATTAAAATGCAGAAATTCACACAGAGAAATATTCTGCCCCTCCATTGTGAAAAAAGTGTCACAGGAAATTGCAATGGTATTGTTTTGATTTAGGATCTTTGGAAAATGTCTTGACAATGGAATTCTTTCAACTGATAAAAACTAAGCCTGTAATGGTTGAAACATTGTTAGCATTCCGAGAACAGGCATCTGTATCAGAAATCTTATGTTTGAATAGGACCAAATTTGTCTTTGATAAAATCACAGGGTTATTTCAGTATCTTCACTCATATTATAGAAATGTAACAAATTTTGAATAATTTTACAATAACATCTACATCAATTGAGAAAATCTGATGAATTATTAATACAATTGTTGCAAATGTGTGCCATGCAACTGATCCTTACTGAGATTCTGATATTGGTATTATTGGAAAAGAATCTCAAAGCTTGCTGTAGAAATATTGGATGACATGCTGACAAGCTAATCAACAAGCCTGAGGTTTAGACTAGAGGGAAGATGGTCATTTAATTCGCCATTTCAGTCACCTGACAGGATGTGACCTTCAAGAACTTTCATACCAATTCCAGAATTTTCACTAAAATCTCTTATTAGTTATTTGTATACCATGAATAACATCAGCATATTCCAGAATAATTTTAAAATTATTATTATATGCTGGAGAAGTCACATAGGATAGTAGTGGAATGAAATTGCTAGGGTTCAAATCCCAGGGCAGCTACTTATTAAGCAGGAGATATTGGTCAAGTTACTACTTAATTGTCCTCTGTGTCTCTGGTTCCTTATCAAGGATGATAATAATAATATATCTTCAAAGGGTTATGATTCAAATAAATTAAAATTTGTGCGATGCTTAGGAGAGTGCCTATAAGCACCATATAAGTACCCAGTAAGCACTATATAAACATTTGATAAGTACATTTGTGGCTAAAACAGGATATCATGATTTCAAGATCTAATATTTCACACAGTACTATTAGTTGTTTTTTTTATTTTGAGCTTCTGCTCTAAGAATGTTTTTCACATCCTTAATCTTTTTGTTTGTGCAGACAAAAATTTGGATCTGAACAATATGAAAATTAGCCTAGATGTACAACCCAAATATCTGAAAGAATTGTGCTTTGTGATGTGAAAAAGCAAACGATTGCTTCTTATGCCATAAATTCCATTGGAGCAGAATTACATTTACAGTGACATTAAAAAGCATGCTGATCTTTGATTGACTATGTGAAGTTATAGCAGCCTCATAGAGGATTTGATTGGGCACTTGAACAGAAAAATACAAAGATGCTTCAGTTTGCATGAATAAGCACAAAGGAGACACATTCAACACATTCATAAAGCAACTGGGAGATATGGGGCTGGGGGTGTTGGGTAGCCCGGCTTCCCTATGTCCTCACNTTATAGCAGCCTCATAGAGGATTTGATTGGGCACTTGAACAGAAAAATACAAAGATGCTTCAGTTTGCATGAATAAGCACAAAGGAGACACATTCAACACATTCATAAAGCAACTGGGAGATATGGGGCTGGGGGTGTTGGGTAGCCCGGCTTCCCTATGTCCTCACAGGGGGCGTGCACTTAGGGTAGTGACTCTGACGTTGGTCTGGTCAGGCTTAGATCTTTCAAAGTCACAGGAAGAACCTCTGAGAGAAAGGATCTACTGTATTATACCCCAGCGGGTGACCCTTAAACTCCAGCTTTGCTTCCATATATTACAAAGCCGTACCTTCTGGACCCAGCATCTGGTTCTGAGAACCATTTCTAAGTAAGCTACAGGGCTATCTTAACTCCATTTTACAGATTACATCAGGGATGGTCAACTATGGCCTACAAGCCAAATCCAACCAGCTGCCTATTTCTTTAGTTTTGTTTCTTCTAGCCCACAAAAATCATTTTTACTTTTTTTAAGGGTTGAAAAAATAATCAAAAAAATTATTTTGTGACAGAGTATCAGAACCATTATTTTCTAATATTCACATTTCTGTGTCCATTTATTGCTTTATTTGCCCTGATATAATACACAGAATTCTAAGACAGCCCCCAATATTCCCACTCTCTAGCACACACATGCCCTGTGAAATCTCTCCTCCCCTCAAGTGTAGGTTTGAAGAGGAAAATTTAAAAACTTGCACCCAGCTAGAAATAACCTCATGCTAGTTATGCTTCTGCAATTCTGCCAGCTGCTTGCTAAGTCATGTAAGTTACATAGTTTGGAGTGGGGAACTGGGGGGAAGGACAGAAACTTAAAACAATGCTAGGAGCTGAAACTTACCTCACTCACCCTTGTCAATTACCCAGTCCGTGAAATTTGGCTTAACCACTTTTGTTTGTGCAAAGGTCGGGCATCCCCCCTGCTGTGTCCATGCCCAGAAACCCCTAGTTTGAACTAGCCTATTAACAGAACTACCCACTGAAGTCTGGTGTCTCGCACTGTTTATAAAAACTCTGTAATTCCTTTGTTTAGGGCTAAGAGCTAGAAGTGTTAACTCCTGTGGGCCCTCGGTGTAGTAAACCTGAGTTCTGCAACTCCCCCAGTGTGGTGCTTGGTTTCCCAAGCGACCAACTTTTGCAACATTTTGGCCCTGTGAATATGACGCAATATCATTCCAATGATCAAGTTACCTTAAATAGCAAAGATAAAAAGATTCTGTGGATGTAATTGAAAGCCTTTAATCGGTTGATTGCAAGATAACTAAGAACACCCTGGGTGGGCCTATCCTAATTAAGCGAGCACTTTTAAATGGCTTTGGCTTTTCCTGAGATGAGTCAGATGAGATAGATGATAGCTTGTCTATCATTAGTAAGCTGCCATGAGTTAGACAGCTGCAAGTAAATGAATTCTGCCAACACACACTTGAGAGAGGATCCCAAGTCTCAGATGAGACTGCAGCCACTACCAACACCCTGATTGTATCCTTGTGAGACCAGGAGCAGAGGACCCAGCAAGCTGATTCCTGACCTATGGAAACTATATGATAATAAATGTCTGCTGTTTTAAGCCACTAAGTTTGTGGTAATTTATTACATAGTAATAAAACAACACAACAGACATGCTCTCTTTTTTTGGGGGGTGGGGGGTGCTGCATCACCAGGCACGTGGGATCTTAAATTTCCTGACCAGGCATCAAACCCACACACCCTGCAGCAGAAGCACAGAGTCTTAACCACCTGACCACCAGGGAAAACCCCAGTCATGCTCATTTTTTAAGTACTGTCCAAGGCTACCTTAGGGCTTAGCAATGGAGAGACTGCTAGAGCCCACAAAACATTAAATGTTTATTTTTTAAAAAACAAAGTTTATAAACCCCTGGGTTGTATCATTATGACCCAGCACCACACATTCCAACCGTACTGCAACTAGATAAAAGAGAAGGGTATGTGGATGCATGCAGCGGGATGAAGACGAGAAATAACAGATGTCTTGCTATAAGTTTATCAGTTTAGATACAAAAACTTATATGTGGATTGTTTAAGAAGTCATTCTTTCAAATAGTCTAATAACAGGGCTCCTTTTCCCCTAGTCCCTGTACTCCTCTGGAAACATACCAGAATTTTATAATTAAGTAATCTTGAACTTCAAACAACTTTACAGACAAAATAACTGTGCTCGATTATACAAGGAATGCTCAATATTGTTATCACCTTACACTGCAATCAACCTTGCCTGGCAGCTATAATTACATGGGCTTTCACACTGGTGCTGTTTGGGTGAGTTCTACATGGAGAGGCACAGAGCACCCTCGCAGCTCCCACATAGCCATGACTGGAGGAGCCCGCTTGGGCAGTTTCCCACGTCACCACAGTGTCTCTTCTATCTGTGCCCTTTCCTGCCACCTTATGGAATGTGCACTCTCTGCCTGCTAGGTAGTCAGTGGTACATAGGACAGAGGGGGCTACCGCTACATGCCTACAATCTCCTGAGGAAGATATGCATAGAATAGGACAATAAAAACGAAAGTGATACTGACCAGGGTTCCTGAGGTTCCCCAATCAATAGAAATTAACTATAGAGTCCAGGCAAGAAATTCAGGCAAGGTTTATTGGAGCTTCTGCACTGGCCGAAGAAGAAGGCCAAAACAAGTAACAAGTTGGAGGGGGGCTGTGAGCTTGCTCCTTACCTGGGGTAGGAGTCAGGGTGTGTCCAGGAATCTGACTAGAGTGGTGGCTTAGGTGGTTTGCCCTTCCTTTGGTAGAGTTCAGTGCAGGGGGTCACAGAGTACCCTGCTTTTGCTCCTAACACCCTGTTTGTGCTCCTGGCTCTTCAGAAGTGGCAGTTAGGGTTTTTGTCTTTGTATCTTTTGGTCCAGAATTTGCCCAACTGGGCATGCACACAGTTATTTTTAGTCCCTTATAGTTTCTTTGTATTTTGTAGCTGGAGGAGGAGTGTGTCCAGGTGCAAGCTTTGCAGCACTGCACCAAAGGGTCCCAGGTCCCAGGCCTGTCTCAAAAGAAAAAATATCTAAGTATTTATTCTAAAATATATGTATGTACAGGAACATACAGGCTTCCTAGTGGCTCAGTGGTAAAGAATCTGCCTGTNTAGCTGGAGGAGGAGTGTGTCCAGGTGCAAGCTTTGCAGCACTGCACCAAAGGGTCCCAGGTCCCAGGCCTGTCTCAAAAGAAAAAATATCTAAGTATTTATTCTAAAATATATGTATGTACAGGAACATACAGGCTTCCTAGTGGCTCAGTGGTAAAGAATCTGCCTGTCAATGCAGGAGACACAGGTTCGATCCCTGGGTCAGGAAGATCCCCTGGAGAAGGAAATGGCAACCCACTCCAGTATTTGTGCCTGGGAAATCCCATGGGCAGAGAAGCCCAGCAGGCTCTAGTCCATGGGATCACAAAAGAACTGCGACTAAGCAACAACAACAACAATATAGGAACATACATCCAGGATCCTAATTTAGTTGGTATCCTGGAAGTCTTCTCTAAGAAGTGCTGTCCAAACTGTGACCTAAGAATCTACAAAAACTATAAAGGCTGTTCCTAATTCAGTGAAAACCTCGCAGCCTCAGTCATGCCTTAGAATCATCTGGGAGAGTGTGTTTAAAATCCTGATGCCAAACCTGCACAACAGACAAAACAGAATCTCAGGGGACTTCCCTGGCAGTCCAGTGATTAGGTTTCACCTTCCGATGCAGGGGGTGCAGATTCCATCCCTGGTCAGGGAGCTAGGAGCTCACATGCCTGGTGGCCAAAAACCCAAACACAAAACAGAAGCAATATTGAAACAAACTGAATAAAGATTTTAAAAATAGCCACATCAAAAAATCTTAAAAAAATAAATAAAAAACAGAATTTCAGGGCTGGGGCAGGTCAAAGTACATATTTTTTAGCTTCTTAGGTGATTCCAGGGAACACCCAAAGTTGACGACCAGTCAACTGGTTGTCTATACCCATCTCTTCCTGAAGGAGTGTTCCCTTTGCCAAGCTAGAGCAAAGCCTTCCTAAGCATTCTTTTAAATTCCACACCCCCCCAACACACACACTTTCTCAGGAAATCTATTGACAATCTCATCTCCTCTTTATTCAACATTACTCTCACTGTTAGCATTTAATCATGTTTAGTCTCACCAATATTTTCTTAATTCTCCTGATCCCACCCACCCCCTTCTGCTACCAACCTGTGTCTTCTTTGCAGCAATACTTCCTCAAAAACTTTTCCCCACTGTTTTTCTAATCCCACTGACTCCTGGTAGGACTTCCTGGTGGCTTAGACAATAAAGAGTCTGTCTGCAATGCAGGAGACCCAGGTTTGATCCCTGGGATAGGAAGATCCCCTGGAGAAGGAAATGGCAATCCACCCCCGTATTCTTGCCTGGAAAATCCCATCAATGAAGGAGCCTGGAGGGTTACAGTCATTGGGGATGTGAAGAGTCAGACACGACTGAGGGACTAATACAGTGACTCTTCAGTGAACACAGACTTGATGTCAGCCTTCATGTCTTGCTGAGATTATCAGTGACCTGGTCACTAAACACAATGAATCTTTTCAATTCTTATCCTACAAGAAGATCTCTCAGCAGCATCTGCCATAAATGGGCACCCCCAATCCCCATCTTCTGGCACTAGTCTTTCCCCTTGGAATTTTCTGGGGGTTTAGGCTGGATCTTTTTTCTTTTTCTTACTCCACCCTCTTCTGAAGATTCTTTCTAATGGTGACCTCACTTCCCCCAGTGGCAACTAATACCATCCCTATTCTGCTGAATTTTTAAAGTTCTAGACTGGAGTTTGTCAAATTATGATCTCTGCAGAGGTTTAAAGTTCAGATTCCATAGCTTAACTCCAGACCTACCAAAGTAGAATCTCTGAGAGCAGGACCTAGGAATCTGAATTCTAACAGTCTCCTTCAGATGATCCTTATGCGGTCAAGTCTGAGACTCACAGTTCCAGATCTATGTATCCAAATGCCGATAGGATATTTCCACTTGGACGTTTCAGGGGTATCTTAAATGCATCAAATGTGTGATGGACATTCTTAGTGTCCACGAACATCTATATGTCCTTCTTCCTGGGCACATAGAAGACAACATGTTATAGCCCTCTTTGCAGGTAAGGAAAGTCATATGACTATCTTTGCACAATGGACCGTGAACACAAGTGAATGTCACTTTCAGTCTGAGGCCGTGAATGCCCGCTCTCTCTTCCACTGCATCAGCAATCCAGGAGTCACCTAACAATCTGGAAGTTATGGGAGAGACCACAGAGCCACAAGATGAAAATGAGTGGCTTTCTTTCCCTGCTTGGAGAGGAGCTGCTCCAGCAAGCTGCCAAAGGCACAACAGACATTGTGTGAGCACAAACTAAAACTTTGTTGAGGCCAGTCCCTGCGATTTTGTGAGTAATTTATTATAGGGGCATAACTTAGCTTGTCCAATATGGACGTCGTCTGATCTCTTTTTCTTTCCATTTCCAACCTGCTCCTCTTTCTAGTGTTCTCTCTCCACCCAGTTGATGAGGCTAGAAACTCAGTGCTAGCAGTGAGTAGATATGCTCATCTATTTTTCACGTGTTGTAAGAAAAGAGGACTCATGCACTGTACACTCCGGCAGGGAGAAATGCTGGAGGACTCTTCCACTGTTTCTCCACCATCTCCTGGAAGGCGAATGGGAAGAATGAATTACCTACCTCGTTAGAGTCACTGAACCACTTTTATTGCCATTTATTTTACATGTCCTGAGAATCTAGTTCTCAGGCCTGGGCTTAGCTGACACAGGGCTGAGAGGGAAGGAAGAAAGAAATGATGGCATTCCTAAATCTATAATACAGACACCACAGCTGTCTTGCTTTTCTCTGTATTCTCAGCACACAGCATATGGAAGACATAAATATTTGCTGATTCATCGACCAACTTCATTTAATTCTTATTTGCTGAGATACTAGAATTTCCATGATACTTTAACTATTTATGAGAAAATAGTATAAGACAGTCACATAAAAATTGGGTCATCTAGGCCCCAGGCTACCTTTACCCTCAATGTTTCACTGCTGCTGCTGCTGCTAAGTCGCTTCAGTCGTGTCTGACTGTACGACCCCATAGACGGCAGCCCACCAGGTTCCCCCGTCCCTGGGATTCTCCAGGCAAGAACACTGGAGTGGGTTGCCATTTCCTTCGCCAACGCATGATAGTGAAAAGTGAAAGTGAAGTTGCTCAGTTGTGTCCGACTCTTAGCGACCCCATGGACTACAGCCTACCAGGCTCCTCCGTCCATGGGATTTTCCAGGCAAGAGTACCGGAGTAGGGTGCCATTGCCTTCTCTGGTGTTTCACTGAGCGCAACTTAATTTTTCAGGTACATGAGAAGTAAAACTTGGCTCACAATACCCTTCCTGCCTCCTATCTCCTTTTTTCAATTTTTTAGGCTGATTTTCCATGCTTGGGGTGGTTAACAGTACAATCAGTGCCTGTCTTTGTCTAATGTCACTTGGTATTGCTATGTTTGTGAAGTTTTCTGAATCTTATTATGTGGTGCATTGTTTCTTTGCTCTTATCTTTTAAGAATTTAAATTAAACTAAAAGCTGACCTTGCAGCATTTTCCTCCTTGTTTTAAATTCCCTTCATTTTGATTTTGTAGGGTCCTGCAGAGCAATAATTGCACACTTACCTATTTCAATTACTTATTAAAACATTTCATGATAGTCCACAAGGTGTCAGGCATTGGGGGCTGGATATGAGGGACAAAATGGTGAAAAGAAACAAGTGCAGCACCTGCCATAAAGAATTTACAGTCAAGTTGGACAGTAGACAGATTAATTAATTTATTGCACTAATGAAAGCAAAATTAGAGCGATAAGAGCTTTGGAAAGAAAATATGATTCTACATCAGCATTTTAACAGAGTCATCTGACAGAGACTGGAAGCCACCAGAAAAGGCTTCCTGAGGAAGATATAAAGGAAAAAGAAAGTACAAACAGAGGTGCCAGAGGAAGTAGACATGGGGGTATGGGGGGAAAGGACATCACAGTCAAGGCTTAGCAAGGAAGTGACCATCCAAGGAACAGAACAAAGGTTACTGGCTGACATACAAAGAAGCAGGAATTCAATACAGGAAAGGCTCAGGGGTAATGCAGTGAGGAAATGACCAGATGCATATTTTCAAGGGATTTCTTGGGTTTCAGGGTGAAAAATAGATGGCCAAGGGCTGTGGCTAGTGAATACAGGGAGGCCAAGTTAGGAGGTCCATCCATCTTTTTTGACAAAGATGAGGATAAATTGATCTAAGGGGTGTCAGTAGAGAAGGAAAGAAGTGATCGATTTGAAAAATATTTGGAAGGTAAAATAATCAATAACCTTTGAATAACACTTACTATGCGCCTAGCCCTGTTCTAAGTGTTCTGTAGCTGCACTGCCCCTTCCAGAAGCCTCCAGCCATGCAGGGCTATTAAGCACGTGGAAGAGGCCAGTCCAAACTGAATGTGCTGTAGGTGTGCAATACATACCAGATTCTGAAGACTCAGAACAAAAACTAATGAACGTAAAATACCTCACTAATAGTTGTATATTAATTTCATGTTGAAACAATAACATTTTGGATATATTGTTGCTCAGTCACTAAGTTGTGTCTGACTCTTTGCAACCCCATGGACTGCAGCATGCCAGGTTTCTCTGTCCTTCACCATCTCCCAGAGCTTGCTCAAACTCATGTCCATTGAGTCAGTGATGCCATCCCACCATCTCATCCTCTGACACCCCCTTCTCTTGCCCTTAATCTTTCCTAGAATCAGGATCTTTTCCAATAAGTCGGCTCTTTGCGTTAGGTGGCCAAAATATTGGAAGCTTCAGCATTAGTCCTTCCAATGAATGCTCAGGGATGATTTCCTTTAGGATTGACTAGCTTTATCTCCTTGCTGTCCAAGACACTCTCAAGAGTTTTCTCCAGCACCACAATTCAAAAGCATCAGTTCTTTGGTGCTCAGCCTTCTTTAAGTTCCAACTCTTGGGTTAAGTAAAATATACTATTCCAATTAATTTTACCTGTTCCTTCCCACCACGAGCAGCAATGAAGACCCAGTGCAACCAAAAATAAAATAAATAAATAAGTGCTTAAAAAGAACTTATAGCGTTGTTGCCAGGATTAAATGAGATAATACACATCAATTTAGAACAGTAATTGACATAGAGTAAGATCAGTCCTGGGTGTTCTTTGGAAGGAATGATGCTAAACCTGAAACTCCAGTACTTTGGCCACCTCATGAGAAGAGTTGACTCATTGGAAAAGACTCTGATGCTGGGAGGGATTGGGGGCAGGAGGAGAAGGGGACAACAGAGGATGAGATGGCTGGATGGCATCACTGACTCGATGGGCATGAGTCTGAGTGAATTCCAGGAGTTGGTGATGGACAGGGAGGCCTGGCGTGCTGCAGTTCCTGGGGTTGCAAAGAGTCAGACACGACTGAGCGACTGAACTGAACTGAACTAAAGCTATTATTATTATTAAAGGGACTTATATTTGTACTAAATATTTTGCTTTATATTTTTAATTTGTTTCATTTTATTGTTTATTTACCTTTTACCTCTTATTTTACTTCTTAGCTTATGCTACTTGTTAAGTTTAAAGTTAAGTGCAGTTTGGCTGTAAATAAAGAGTTAGAATGCTCATCTGAAGTCTGTACAAAAATATGCTAGAAGTTTTCTTACTGTCCTAGAATTGGAGCTAAGTCCCGATACACCACATTGTAAGTAAGCATGGTCACTATAAGTAGGGGTGGCCTCCTTTCTCCAAGGCTTACAAGAATTGGCAAGAAGTATCTTTGGACTGGCTCTATCCCCCCAACTGCCTCCATTTACATCACTCTGGTCAATATAAGGAGGGGATTTTAAGAATGAGAAGGTGGCACTAGTGGGAGTGTAGTGAGACGGTTCCCTCCATTCATCCCAACAAAGGCCTCAAGAGATGCACTGGTTGAAAAAAGCGTTCCTAAAGGAAGAGCTGACCAACCTTTCACCACCTAGTTAGATGACCGCTTAGCTAGGAGACTTGTGATTTGGCTCCAGTGCTTGTGACCATGAAAAAAGAATTATGAAAACGTGACATGGCAGGGTAGGAGAGGCCGGCATGAGACTGTCAGGGGAGAGGAAGCCAAGACCTTGAGTTTTTGGAGGTGAAAGGTACAGGGGGTGAAGCCTGTAATACTGGAGAGTTAGCTCCTGGAGCAGAGACTGGGGACCCTCACAGCATGAAGGACAATGAGGTGCACACATCAGGGAAATGCAATGGAATACCACCAGCCAGGCTCTGCTGTACGATGCAGCTGTATCTTGAAAGTGAGAAAGTTTTAGTTGCTTAGTCTTTGCGACCCCATAAACTGTAGCCTGCCAGGCTCCTCTGTCCATCGGATTTCCCCAGGAAAGAACACTGGATTGGGTAGGCATTCTCTTCTTCAGGGGATCTTCCCGATCCAGGGGTTGAACCTGGATCTTCCACATTGCAGGCAGATTCTTTACTGTCTGAGCCACCAGGAAAGCCCAGAATCTTGAAAGGATTTACTAATGCTTGGGGAACTGCTTGGGCATGAGCCCTTGGTCAATTGACAATGACAAAAGACTACCATCCAAATCACCACCATTCCTACATGAACACTGAGCAGGAAGAGCATTGATGGCCAACTGAGAGGCAGATGAAACTGGTCCAGAGTGGCAAGGAGGTATTTGACCTTTTCCTCCCCTTGCTCCCAGCACCTTGGAGAAGTGAGTTCCTAGAAGGAGGAGGAGATGTCCAAGAGCAAGGCCAACTCCCCTCCATAAATACACACACACAGACACATACCATGGTTATCACATCCATACACACTTACACCTTTACACATGCAATTAGATACACCTAAACTAGTTTACACATTCTTGTGCAGGTACATTCTTACCCATGCTACAAGAGAGGGAAGGGCACAGATCTGAATCACGTGCAAGACTGACTTTTTTTTTCAAAGAAGAGCCCTGCAGGCGTGTGTGCTAAGTTGTTTCAGTCGTGTCTGATTCGTTGTGACCCTTTGGACTGTAGCCCGCCAGGCTCCTTTGTCCATGGGATTCTCTAGGCAAGAATACTAGAGTGGGTTGCCATGCCTTCCTCCAGGGGATCTTCCTGACCCCAGAGGCTGAACTTATGTCTGTTATGTCTCCTGCACTGGCAGGCAGGTTTTTCACCACTAGCAGCTACCTGGGAAGTGAGTCTTCAATAATACAATTGGAGCTATTCTAGTAATCAAAAGTGGATGACAAGTTATGGAGTCAGACTGAGAAGTCCTGTGGGAGACAACACTGAACAGGAAAAGGAGGTTCCAAATGTGTAGTTGAGAGTATCCAATGAACCAGGTTTAGGGAGAACTGAATAACTGAACTGCTCTCATTGTCTCCATGGGCACCACAGTGGTGTGGGAACAGAGAGCCTCATCCTTTGCTGACATTAGGAGTTAAGAGTTCAAGCACTCTACAGATATTTATGGAGCACTTAGTATCATAGTACAGGATTCAGAGTAGATGCAGAAAGGAGTAGGACCTGGCTCCAGTCTTCAAGGGGCTGAAGGAGACTGTTAAACGAACTTGACAGGGACTGAGGTGACTGTAAATCCCACCCAAAGAGAGTGGTCTAGTGTGGTCACTCTCCAACTGTCTAATCACCTTTAATCTTTTCAGAATTCTAAGATCACTCCCTACTCTAAATTATTTGATGTTACGCAGATATCAGTAAGTCAAACAGCTTTTCCAATGATATTCTCTGCATTATGAATTACAACTTCTTTGCAGTCTGGCAAGGTTTTCAAGAACAACCTGGCTCCCCTTGTTTTCCTTCATCTTTGTTTCTCTCCCTGCTACCTGTCTGGTAAAGACAAACAGGACAGACATCAGGATGGGAGAGAAGAATGTATCTAGACATCCATTTTAAGTTCCACTTAAAGAAACAAAACAAAACTGGATTGAGAGCTCCACACTACCTGCTGGTGGTTTGAAATTATTCATGTAAACATGCTAATGATTTTGTAGTGGAATTGGCCCAAGGGAACCTGAGAGAATCAAAGCAAAGGCTAATTTTTAGTAAACCAATGACTTTTCATACTATCAAATTTCAACCACTTCAGCCTTGCACAGTCAAAAGGCATCCATAAACCTGCATTTGAAATCTCTGAAGGTAATTCCATCATCCTTACTAGAATCTTGATACATTACCAACTTTATTCTGAGATATGGGCTCCTGCGTGACAAGTGATTTTTAATGATATGTCCCATAGTCAGTGCATGCCAGTATAGACATAACAACTTTGCCTTGAAGAGAATGCAATAGGAAAGCTATAAAAGTACTCAGTGCTTTTGTCACTATGACACCCCAAAACCAAAAGTCTACCCACTGAAGCAATGAAGCTGGCTGACAAGAAACTAGGATGCTAATAAGAAAGGGTAAGAAAATATATGCTGTTTTAAAAGGCTTTATGTCAGAAAAACACCTATTTCTGCTTTATTGACTATGCCAAAGCCTTTACCTGTTTGGATCACAATAAACTGTGGAAAATCCTGAAAGAGATGGGAATACCAGACCACCTGACCGGCCTCTTGAGAAACCTATATGCAGGTCAGGAAGCAACAGTTAGAACTGGACATGGAACAACAGACTGGTTCCAAATAGGAAAAGGAGTACATCAAGGCTGTATATTGTCACCCTGCTTATTTAACTTCTATGCAGAGTACATCATGAGAAATGCTGGGCTGGAAGAAGCACAAGCTGGAATCAAGATTTCTGGGAGAAATATCAATAACCTCAGAGATGCAGATGATACCAGCCTTATGGCAGAAAGTGAAGAGGAACTAAAAAGCCTCTTGATGAAAGTGAAAGAGGAGAGTGAAAAAGTTAGCTTAAAGCTCAACATTCAGAAAACGAAGATCATGGCATCTGGTCCTGTCACTTCACGGCAAATGGATGGGGAAACAGTGGAAACAGTGGCTGACTTTATTTTTCTGGGCTCCAAAATTACTGCAGATGGTGACTGCAGCCATGAAATTAAAAGACACTTACTCCTTGGAAGAAAAGTTATGACCAACCTAGATAGCATATTGAAAAGCAGAGACATTACTTTGCCAACAAAGGTCCGTCTAGTCAAGGCTATGGTTTTTCCGGTGGTCATGTATGGATGTAAGAATTGGACTGTGAAGAAGGCTGAGTGCTGAAGAATTGATGCTTTTGAATTGTAGAATTGGAGAAAACTCCTGAGAGTCCCTTGGACTGCAAGGAGATCCAACCAGTCCATTCTAAAGGAGATCAGCCCTGGGTGTTCTTTGGAAGGAATGATGCTAAAGCTGAAACTCCAGTACTTTGGCCACCTTAATTCATGTGAAGAATTAACTCATTGGAAAAGACTCTGATGCTGGGAGGGATTGAGGACAGGAGGAAAAGGGGACGACAGAGGATGAGATGGCTGGATTGCATCACCGACTCGATGGATGTGAGTTTGAGTGAACTCCAGGAGTTGGTGATGGACAGGGAAGCCTGGCGTGCTGCAATTCATGGGGTCGCAAAGAGTTGGACATGACTGAGCGACTGAACTGAACGGACTGATGTCACCTAAAGAAGGAAGAGAATGAACAGCTGCATTGCTTCTATATATTAACTTAAATGAAAGAGACGACTGGCATCAAGGGCAAGTTTATTGATGACAGATGTTACCAGTTTCATTTTTTGCCTTGGTATGATTTTTTCTAAATCAAATAATGGAAAACAAAAGGAAATGTTACCCACTATTTTAAACCAAAGTCCTTTGGGACAAACTGTAAATGTGACATTTGCAGTAGTCACATTATCCAAAGGTTATATGTGAGACTGAAGTTTTAAAGGGACAGAACAGACAACCAAAATATTTTATTTGAGTTCTCTGTGGAGACTATTTAATAACCACCAGGAGGGGTCAACGGAGATAGTCTTATCTGCTGCAACAAGGATTCAGGTCAGCACATAGGGAGGGGTGCACTGCAGAGAGTGCCAGTTCACCTGACCTGGGTTCAAAACCAGCCCGAACACCCTGCTTGTGTGGCCTGAGAAAATCCAAGCCTCAGTGCTCCCATCTGTACAATGGACAGTCCACCTGTTGAGAGGATTAAATGAGGTAATGAAAACAAATACTTAGAAAAATAATGCCTCGTGCACAGTAAGTGCTCAATAAATGTTAGCTGTTGCTACTATTATAAAAGTTACTGAGCAAATGGTCCCCAAAGGCCACCGGGACACCCCTCCTCCTTTCTCTACTGATACAACAATGTTGCGGTATTTACTTTTCTAAACCAAATGGAAATCATAGAATTCTAAGCTTCTCAAAGCAAAGTTGTTTGAAATATAAACCCCTTTATGATGAATAATAAGCAGCAGCCTATTGGCCAGAGGAGGCTCAGAGATCTTCCCAATGCCACTCCAGAAGCCACTTGACACAGACACTCTGTGGGGCACTGTGGCGCACTGGCCTGCCCCTGACAGGTGGTGGACACAAGTGCCCTACAGCTGAGGGCCCAGAACCCAGACACCAGGCCTGGGAGACAAGCTTGCTGGCAGAAGCGCACAAGTGGTTTCCCAGCACAAAAAACAACAGGCCCTCAGTTCTTAATCCTCTGAGTGACCTGGGGTCGTCTGACCAAAAGTAAAGCCCTTAGAGTGCTTTTTTAATATTAATAGCTTTGGTTAAAAGTCAGAATAAAAGCAACCTCGAACTAAGTTGGAGCCATCCTTTTCAGCCATACTCACACACGGTCAGACCTGGCCCACATACATGCCACCGCTGCTCCACCCCATCCCAGGGCAGACATTGCTAATAGATCACAGCACACTTTACACACCTCCATCATTCTTTCAACAGTGTTCTTCAAGCGACTACTGCCATCCAGCCAGAGCTGGCAAGTGAGTTGGATCCAACTTCCCAACTCTGACCAAAACTGTATTTTATTGAGAAGACAGAGCTTCTAAATAACTCCAAGTTAAAGACATTAGGAAACCCTTGCCACTCTTTTTCAAACCAGACAGGGCAAACAATAAAGAATATTGCTATGACTAGGCAATCTCACTTCAAATTTATATTGTTTTCAAGGCTTTCCAATCTCACATCTATTTTTAAAGTTTCCTCTCCATTTCCAAGTATTTTTGACTCATTCCATGCTCATCTCCTTTTAAAGGTGGTAGCCATGCAGTGGCTAAATCTGGCCTCTCCATCTATGAAGCACTTCTCCCTTTCAGACCTTTCAACACTTAATACCCTCTCAGTGTCACTATCAGTAGAGCTATGAGTGAGCTCAACCTTTCCCTGGAAGTGGTGATTTAATGTGTGAGTTATATGGTTATTAGGATGGGTGTCAGGGAAACAGTGTAATATATGTAATGTGGAGGCTGATGGGGCTGGAGGAGCTGAAACAGTCTGGATGATTTCTGGCGCTTCTTTTAATGCTGTGTCAATTATTCGTACGACCGATCATTCAAAGCTGTCTATTACCTTCTAATAATAATAATAATATTTTTCACTTAACATTGCACCTTTCACCAGAGGATTTCAAAGAGCTTTGCAAACATTCATTCGCACTTTATGAAGTGGGCAGGTAATATATAAATACCAAGTCACATGTCCCTAAAGAGTAGCCATTAATAGTTCCTTTGACACCTCATTCAGGTTAGGGCAGAAACAAAAAATGAAAAGCATTTATACGTGAAAAGCCAGGTGCCATCATCATCAGCATTTTCTGGGCATCTGTAGAATTCTAGCAGAGATGAACCTCATTTTCTTGTCTCTCAAGGTGGCAGCAAGGCGGTCAGTTTCCCTGCTCTTGCCATCTCTTCTCAAGCACACAAACACTGCTTCCTAAGACACAGCAGAGACCAACGTGCACACAATCCAGATACTGGATTCTGTCAGAACTCTTAGAAGCCCTGCTAAGAGGCAACATCCCAAAAGAGGAAAATTCTAACTGCCCTAGAATCCTTATACAAGAATCCTAGGTACCTTCAGTCTTATCCTCAGGACAAAATGGAATGAGAGAAACATACCCCAGAGGTGAGGAAGGAGAGGATGCCAGATCCCAGGTAAGGGAAGTTAGAACAAAAAGTGTGGGTTCAGGCAAGGACCACCTGAGAAACACGAACAGCTGGTAGCTCTAAAAGCTGAGGTTACAGCTACCTGGTTGAGCAGTGGATGGCAAAAGGCAGAGGAGGGATTCACCCTTGAATCCCCATCCTCTATGCCATTTGTCTGCATTAGAATATAATTATACACAGAACCAATGGCATATTTTATACATTCTTCTCAGCGTGTGTGTGTGTGTGTGTGTGTGTGTGTGTGTGTGTGTGTGTTACTCAGAATAGGCTATCTTAGGCTGTGGCAATAACCATCACCCCAAAATCTCCAGGCATTAACACAACAGAACACACCAGACCTACTGCAGACCTAGATGGCTCTTCGGGACATTTATCCTCCATGTAGTGGCTCACCATTTCAGGCTTCCATCTTACGCATCTCTATCTCAACATGATGCTTCCTGGTTCACCCTGCTGGGAGAGGGAAGATAGGAAATAACACACCAACACTTGTTTTTCCCAGAAGAGACACACATCATTTTTATTCCTAGCCTATTGGCTGGAATTAGTCACATTGCTCCACCCAAAACTCCTGGAGGGGGAGGAATACATAGTCTCTCCTATGTCCAAGGAGGGAGGAAACTGGAAATATCAGTGGGCATTAGTGAATTCTACTAGTAAATACATAGTGCTGTTTTAGTTTGAAACCAGGGCAATAGAATCATCTGTAAACCTCAAAGACCTCAAAATATGGGATAAAAGTGTTATACAAGGGCTGGCTTGCCTTGCCCCATGCTCGATGGACATGGTCAGTGTGAAGGTACAATATCTTCCACATGATACGATCCAGATAGAGCTAGGGGTAGCTTTGTGTCTCTTTCTGCACAAACCTTTCTGGCAACAATTATCCCTCTCATGCTTTCTTATTTTTACCAAAGAAAGATCTTGGGTTACCATATGCGTCTCCTTCCCCAACCCCAAATTTCTTTTACACAAAGGGTCTTCTCTGACTACAAAAATAGCATGCAGAGAGGAGAAGCCCTTTGAGCCAATATTTCCATGTTCTCTAAGAGAGTTCTACCCTCTGTCCTTGAAATTCAAGGAATGAAGATCATTACACTCACTCTGCAATATTCACTCTTGATTACCCACCAGTGCATTATCCATATTGCTTCCTAATCACTGTTGACTGGCTAGAAAGATATTTTTTAACTCTCTCTTATCTTGGGCTTCCCTGGTGGCTCAGATGGTAAAGAATCTGCCTGCAATGTGGGAGACCTGGGTTCAGTCTCTAGGTTGGAAAGAGCTCCTGGAGAAGGGAGTAGCTACCCACTCTAGTATTCTGGCCTGGAGAATTCCATGGACAAGAGAGCCTGGCAAGCTACATCTATGGGGTCACAAAGAGTTGGCCATGACAAAGAGACTTTCATTTCACTTCACTTCTCTCTTATCTAAGAGACTTTTCCTAAGGAAGACTTTTTCTTAAACCAGAACAGACTTTGTGTTCACCATATCAGAGTGTGAAACACAAATGAACCAACTCCTTTCCTCCCACTCCTTTCGGGCTCAGTGGCCCCATCCCATCAATCCTTTATTCTCATTGGGAATGAAGAGCAGGGCCTACTGTGTCGGAGAAATGCCAGGAAGGAAAGGAGAAGTCCATTAGGTTCCAGGTGAGCTCCCAGCAACCTTCCATTCTAATTTTGTCTAGCAGGGGAAAGAAAGGATTTGAGAAAGGTACAGGATTCTCTCAAACAGTGGACTGATTTCACAGCTGCCTAGCTATGTGACTTTGGATGATTTACTTAATCTCCTGGTTAATCTGTTTACCTCTCTATAGAAAAGAAACAACAATACTGCTGACATCATATGCTTGTCATAGGGATAAATAAGATTGTATATGTGCAATGTCACAAAGAAGATATTAAAATTTATCTCCCCTTCCTAAAAAGGCTGTTCCACAACAAAGGGCACATAGCCAGTATTGTATCACAACTATAACCTTTAAAATGTGTGAGTTACTATATTGTACAGCTGTAATTTATATAAAATTATACATCAACTAAACTCCAATTAAAAAGAAGACTGGTCCATCTTACAGGCAAAATGGCAATTCTTCAGTCTTTGTCCTCCAAAAGGAAAGAGTTCAATTGAGAGACACAGAGAGAAGTTTCAAGTAGCAAGGGTTTATCAAGCAAAGCAAAATACACTTCCAGAAAGGAAAGAGAGCAGGCTGTCTGGGAACCAGAGACAGCTCTGTAACGGACTATGCATGTGTGCTCAGTCGTGTTCAACTCTTTGAGACCTTCTGATCTGTAGCCAGCCAGATCTGCTCATGGGATTTCTCAGGGAAGAATACTGGAGTGGGTTGCCCTTCTAGTCTCTAGGGGATCTTCCTGACCCAGGGACTGAAACTGCATCTTCTCTGTTGGCAGGCAGATTCTTTACCACTGAGCCATCTGGGAGGTAATGAGGGT
The DNA here is from genome assembly GCA_006410615.1 of Neotragus moschatus. NCBI lineage: Eukaryota > Metazoa > Chordata > Mammalia > Artiodactyla > Bovidae > Neotragus > Neotragus moschatus. The sequence continues at coordinate 182,880 of SJYA01000935.1, read as the reverse complement.
GGAGTTGGATATTTTAGAGTGTTGATCCCTCCCTTTGTCCTGTGTTAGTTGACTGACAAGTTGATTGACAGCTTTAGGTTATATACCTTTTCTCCTAGAGCACAGGTACTTAAACACAAGTATGCGAATGAAACCATGGGGGAGGGGGACTGTAAAAACCACAATGCTAATTTATTACAAATATTGCTTAATAAACCCTCAGTCACTTTTTAGGTCTTGGCATGCCTGTATCAACCTATGCTGTTGAGTTTTATTTTGTTCGGTCCTGATAAAGCTGAAAATGTAGCAGTCCTTGACCAGAAGCGGGAGAACCTCTTGGTGCCTTCTGATCACTAGCATCCAGGTGGAGGGGGAATGAAGATCCCATCTAGAATTAGGCGGTGACCTACTCATGTCTGACAACTTGCCTAACACACCTACCACTCCCTCTTCTTTTCCCAACTTCTCTCTCTCTCGCCCCCTCTCTCCCTCTCCTCTCACTCTCTAACTTTTCCTGATGCAATGAGAGGCCCACANTTCCACATGATACGATCCAGATAGAGCTAGGGGTAGCTTTGTGTCTCTTTCTGCACAAACCTTTCTGGCAACAATTATCCCTCTCATGCTTTCTTATTTTTACCAAAGAAAGATCTTGGGTTACCATATGCGTCTCCTTCCCCAACCCCAAATTTCTTTTACACAAAGGGTCTTCTCTGACTACAAAAATAGCATGCAGAGAGGAGAAGCCCTTTGAGCCAATATTTCCATGTTCTCTAAGAGAGTTCTACCCTCTGTCCTTGAAATTCAAGGAATGAAGATCATTACACTCACTCTGCAATATTCACTCTTGATTACCCACCAGTGCATTATCCATATTGCTTCCTAATCACTGTTGACTGGCTAGAAAGATATTTTTTAACTCTCTCTTATCTTGGGCTTCCCTGGTGGCTCAGATGGTAAAGAATCTGCCTGCAATGTGGGAGACCTGGGTTCAGTCTCTAGGTTGGAAAGAGCTCCTGGAGAAGGGAGTAGCTACCCACTCTAGTATTCTGGCCTGGAGAATTCCATGGACAAGAGAGCCTGGCAAGCTACATCTATGGGGTCACAAAGAGTTGGCCATGACAAAGAGACTTTCATTTCACTTCACTTCTCTCTTATCTAAGAGACTTTTCCTAAGGAAGACTTTTTCTTAAACCAGAACAGACTTTGTGTTCACCATATCAGAGTGTGAAACACAAATGAACCAACTCCTTTCCTCCCACTCCTTTCGGGCTCAGTGGCCCCATCCCATCAATCCTTTATTCTCATTGGGAATGAAGAGCAGGGCCTACTGTGTCGGAGAAATGCCAGGAAGGAAAGGAGAAGTCCATTAGGTTCCAGGTGAGCTCCCAGCAACCTTCCATTCTAATTTTGTCTAGCAGGGGAAAGAAAGGATTTGAGAAAGGTACAGGATTCTCTCAAACAGTGGACTGATTTCACAGCTGCCTAGCTATGTGACTTTGGATGATTTACTTAATCTCCTGGTTAATCTGTTTACCTCTCTATAGAAAAGAAACAACAATACTGCTGACATCATATGCTTGTCATAGGGATAAATAAGATTGTATATGTGCAATGTCACAAAGAAGATATTAAAATTTATCTCCCCTTCCTAAAAAGGCTGTTCCACAACAAAGGGCACATAGCCAGTATTGTATCACAACTATAACCTTTAAAATGTGTGAGTTACTATATTGTACAGCTGTAATTTATATAAAATTATACATCAACTAAACTCCAATTAAAAAGAAGACTGGTCCATCTTACAGGCAAAATGGCAATTCTTCAGTCTTTGTCCTCCAAAAGGAAAGAGTTCAATTGAGAGACATAGAGAGAAGTTTCAAGTAGCAAGGGTTTATCAAGCAAAGCAAAATACACTTCCAGAAAGGAAAGAGAGCAGGCTGTCTGGGAACCAGAGACAGCTCTGTAACGGACTATGCATGTGTGCTCAGTCGTGTTCAACTCTTTGAGACCTTCTGATCTGTAGCCAGCCAGATCTGCTCATGGGATTTCTCAGGGAAGAATACTGGAGTGGGTTGCCCTTCTAGTCTCTAGGGGATCTTCCTGACCCAGGGACTGAAACTGCATCTTCTCTGTTGGCAGGCAGATTCTTTACCACTGAGCCATCTGGGAGGTAATGAGGGTGGAGTTGGATATTTTAGAGTGTTGATCCCTCCCTTTGTCCTGTGTTAGTTGACTGACAAGTTGATTGACAGCTTTAGGTTATATACCTTTTCTCCTAGAGCACAGGTACTTAAACACAAGTATGCGAATGAAACCATGGGGGAGGGGGACTGTAAAAACCACAATGCTAATTTATTACAAATATTGCTTAATAAACCCTCAGTCACTTTTTAGGTCTTGGCATGCCTGTATCAACCTATGCTGTTGAGTTTTATTTTGTTCGGTCCTGATAAAGCTGAAAATGTAGCAGTCCTTGACCAGAAGCGGGAGAACCTCTTGGTGCCTTCTGATCACTAGCATCCAGGTGGAGGGGGAATGAAGATCCCATCTAGAATTAGGCGGTGACCTACTCATGTCTGACAACTTGCCTAACACACCTACCACTCCCTCTTCTTTTCCCAACTTCTCTCTCTCTCGCCCCCTCTCTCCCTCTCCTCTCACTCTCTAACTTTTCCTGATGCAATGAGAGGCCCACAATGAACCATTCTTTCCCCAAGGTCTAATCCCATTAGATCTTAAACAAGGAAGAAGTCTCTCACTAATGATATTAAGAGGCATCAAGAGAGGAGAATGCCTAGTAACAAATCTGCATATATCATTTGTTGTCCCTTAATACAAGCACAGATGCAGTGATCCGTGGCATCTCTTCCTTAAGAAAAACAGTTTTAATGTTGACATTCTGTCTTCTGACTTGAAGCAAGAAGTATTACATAAAATGGCAGCTAAGGGGTTTCAGATGCCACCTCCAGACGGTAATAGTTCCCGGAGAATCCCACCTTCCAGTTTGCACATTTCTGTTAAAGTACCCATCTTCTGCGTATTTTAACCCAGAAACTGCAGCCTCTGCTTTCAGACTGGTCTCAATCCTGAATGAATCCCCTCCCACACACCAATCCAACGTGTATCTCTCTAAGTCTGAGAGGTGAGTGCACAGCAGCACCTTGACCCAAGCTTCAACAGGAGGGTCAGAAGAGGCAGGCTCCCAGCTGCTCACCACTGTACAGCATCCAGAGGGCACAGACCTGCCAAAGTCAGTCTGTCCATTCACGGTCTTCTACCCCATCAGTGTGAACTGAGGCACATCTATATATTTTCTCAATTTTATAGCTAATAACTGTTGGGTTACATAGACACATCCCCTAAAGACAAAGAATTCTCATTCATTCATTCTACAAATATTTATTCGGCACCTATGTGTGCCAGGAACTCTCCTAGATTTTGAGGACCGTTGTGCCTCTTATGAAGCCTGCATTCTAGTAGAGGCATGAGCTGGATAGAGTACCCTCTGTCTGCCCTGCCAGATCCCCTCTCACAAGCCTACTGTGTGTCATGGAGACCCACCTTTGCAGATTGCATCAATAGGCAGCCTTGCCCTTTGGCTTCTGGTTGGGTTGGGCCAATGAGCACCTAGCAAAAGGCTGGGTGGAAGCAGAGTCAGATATGAATGTCCACCCCCCTGACGTCCTCTCCGCTGGGCCGCAGTACTGCCAGATGGCCTCTCCTGTTTCCGTCCAGTTCAGGTAGCTGTCCCTGCCCCTGCCCCATTCAGATCTAGAGATGGCAACAATTCCCTGATGTTGCTACAAGGACCACCATCATCACTGTCGCTTTCCCTTTACCCACCTATATCTTTGTAAATGATCCCTTCATTAATTTCCTTTCCACTATTTCATTTGAGTGGGATATTTCCTTCTGGAACATCATTGATATAAGGAAATAATCAAAATGATTCCAGGCATTGTTTATAAAACCTGTGCATTTGGGATGGGAAGGCCTTATACAGCATGGTCAGGAAGGGCTCTTTGGGTAGGTAATGTGACTAATGAGAGTTCAGCAATGCTCTGGAGCAGAGCCTTCCAGACAAAGGGAAAAGCAAATGCAAATGACCTGAAGCAGGAAATGAGCTCCATATATTCAAAGAAGGAAAAAAGAGTTCACTGTAGTAAAGGAGGAGGTGTNGGAAAATCCCATGAACGGAGGAGCCTGGTGGGCTGCAGTCCATGGGGTCAGTGAGAGTCAGATGCGACTGAGCGACTTCACCTTCACCTGTGATGAGGCGCTGACAAGGACACAGCCTCCCAGCAGGGGTATTCCTGACAAAAATGGAACCGATCATAAAGAAACCATCAGACAAACCCACACTGGGGCACATTTTACCAAATGAGGGGCCAGTACTCTTCAAAAATGGCAATGTCAGGAAATAAAAAAGAAGGTCCAGGGAAAGCTGCAGATTAAAAGAGGCTAAAAAACACAACGCCTAAACACAGTGTGTGACTCTAGAGATGAAAAAAACAATTGCTAGGAAGGATAATTTTAGAACAAAGAGAAAAATTGGAATATGGATGGGGTAATAGATAATAGCCTTGGATCAATGTAAAATATGCCAGATTTGATGGGTTCNCAGATTAAAAGAGGCTAAAAAACACAACGCCTAAACACAGTGTGTGACTCTAGAGATGAAAAAAACAATTGCTAGGAAGGATAATTTTAGAACAAAGAGAAAAATTGGAATATGGATGGGGTAATAGATAATAGCCTTGGATCAATGTAAAATATGCCAGATTTGATGGGTTCACAATGTCAGTGTTCTCAGGAAGTACTGGCTGCCACCAACACTACTTCTTCTGCAATTTGCTTTCCAAGGGTTCAGCACGAAACAAAGAAATAAAATATATTACATATCATCTATGGATAGAGATATGCATAGATAGAGCAAATGTACAAAAACAGTAACAGGCTGACCCAGGTTAAGATATGTGGCCATTCACTACATTACTCTCGAACCTAGCAATAAATGAAACTTTAAAAATTAAAAGGCGAACAGTTTTTTAAAAGGATACTCCCAACAAGATACCATAATTCTTATATATTCTTCAAACTTTGAGAGAGGATTAAGTAAGTCTTGAGGATGCCATAAGAGAGAAAAGATAATTTTGTAACAAATCCCCTGTGTCTCCATATATGGAGGCTGTAATTCAGGTCACCTCACAAGGGACTCTAACCATCAGAGCCACTGGTTTCCAATCTGAGAGTCAAGCACAGACTACCTGACTGCAGATAGAGAAGGGTGCCCCATAAATATTGAGGCTTCTTCTGACTGATTCCATATGGGGGCCATCCCTCCTGGGGCTTGCTCCCCTCCATCTTCTCCATTTTCCTTTAAGTCTTTCATTATATTAAAAACTCAACTGCACCTTCATAAGGGCTTTGAAAAAAATCACAAAATTATGCAACACTCAGACTCGGCTATATCACAGATCCTGTTTTTAAAATATATTCACACTGCCCTCAGGCCTTTGCCACAGAAATAGACATGCATAAATCCACCTGTATGACAAGCTTTTTTGTTATACCAGCTTTTAAAAATTTTCTTGAAAAAGAGTCCATGACAGACATGCCTTATGCCAAGTAGTGTTAAGGTGAGGTTTCAATCTATAATTATGACCATTTCATGTAATTCATTTCTGTCATAAATACCAGGTAATTTGCAAATCCTAGTTTGGTTACATAGCCATGATAACCTGCATCTCCTCCCTCTCAGCATATCTGCAAGGCAACAGGGTATTTACAGACCTTCACTATATATCAGGCACTACACTCTACAAATATTACCTTGTTGGATAGTCTCGTTATTAGGAATATGGTATTATCTCTATTTTACAGATGAGAAAACTGGGGTTCAAATGGTCATTTGCCTACGGACATACAACTTGTTAATAGCAGAGCCAGAACCTGAGCCCAGACCTACCTGACTGCAAGGTCCAGATTTCACATCTTAGCACAGCCCTCTCCCACGGTCTTCACAGCACCATCTTGGCTTACATCACACCAACATGAGGCCATGTGGGACTCTCTGGAATTGGGAAAATTCAAGGAGACACCAAATAGGAAAACAAAGGCATCTCCTACCATAGAAAGAATAAAAGACCTTTTTTCATTTTTACTGGCGTACAATTGCTTTACAATATTTGGTAGTTTCTGCTCTACAGCAAAGTGAATCAGCTATATGTATTCATATATCCTCTCTTTTTTGTATTTCCTTCCCATTTAGGTCACCACAGAGCACTGAGTCAAGTTGCCTGTGGTATACAGTAGGTTCTCATTAATTATCTATTTTATACGATAGTGTATATATTTAAATCCTAGCCTCCAAATTCATCCCATCTCGCCTTCCCCCTTGGTGTCCCTATGTTTGTTCTCTATGTCTGTTTCTCATGACTTTTATTAACTCTCACTATTTTGCCCAGATCTCTTAAACAACACACACACACACACACACACACACACACACACACACAAAAGGCAATATATTTTATTGCCAATTGTTCTTTTCCTGAGATTTTCCTGAACCATTTAGGTTGATCTTTTGAACCTGAATCAAGTTCTTCTGCCGCCATCCACAACTTCAAAATGCCAATTTTGTACAAACTGTACCAAAGCTCAGGATATAACTCACAATATTATACATTTCATATTCAATACTGAATATGAAAATCTGAAATACACACTGCATAAGTAATGGCAGTAAAAAGCCAATGATATTTTAAAGATATTTTAAAGATTTAGTATTTATCATTGTAACACAGCTTTTATGTTTGATGTTCTATGAAGCCATGAGCTCACTTCTGAATCAATGCTATTTTATCGCTTGCTGTTATATTTATGGAATGTTACTGTGAACAAAGCAAAGCAGGCCAAGTCTATTCCCAACATAACCTATAAATAATGTAAGTAAATAAACTAAGCAAATCTTCACGAAGCAATGCATTATTTACTATTTCTTGTTGCTGAAATATGAGTTTAAGATTTGGTTACATATTAATGTAAAGTCTTAGCAATTTCTAGATCTCCCTAGGGAGAAAATCCTGAAGCTTAACTCAGAATTCACCTTGCATGCTTTTCCAACTCGGTAACTAAAAGCCACACTCCTCTCCAGAGTCAGAAGCGACCTCTCCACATAGGCCAATAATCTGCACTTATCCTAAGAAAGTCTAAGTCAGCATGATGGTATAACACCCCAGTGCGTGTTCTACAGTCTTTGACCAGTTGGATGTTGTAAGACAAAAATCACTATGACTATAGTGATCAATTGCACTCATCTCACACACTAGCAAAGTAATGCTCAAAATTCTCCAAGCCAGGCTTCAACAGTATGTGAACCATGAACTTCCAGATGTTCACGCTGGATTTGGAAAAAGCAGAGGAACCAGAGATCAAATTGCCAACATCGGCTGGATCATCGAAAAAGCAAGAGAGTTCCAGAAAAACACCTATTTCTGCTTTATTGACTATGCCAAAGCCTTTGACTGTGTGGATCACAATAAACTGTGGAAAATTCTGGAAGAGATGGGAATACCAGGCCATCTGACTTGCCTCTTGAGAAATCTGTATGCAGGTCAGGAAGCAACAGTTAGAACTGAATATGGAACAACAGACTGGTTCCAAATAGGAAAAGGAGTACGTCAAGGCTGTGTATGGTCACCCTGTTTACTTAACTTATATGCAGGGTACATCATGAGAAATGCCAGGCCAGATGAAGCACAAGCTGGAATCAAGATTTCTGGGAGAAATATCAATAACCTCAGATATGCAGATGACACTAGCCTTATGGCAGAAAGTGAAGAAGAACTAAAGAGCCTCTTGATGAAAGTGAAAGAGGAGAGCGAAAAAGTTGGCTTAAAGCTCAACATTCAGAAAACTAAAATCATTGCATCTGGTTCCATTATTTCATGGCAAATAGATGGAGAAACAGTGGAAACAGTGACAGACTTTTATTTCGGGGGGCTCCAAAATCAATGCAGATGGTGACTGCAGCCATGGAATTAAAAGACACTTACTCCTTGGAGGGAAAGTTATGACCAACCTAGACAGCATATTGAAAAGTGGAGACATTACTTTGCCAACAAAGGTCCATCTAGTCAAGGCTATGGTTTTCCAGTAGTCATGTATGGATGTGAGTGGACTATAAAGAAAGCTGAGTGCCGAAGAACTGATGCTTTTGAAGTGTGGTGTTGGAGAAGACTCTTGCGAGTCCCTTGGACTGCAAGGAGATCCAACCAGTCCATCCTAAAGGAAATCAGTCCTGGGTGTTCACTGGAAGGACTGATGTTGAAGCTGAAACTCCAATACTTTGGCCACCTGATGCAAAGAACTGATTCATTTGAAAAGACCCTGATGCTGGGAAAGATTGAGGGCAGGAGAAGGGGACGGCAGAGGATGAGATGGTTGGATGGCATTACCAACTCAATGGACGTGAGTTTGGGTAAACTCCAGGAGTTGATGAGGCCTGTTGTGCTGCAGTCCATGGGGTTGCAAAGAGTCAGACACAACTGAGCAACTGAATGAACTTGTAGTGATCAAGGCTATTTTAATTTTCATATATTATACTCAAAGTAAGAGCAGCTCAAACTTTCTCCATGTTTTAGTGTATTTTTAGTGATTCATCTATTCTTTCAAAATTATCAGGTAAGTCCTACCATGGTTCCAAGTCCTGTTCACGTTAGGATATCACAGTGAACAAGAAAGGTAAGAATCTCTTTATAGAGACTACAGTCGTGGGGAAGTAGAGAATTACACAGCAAACAAGTAACAAAATTAACAAGATAATTTTAGTAGTAGTGAAAAAAACAGAGAGAGTACTATGATAGAAAATGATACGCATTTTAGAAAGGGAGGTTAGAGAAGGTTTCTATAAGAAACTAACATTTGAACTAAAGCACCCTGAAGACACACTAGCACATTTTATCAGTTTCTCCTTCTTCTTCTTCTCCCACCTCTCCTTTTTGTCTATTTAGTGCCAGCTAAGATCCATTCATATATGAGGAAGGGATAGTAGAAGCCCTAGCGAAAAAACATTCCAAGATAAGCTGGGGTGGAGTCCTCTTGGAGAAAAAAGATAAGTATAACGCTAGGCAAGTGCCAACAGGAGGATGGCCATCTCTCACTGAGAGAAACCACTCAAAATGATGCCTGGGTTCATAATTCAGGGGTGAGACATGGATTTGTGCAGAGAGCGAGTACCAGGAGTCCTCAACAGAAATAAAGGTTAAGTAAGATCTGCAAACAAACCAAAGGTAAGTCAGCCATGGGCAGCTCAGGAGGAAAAGGGTTGGAATAGGGGCTGAAAAGATGCTACTGAGCTGAAGGCAAAATGTCCTGACCTAATGGCCAACCAGACTTCATCATTGCCTTTATTCACTCCTATGTGGTCTCTGCTTGGGACTACCCACAGCAGAAGTGGTCTACTCACAGCCAGAGGATGCTGGAGGTCTTCCTTCTATTAGAAAGATAATAATATCTCATCTCCTAACCATGCTTGAAAGATTCTATAGCTTTACCATTCATGATTATTGCCCCATAGGCTTAATTATCTGAAATAAAAAGCAGAAAAGATCTCCAGAGGGTTTCCAATCAATGCCCTGCCACTAGAGAGAATAAATAAAGAACTATCCAGAACAAAGATTAAAAGCTCAGTTAGCTGACCAGACCCCAGGCAAATTTGTGAAGAGGACTAAAGCTGTCTATCTACAATTATAGCACCCTTCGCTGTGTGAGGTTAATGGGCCTGCCGTCTATGGGGTTGCACAGAGTAGGACACGACTGAAGTGACTTAGCAGCAGCAGCAACATTTATTTCAGGCTGTCTGCACCTATTCTCTTTTTTCCCTCTGTAAAATATGAGGTGGAAAAGACTGTAACAAATGAAGTCATTCTAAGCAGTCAAGGATTCAAAACAGTTTGTAAGTCATCCCTTGGTATCCACAGGGGGTTGGTTCTAGGACCCCTATGAATAATCAAAAGCCAAGCCTGCTCAAGTCCCTTATATAAAGTGGTACAGTATTTGCATAGAATCTGTGCCTTTTTGGAATACTTTAATCATCTCTAGATTACTTATAATACCTAATGCAATGTAAGGGCTAAGTAAATAGCTATACATACAATGTAAATAGCTGTACATACAATGTAAATAGCTATACATATCATGGAAATGCTTTGTAAATAGTTGCCAATGTGTGGCAAATTCAAGTTTTGGTTTTTAGAATTTCCTGGAATTTTATTTCCGAATATATTTAATCCAAGATAGTCTGACTCCACGGATGCAGATACAGAGGGCTGACTGTAACACTTAGTCAGTTGCAGCCCTGATTAAGGATTTACCCGGAGGATGGAAGTGTCATGGAGAAAGAACAGTTGCCATCTACCACAGACAATAAAGCAGGTAAGAAAGGCACAAGAAATTGATTTTTCTTTTTCCTTTTTTTTGAGGGGGGGAGGTTCTTTGCTTACTGAGGTATAGTTGACACGTAACATTATATTAGTTTCAGATGTACAACATAACTATTCAATATTTGTATACTGTGAAGTGACAACCACAGTAACTCTAATTACCATCAATTACCATATGAAGTTAAAATTTTATGCATGGATGAGTTTGTTCAGTTTCTGAAAATTTCATCTACCTATATAGTTATGATAGGTACATATATGTGTGTGTGCGTGATGAGAACTTTGAAGATTTATTCTCGGCAACTTTCAAATATGCACTGCAATATGTTTGGCTGTAGTCACAATAATGTACATTATACCTCCACTACTTCCTTATTGTATAATTATTGACATATATATACATAAGAAAAATATACCTATCATAAGTACACAGGTAGATGAAATTTTCAGAAACTGAACAAACTCATAAACTCAGCACCCAGATCAAGAAATTGCAGCCAGAAAACCCTTCTTGCCCCTTCCTGTCATTCCTGCCTCAGGGACAGCCACATTCCTGACTTCTGACACCACCAGTTTTGCGTGGTTTTGAATTTTATATAAGTGGAATCAAACAGTGATCGTACTCTTTCATATATGGCTTCTTGTGACTGATATTATGTTTGTGTGATTTGTTCATAATATAGCATGTAGTCAAGGTGAGGGCGGGGGACCTGGAGCCAATCTTCCACAGATACGGAGGATGACTGTATTTACAGTTATTCATGCTGTATAATACAAGAAGTCATCTCGTAAATGCCAATATTTGACCCTCAGACCTGAATTCCAAGCATGCTTAAAGAGGAAACATGGAAACTTATCCCCAGAGTAAAATTAACTCTCTTGGCTGAAATCTTTTTCTATTTTGTTCATTGAGCACTGAGCTCATAATGCATTCTCTCAGACTTTCTTATTTAATTTGAAATTTACATCTGAGCTACTCTTAACATCAGGATACAGATAGATGAGTTCGAGTCACAATCCTTTCCCACTACTCAAGGAATGAAGCCAAGCTGCTCTCTTGCTCCAATTTTATTTCTTCTCTCACAAGTAACGATGCTTAAAGGTACATCGAGAACAGCTGCCAACAGCCCATCCTCTGGGACACTCATCCAGCTTAGCCAGTCAATTGCTGGCATCTGCTGACAGGTTACAAACATCAAGAAGTGCTTGTGATCATTATCGAGGCAAATCTAAGCCTTGCAAACACACACACATGAAGGCCTGGGCTGGCATGCCTCTAAGTCTGGAGCATGTGCTTCATCCGTTTTACCAGCTTGCCTCCCCAGGCTACCCTGGCCCATGTCAGACACCTAGAGAATCATGGCACTGGACCAAGAGGCTTCTGGTTCTCACCAGACTGCAAACCATCTCTAACTTCCACCAGATCAGCAGTAAAATGAGCAAGACAGAAGCTGGCATCAGTTTGACTGTAGGTGTCGTGCCAGGTCTGGCAGAAAATGGTCAGGGCCAGCCTATGAAAATGTTTACTTCAGTGTCTTGAAAACCAAAGAGTTCAAAACAACACATCATCCTCAGAGCTGTATGATACTCACAGTTCAGGATTCAGTTCAGTTCAGTCGCTCAGTCATGTCCGACTCTTTGTGACCCCTTGAATCGCAGCGCACCAGGCCTCCTTGTCCATCACCAACTCCCGGAGTTCACTCAGACTCACGTCCATCGAGTCAGTGATGNGTCTGAATTTGGCAATAAGCAGCTTATGATCTGAGCCACAGTCAGCTCCTGGTCTTGTTTTTGTTGACAGTATAGAGCTTCTCCATCTTTGGCTGCAAATAATATAATCAATCAGTTCACGATAGGAGTCTGTAAAATGCTCAGAGGTCTTCTAAATGGGTGGGAGAGAAAACATTTCCATTTTGGAGTAGGTTTGGTGCCCTTTGTCCAGAGGTAGTATGGGGCCCTAGAAAGAACAGATTCTCAGTCAGGCATGAGGGGGCCCTAGTATTCCCAACTGGAACCCCAGGATCCTTTCAGAACTCCACAGGCCCTAGGATCTGTTCCTTTGGAGATTGATCTCATGTCATTTTCTAACCAAAGAGTTTTTAATTGTTTTCAGTTTTCTTATTGTCCAATGTGGCTTCCCAGGTGGCTCAGTGGTAAAGAATCCACCTGCTAATGCAGGAGATATAGGTTTGATCCCTGGGTCAGGAAGATCCCCTGGAGCAAGAAATGACAACCTACTCCAGTATTCTTGCCTAGGAAATCCCATGGACAAAGGAGCCTGGCAGGCTACAGTATGTGGGATCACAAAGAGTCAGTCACAACTTAGGTACTAAACAGCAAACAAGACTGTCCAATGTACTTTTTAAATATTAGTAATTAGAGACTATGTGGATGCTAACCACATGTGGATAATATCACTCTAATGACAGAAAGTGAAGAGGAACTAAAGAGCCTCTTAATGAGGGTGAAGTAGAAGAGTGAAAGAGCCAGCTTAAAACTAAATATTAAAAAACTAAGATCATGGAAATCAGCTACATTACTTCATGGCAAATAGAAGGGGAAAAGGTGGAAGCAGTGACAGATTTCCTCTTCTTGGGCTCTAAAATAACTGTGGATGCTGACTGCCGCCATGAAATCAGAAGACAATTGCTTCTTGTCAGGAAAGGAATGACAAACCTAGACAGTGTGTTGAAAAACAGAGACAAGTCCCATATAGTCAAGGTTTTGGTCTTCCCAGTAGTCATGTATGGTTGTGAGAGCTGGACNAATTACTGTGGATGCTGACTGCAGCCATGAAATCAGAAGACAATTGCTTCTTGTCAGGAAAGGAATGACAAACCTAGACAGTGTGTTGAAAAACAGAGACAAGTCCCATATAGTCAAGGTTTTGGTCTTCCCAGTAGTCATGTATGGTTGTGAGAGCTGGACCATAAAGAAGGCAGAATGCCAAAGAACTGATGCCTTCAAACCATGGTGCTGGAGAAGACTCCTGAAAGTCCCTTAGACAGCAAGGAGATCAAACTAGTCAATCTTAAGGGAGATCAACCCTGGATACTTATTGGAATGACTGATGCTGAAGCTGAAGCTCCAGTATTTTGGTCATCTGATGCGGACAGTCAACTCACTGGAAAAGTCCCTGATGCTGGAAAAGATTGGTGGCAGAAGGAGAAGAGGGCGTCAAAGGATGAGATGGCTGAATGGCATCACTGATGCAATGGACATGAACTTGGGCAAACTTGGGTGAGGGACAGGGAGGCCTCGTGTGCTGCAGTCCACGGGGTCTCAAAGAGTCAGACACGACTGAGTGACTGAAAAACTATTAGAGTCTGAAGGGAAGTAATTGGGATTTGAAGAGTCGAGATTCTAGGATTCTTTAGGAAGGCTTACTTCATAGAGTATATTTAGAAAAATATTATTTAATTAAAGAATAATTGGCCCATTCTTAATAAGCTGATTTTCTGTTCTAGCCCCCCCCAAAAAAAACCAAAACCAAAAAAATGCCAATCAGACAGAGCATATCACATCTACTCTCATTTGGCCATTAAATATTTTTAATCATTTTTAAAATTTTTAAATGAACATGTGCTCATTGTAACAAGTGATACAATCTAACAACATATAAAGAAAAAAATCATGCATCTCTCTTTAAATCTTCCTCCATTCTCACTCTCTTCCCAGAGAAAACAGATATTAACGGCCAGCTATACACTTTCAAACCTTTTTATGTGTATGTAATATATAGATACAAAAACTGGATCACACTCTTCACATAATTTTGCAGTTTGCTTTTCTCCTTTAATTACATTATAGACATCTTTCCAAGTGAACAATTAGAGGTGGAATTCACTCTTTGAAATGACTGCATAAAATTCCAATGTATGGATCTTCTTATTCAATAGTTCTTTTGATGGAAAGTAAGGTTGTTTCCAATTTTTGTTTGTTTGCCAATGAAAGCAATGCTGTAATAAATATTAGTACACATGCCCTTATATACTGGTGCCTTAATTCTATTGGCTAGAATTCTACTCACTTTGCAAGGTTGGAGCTTAGGTACATTACTCATTTTAATAGCTATCGACATATTACTTTCTTTAATCCATCTGGACTTTATCTTTTGTATTAAGAGGTAGGAATTACAAATTTTGCTTTCTGCCACATGTTTAGCCAATTTTGCTAGCATCATTTATTAAATAAGCCACCCTTTTCATAGGTTACAATGCCACTTTTGACATATGGGCAATTCTCATGAACACCTGGATCTCTTTCTGGAGTTTCAATTCTGTTTCACTGCTACATTTATCTGATTTTATGCCAATAACAAGCTATTTTGATTACAGTGGCTCTAAAATGAGGCTTACTATCTAGTGAAGGAAGTATGTCTTATTATTCTTTTGCATTTTGTACCCTGAGATGAGCTTACCAGATGTCTCAGTGGTAAAGAATCTGCCTGCCAATGCAGGAGACACAGCAGACATGGGTTCAATCCCTGGGTTGGGAAGATACCCTGGAGGAGGAAATGGCACCTCATTTCAGTATTCTTGCCTAGAAAATCCCATGGACAGAGGAGCCCAGTGGGGCTACAATCCATGGGGTCACAAAGAGTTAGACAAGACTAAGAGACTGAGCATGCACTCACTTTAAGATACCTATTCTTCCATTTGAACTTAAATTATTTTATTCAACAAAAACATTAAAAATTCTGAATGAAATTGCAAATATTTGTTTATTGAAAGAACAGAAAATTATACAGCTTTAAATATTCCTTATAGACGATCGTACATCTCTCCATTTATTCAATAAGTTGTTTTAGGGTTTTTTTTTTTAATATGGGTTCAAATCATGTAAAACTATACCTCTGTATTTTAAATTTTGTGCTTATAATTGGGATTTTTTTTTCAAAGTCTATTTCTAGCTTACTGACACTAGCAAAAAAGAAAACTTACAGATTTTTTATATTTATCAATTATCCAAACACCTTATCAAATCTAGAACATCTTTTAGTCTCCATGGGTATGCTAAGTAACCAATCAATATCACTACAAATACATTATCTCTCCTAATATTAATATCTATTACTTACTTTTCTCATCTTATTACATTAGCTAGTACCTTCAAATCAATGTAAATAATTGCAGTCATAAAAGGGAGCTCTATTTTGTTCCTGAGTTTAAACAAAATAACTTTAACATTGGACTTCATATTAGATTTGCTAAAAGGATTTGATAGTCTTTTCATGTTTAAGTAAATATCCCTATAATCCTATTTTGCTTATAGTTTAGTCAAGAATGGCTATTTAATTTTATAAAGTTATGTTACAGTATGTTATAATTTAAACCAATGCTTATTTCCTCTTTTATTTTGCTCATTTAAAGAACTTTCATGTAGATAATAAAGCCTAATAAGTTATGGTGTGTTATTCATTTTGTACAAGGCTAGATTTGGTAAACCAATGTTTTAGTTAGACTTTTGCATCATATTTATAAGTGAAATCAATGTATACTTATCAGATTATATTAGTTTTATAAAATGAACTAAGGGACTGTCTGGTTTTTTTCCTAGGGCCTAAAATTATTTACACAACATAGGAATTTTCATTTTACTTCATAATTTTACTTCATCAACTTAGAAAGGTATTATTAGATATTATGAGAGAGGATTTTTTTTTTCTTTTTTGGAGCAAGGGTATTATTGTTATGCAACTTTTAAACATGACAAGGAATAGATGTTCAGAAAACTATTTAGGCTGACTAACATCAAGCAACTATTATGGTATGAAACTAGGAATGAAATACCAGGGTTCTGATTCCAGGCCTGGACCTTGGTCTACCATGTACCACCTCCTCTCTCAAGGCTAAGCCTGAAATCCTGACCGAAACAAAGACATCAGAAATTCTACAGCAGGACCAATGAAAGCAGTCACCTTTGGAGAATACCCAATGGAGCAGTCACAAGCCTTACAAAGAAGAGTTGTGAGCTGCTGAGAAGCCCCAACCAGAGAATGATCTCCTTGATATCTGATCCTTTGAAACGGGATCATCCAGATGGAGCAAATGGACCACAAACAGTGATTCAAGATAGTGGATTCATGAAGAGCAACTGTGTAGGGTTGTGTAAAACTATGTTAAATAACGATAATTCATGCACATATCTTCTTTTATAATTTACAAAGAGTAAGTTTAAAGACGTTAATCGTTTGTCAAGGATTACACTCTATATCTCAAAGGTAATGGAATACCCCCTACTCTTCATTTTTCCCCCCATACTTTTTAAATCATGCTCTTTGTGTGTTTCCTTCATAGCATTTATCACTCATCTTGCAATTATTTCATTTATTTATGCTACTTGTTCTTTGCCTACCCACTGCCCTCCCCAGTTACAATGGAGGTTACATAAGAGGTCATATTATACTATTGCTTTATCCACAGGCCTGAACACAGTGAAGAGGTATTCAAAATGTATTTATTATAAGAGTGAAAAAATAAGTAATGTACACCATTTATACCCAAAGTGATCCCTGTTTGAATCCTGTCTAGAAAGGACAACAGCTTTCCCTCCAGAAATGGTGGTCCCACTGCACACACAGTTAGAAATAATACTGTTTGCTGCTGCCTTTGTAAATATAAAATAGGCTATACATCCAAGTTAGAGATCTCCATATCAATCTTATACAATCACTTTATTTGACAGAGACATTCTTTTTAAAGGCAAATCAGTGTGAACTCTCAATATCCCAAATTAGATCAAGCACACAAGTTCAAATGAGTTAGCCATTAATTACTCACCACCACTGGCCTAAGTTTGAAACCACCAGATCTCATTTTTCACTGGGCTGACATCCTGAAAGGCACCATTTGTCAGGAGACCTCCCTTGTATTTTTTTCTTTTCCTTCCATTGTTTCACTGAATTAACCAAAGCAATATTAAACAAGCTGCTAAATACAGGTATTAGCTCATTTGTAGCTAATTATTACAGGTAAGTGGTGCAGTAAATGAAGCACCCTTCACCCTCCCCAGTCTTTCTTCTTTTTTTTTCTTGAAGCTTTTGTGATGTTCTCCAGGTAAATCCCATGCATAATGTAAGAGTGGCAATGTTGTTTGCATAATAAGCTATTTTCTACCACAGAAGCAGAAACATTTTATCGCTATAGAGAAAGCTCAAATTATGAATACATTTTCATATAAGTTGATTTATGTGAAAATTACAAATAAATGCAGAGCCGAGCTGCAAGTGAATTGTTTGTTCCCAGTTCAAGGAGTGGTGTTATTTGAAATTAAAAAAGAAAACAACCCACCACATCCTGCTAAGGGAAATATTTTTAATGTTATTCAGACTGAAGCACATATCACATGACCCAAGAAGGAAAACATCATCTGGTCCAGAAGTAGGACCTGAGGTTGCAAAGGCTGATTTCTGAAGCCATATATATATAAATGTATATATATAAAACATTTATATTATCCATGATATATGTATTTTTCTTACACTTGGGCTGCAAAGATTCTCAGCAAACTCTATAACTACTTCTTTCAATAGTCAAAGAAAGTTAAAAGAATAAATGGAGGCCCATTATCACTTCTGCATATGCAAGAGCTAAATGTGGGTTAGACATGAAAATGGTTTTGTGTAAGACTCAAAGTTTCTCAGACAACTGCAGGGCTCTCAAAGTGGGATGCACGTTTCTAGTCCAGGCAGAATCATGGAGGGTCAAGAACTTACCTTGTTAGGACACCCTTCCCCCATTACACTAATGCACTGGCCTCTGGGTGGGTGGTTGATCCATAACAGGAATATGAGGCTGGTCACAGAGCTTGGGCTAATGTCCCACACCTAGAGGAGACAGGTTTTAGGGAAAGGAGACAGTGACACGGCACCTTGGACAAGTCTACATAGTAAAATACATGCAACTTGTTTAGCAATTTGGGCACCATATGCCTGTAATTCTCCTAGACCTTTAAACTTGCCTGGATTACATTCATCATGGGCCATGATCACAGAAAACATCCCATCCTGGCTGTTGCCCCAGACTGCAGCCCACTTATGTCTTAACTGTTACTTAATAAACCCTTAGCTTTATAGTTCTTGATTCTGACCATGATCTCTGACCCTGTTTGCCTTTCACAACCGTTCAGACCTCTTAAACCAGCTTACTGAACTTTGATGTCTTCTTCAGCTCTTTGCTCATGTGTCCCCCAGAATCTCAGGATGCTCAAAGCCACAAAGGAGAATTCTGTTTCCTGGCCTCGCTCATGGAGCTGTGCAACGTCCATCCACTCCATCTCCCCCTTTTCCTCCCCATACCACAGAGAGGGGAATTTGAGCAATACAGATAGCTAACCTAAACACAGGTCTCAAAAGTTTCACCATTACTGTTCTCAATTTATTGCCATGTCAAGAGATGTTACATTTGTAGATCTGACTTTTTACAAGCCACCTCTGCCAACTCCAAACCACTAAATTAAAAAAAAAAATTTTTTGGCAAGTATGTTGTTGTTGAGTCACCTTGTCATGTCCAGCTCTTTGGAAGCCCATGGACTATAGCACACCAGGCCTCCCTGTCCTTCACCATCTCCCAGAGTTTTCCCAAGCTCATGTCCATTGAATCGGTGATGCCATCCAACCATCTCATCCTCTGTCACCCTATTTTCCTCTATTGCTCTCTTCTGCCTTCAATCTTTCCCAGCATCTGGGTCTTTTCCAATGAGTCAGCTGTTCGCATCAGGTGACCAAAAAATTGGAGTTTCAGCGTCAGCATCAGCATATTTCAGCCCAAGCATAAATGGGAATCATGTAACTTGCCTGGCCAGTTTCATTCGATCAGAGAGACCAGAGCCCACACCTTCTTTGGGCCCCAGATTCAGGTATTACACAATTGCCCAAGGATCTCTGCTACATTCATTTTGTCTTTATTTCTTATTTGCATTCTGTAGGTTGACTCTGTGCTTTCCCTCCAATACTATGATGGAAGTCTGTGTAAGATGTANGATCAGAGAGACCAGAGCCCACACCTTCTTTGGGCCCCAGATTCAGGTATTACACAATTGCCCAAGGATCTCTGCTACATTCATTTTGTCTTTATTTCTTATTTGCATTCTGTAGGTTGACTCTGTGCTTTCCCTCCAATACTATGATGGAAGTCTGTGTAAGATGTAAAAATAAATAACACTGTTTTAATTACATTGTCCTGGATTTTCACATTCAGTAGTTCGACAGTTGGAGAAGAAATATCTGGTCAATTTCTGCACCACTCAAATTTCAGTCTATCAACAAACCTTATACTTGAGGCTTAAATGCCAGGTGCCTGAAGAAGACTGTTATTCTCTGGTTCTGTCAATATAAACAGCCAAGAATAAGCATGCATGTGAGCATGCCTGCTAAGTCGCTTCAGTCATATCCAACTCTGTGTGATATTATAGACCATAGCCTGCCAGGCTCCTCTGTCCATGGGATTCTCCAGGCAAGAATACTGAAGTGGGTTGCCCTGCCCTCCTCCAGGGGATCTTCCCGACCCAGGGATCAAACCTGCCTCTCTTATGTCTGCAGCATTTGCAGGTGGGTTCTTTACCACCAGTGCCACCTGGGAAACCAAAGAGTAAGCATACATCTTTTTAAATTAGATACTAAAAAGACACTCACAAACACTACCATGTAGTTTGTTTTCCTTGGTAATACAGAAGGAGAAAGTAAAATGGTCTTTAAAGAACAAACACTGGAAGAGTCGACTCAGTGAGACAGAAAGCACAATGGCAGATGCCAGGAGCTGGGAGGAAAAGTGGGGAGTTAGAGTTTAACAGCTGCAGAGGTTCAGTTCTGCCAGCTGAGAGCTCTGTGCATGGATGGTGGTGGCACACTACTGTGAATGTATTTAATACAACTGAACTGTATGCTCAAAAAGGTTAAGATGATAAATTTTATGTTAAGCGTATTTTCCCACACAAAAAAAGATAATTATTGAGCCACATTTTTAAAGTAAAAAATATCACATTTCCAAATTCTAACACAGCTGTTGAGTCATTGTTTAACACCTACTCTATATGCCTTGTACTCAGCTAGGTCCTAGGGATACAGTATTTACTGTGAGCGATGCATGCTCTGTGCTCACGGAGCTGAGAGCTAGTGGGGAGGGATGAATATTTCAAAGAGCTAGAATCTGATGAGGACTTTGAAGGAAAATTGAAAGCTGTACAGGACCATTTGACAGATGCCATCCTCCTGACCCAGCTCACAGGAACAGACAAACCTTCCTGGGGAAGAGTCATTCAGTGGAACTTGAGGAATGAAACAGAATTCATAGGAGAAAAGCATCCAAGGGATGCTTGATCATGGAACATTTCTCAACACACTATCTCCCCACTGAGGTCTCTTGGGCTCTGGATTTCTGTAATACTTGTCACACAGCAGTATTTTGGAGGCCAGATTCACACCCAAAACAAGTATCTTTCTCTTGAAAGTAAAAGTGTTAGTCATTCAGTCGTGTCCAACTCTGTCCAACCCCACGGACTATAGCCCACCAGGTTTCTCTGTCCATAGAATTCTCCAGGCAAGAATACTGGAGTGGGTTGCCATTCCGTTCTCCAGAGGGTCTTCCTGATGCAGGGATCAAACTCAGGTCTCTTGCATTGGCAGGAGGATTCTTTACAGTCTGAGCCACCAGGGAAGCCCTCAAATACCAACAGAGAGTCAGACCTAGACACTGGGCAAAGTCAGTAATAACACTGTTGGCATTTTAAGGGTTTCCTTCAACTTTCCTTTCCAAAGCTCTCATTGGCACACACTGAAGAGCAAAATTCTCTAAGGGCCTAATAAGATTCTTGTAAAGCTCAACATTCAGAAAACTAAGATCATGGCATCTGGTTCCATCACTTCATGGGAAATAGATGGGGAAACAGTGGAAACAATGTCAGACTTTATTTTTTGGGCTCCAAAGTCACTGAAGATGGTTGTTGCAGCCATGAAATTTAAAGATGCTTGCTCCTTGGAAGAAAAGTTATGACCAACCTAGATAGCACACTAAAAAGAAATATTACTTTGCCAACAAAGGTCCATCTAGTCAAGGCTATGGTTTTTCCAGTGGTCATGTATGGATGTGAGAGTTGGACTGTGAAGAAAGCTGAGCACCGAAGAATTGATGCTTTTGAACTGTGGTATTGGAGAAGACTCTTGCGAGTCCCTTGGACTGCAAGGAGATCCAACCAGTCCATCCTAAAGGAGATCAGTCCTAGGTGTTCATTGGAAGGACTGATACTGAAGCTGAAACTCCAATACTTTGGACACCTCATATGAAGAGGTGACTCATTGGAAAAGACCCTGATGGTGGGAGGGATTGGGGGCAGGAGGAGAAGAGGACAACAGAGGATGAGATGGCTGGATGGCATCACTGACTCGATTCACACGAGTTTCGGGAGTCAGTGATGGACAGGGAGGCCTGGCGTGCTGCGATTCACGGGGTCACGAAGAGTCGGACATGACTGAGCGACTGAACTGAACTGAACTGAAGGTTGGAATAAATTCTAAATGTTTGGCAAAATGTTTGGCTAAAAGTTTGTCATTAATTGCTGAATAGTATGTTACATATTTTAACTTATTTTCCATACTCTCATATCTACTGATCATCCAGTTGACCTTACACTTGAAGCCATTTTCCAGCATCTTTGACATCTGCATAATATACAACACACGGTACAAGTTTGGAAGCAATATCCTCATACTCTCAGCACTTCAAAGCACACACACATTTTCCCATCTCTGCCCTAAACCTCACAAAGGCATGTCCCTCCTTCTGTTCCCTAATGAATACTCTCAGTAGTTTCTACAACATCATACTGCTGCTGCTGCTAAGTCACTTCAGTCGTGTCTGACTCTGTGTGACCCCATAGACAGCAGCCCACCAGGCTCCCCGATCCCTGGGATTCTCCAGGCAAGAACATTGGAGTGGGTTGCCATTTCTTTCTCCAGCGCATGAAAGTGAAAAGTGAAAGTGAAGTCACTCAGTCATGTCCAACTCTTAGTGACCCCATGGACTGCAGCCCACCAGGCTCCTCCGTCCATGGGATTTTCCAGGCACGAGTACTGGAGTGGGGTGCCATTGCCTTCTCCAGATGCTCAGTAAATATTTTTTAACTGAATCTCCTTCTTGGTCCTAGCTTCTGAAATTCTATTCACACATTGCTATATTAGAACCCCCGTAACATCTAGATGTGAAATCGTAAGGCTCTGGGAGTCAGACAGAACCTAGGTTTAAATCCTGGCTCTGCCATGTACTGAAACCATGAATTTAAGTCAATTACATTAACACTCCAAACATTAATGTCCCCATCTGTGAAATGGGAACAATAATACATTTCTCAGTGATATTAAAGGACACAAGCAGATGATGAACATGTATTGCACATAAAAATGCTGTGAGGAGGCACTGGTTGTTAGTTCCCTTTTACAAAAGAAGATGGTTCTTTTCTGTCTGCACACCACACTTTGTGTAGCAAGGTTTTAAAGCACCACACAAAATATTAGGTATTATCACTCCAAAGTGAAAGTGAAGGTTGCTCAGTCATGTCTGACTCGTTGCAATCCTGTGGACTATACAGTCTGTGGAATTCTCCAGGCTAGAATACCAGAATGGGTAGCCTTTCCCTTCTCCAGGGGATCTTTCCAACCCAGGGATCGAACCCAGCTCTCTCACACTGCAGACGGATTCTTTACCAGCTAAGCCCAAGAATACTGGAGTGAGTAGCCTATCCCTTCTCCAGCAGATCTTCCTGATCCAGGAATTGAACCAGTGTCTCCTGCATTGCAGGCAGATTCTTTACCAACTGAGCTATCAGGGAAGCCCAGCACTCCAAAGGCCATACCATTATAATGATGGCATCGAACCATCTCATTTCTGTGCTCCATGCAATGATTTCCCCAAAGTCGTACGATTTTCTTTCGCTGTTGTTTAAATGCCATAAAATTCTACTTTGACCCTGACAATGATCATAATAAACCCATTCAAATAAACCCCCCCTGAGCTCCTGCTGTGCAATCTCTCTCAGCTGAACACTACACTGCTTGTAGTTGCCTTAGCTCTTCTCCTGTTTAAACTACCGTCAAGTCAGAGAACCAGACTCACATCAAAGTCAATTTGAATTCATTTTGTACAGTTTCAACAGATACTATTTCAAAGGGCTCTGCTAACTTCAAAAATAATATTCATTACCTGGTTGTTGAAGGAAACTGCTCTCAGGATATTGTACACTGCCATCC
This sequence comes from Neotragus moschatus, assembly GCA_006410615.1. Taxonomy (NCBI): domain Eukaryota; kingdom Metazoa; phylum Chordata; class Mammalia; order Artiodactyla; family Bovidae; genus Neotragus; species Neotragus moschatus. The sequence goes on along the minus strand of SJYA01000935.1, from coordinate 159,213 downwards.
CCTAATTTGGTAATTCTATCAGGAAAAGCAATTAAGTTTGTCTGACCTGACTTGTTTTTATAAATCCATGATGCTTACTGCTCTTAATTTAATTCTCCTCTTACCACTTATAATTTCATTCTCATCTGACAGTTCATATTTTCTCTCTGAGTGATTTTTCCCCCCTTTATATTACTAATCACAGAAAACTCAGTGAATAACATCAGCCTTTGATTTGGAAAGAGACTGGAAAATGATGGACAGTACACAGGCTCCCTTCAGGGAGGGCAGGAATTTTGTTCCTTATGATTCCTCCCACCCCTAAAGCAGTGCTTGGCATACGGATGGTGCTCAATAAATACTTGCTATCAGGTGTCAAGCCAAGTGCTGCAAAGGCAAAGAAGACCCAGGTCTTTCTCCATATTTCACACTAGTCAGAAGGCAGACATTTTAAGATGATTACAAAGCAATCTGACAAAAAAAAAAAAAGGTACTGTGACAGGACTGCCAGTGAGAATTGGACCTTACAATTTTATGTTATTTTCAATGTTGGGAAAACGTCCATCAAAAATGTTGCCAGCAATTTCTGTTTGATTGATTGGAGACCTGTACTGCCTGTGATGATGTGCAAATTACAGTAGCACAAATGAGGGGATGGTCCGTGGGGGGATGACCCTGGAAAACCTAAGGTCAGGGAAGGCAATGGGTAGAAGTCACCTGGTGAGTCTCAAAGGATGAGCTGTGGTCACAGGACAAAGGGAAAGAACACATTTTATGAATACGAAGGAGTGTGGGCAAAGACACAGACTTGTAAACAGGATGCTGTGTTCAGAGGACTGAAGGCATCTGCTCAGGAATGTGGGGCTCAGTGAGGAAGCAGCCAAAGACGCAGCAGGGCCAGGAGCCAGATCCTGGAGACCTTGTGTGCCGAGCTTAAAGGCAATCAGTAGGCAATAGGGAGCCACTCAGATGTTCTGGGGCTTCCCTGGTGGCTCAGATGGTAGTCTACCTGCAATATAAGAGACCCAGGGTTCAGTCTCTGGTTCAGGAAGATCCTCTGGTGAAAGGAATGGCAACCCACTCCAGTATTCTTGTCTGGAAAATTCCATGGACAGAGGAGCCTGGCAGGCCACAGTCCATGTGGTCGCAAAGAGGCAGACACGACCAAGTGACAAATATTTTCACTTTTCTTTTTCAAGGTGTTTTGGGCAGGAGAGTGAGATGATAAGATTGTGTTATGAGAAAAATCAGTCCTGATTGAAAGAATATAAGGAATGGATTTGATGGGAACAAGACTGGATGTAGAAGAACAGGAGACAATTGCCATTGTTGCTGTTAGCATTCAGTCGCCAAATCATGTCTGACTCTGCAACCCCATGGACTGCAGCACGGCAGGCCTCCCTGTCCCTCACCATCTCCCCGAGTTTGCCCAAGTTCATGTCCATTGAATCGGTGACCAATTCAATAGATGCAGAAGAACAAGAGACAAAGAATGAGGAAAGAAGGAGGCTTAGGAGGAATGTTAAAGAGGTAGGATGGGAGCCAGAGAGAATGGTGTCAGGACAACCGAAGGAGAAAAACGTTTCAAAAAGAATAAAGTAGTCAATACTGTCAGGGGCTGCTCAAGATATACTCATTAAATTTCTTTTGGGAAAGCATCATGAGTTCATTCAACACATAGGGTCTACTTTCACATTGCTATGCTGCTGCTGCTACTAAGTCACTTCAGTCGTGTCCGACTCTGTGTGACCCCATAGATGGCAGCCCACCAGGCTCCCTTGTCCCTGGGATTCTCCAGGCAAAAACACTGGAGTGGATTGCCATTTCCTTCTCCAATGCATGAAAGTGAAAAGTGAAAGTGAAGTCGCTCAGTCGTGTCAGACTCTTAGCGACCCCATGGACTGCAGCCTATCAGGCTCCTCTGTCCATGGGGTTTTCCAGGCAAGAGTACTGGAGTGGGGTGCCATTGCCTTCTCCAAAACTCATACATAAATATACACAAATATATAGATATATATGTATTTATAAATACTACAAGAAAACTTATAGTATCCGTAAGAACATCCATTATAAGTACTATATGAAAGCCATAAAATTTAATTACATTAAAAAAACTAAGAACTTTGGCAGAGTAAAAGATGTGAAAAGTCATTAAAGTGTAAATGACAAATAAAAAATACTTCCAATTCCAAAAAAGGAATACTATTTATAAAATATGCAGAACTTCTACAAATCAATAATATGAAATGTTATAAAATATAATCAAAGGATTCCACAAGTAATTGAGAAATTATATGAATAATAAACATTTAAAACCAGAAAAAATATTCTATAACAAAAAATATAGATTAAAATACTTATGAACAATGACCAAAAGTCTCAAATCATTTTGAGCCAATTTCTTTTACCACCTTTAAAATATAATCTCTACCAAAAGCTTTCTTGCTCATCATACTATGGCAACATGGTGGATGAAAAAGCACCCTCTGAAACTAAAGGTAAAAAAAATCAACATCTAGTAATTGAGATTGGCCATTTATCACAAGTAACTCACAAGTAACAAGTAAGATGGTCCAGAAATTTGCTGATTAGGAGAGTATGAACATATCATGAAAATATAAAGGAAATTACCAGTATATTATGTTGTGACTTGCCTAGTATGAATTTATGAAATGTTAAAGTTGAGAGGGAGCATGTGCTTCTAAAAACAATCAAAAATGGGTATTGGAGAATAAATGACCTATAAGCATATGAAATGATGCTCAATGTCACCAACCATTAGGGAAATTAAAATCAAAACCTCAGTGAGATACCACTTCACACCCATTAGGATGACTGCTATTTAAAAGCAACCACAAAAGCAGAAAAATAGAATCTAAAAGGTGTTGGCAAGGTTGCAGAGAAATTGGTAGCCCTTGTGCAAAACTGGTGGAAATATAAAACGGTGCAGCCATTGTGGAAAAAAGTATGGTGGTGGGTTAGTCGCTAAGTCGTGTCCGACTCTTTGCAACTTCATGGCCTTCAGCCTGCCAGGCTCCTCTGTCCATGGAGATTCTCCAAGTAAGAATACTGGAATGGGTTGCCATTTCCTTCTCCAGGGGATCTTCCCCACTCAGGGACTGAACCTAGGTCTCCTGCATTGCAGGCAGATTCTTTACCAACTGAGCCACCAGGAAAACAGTATATGACTCCCCCAAAAAATCAAACACAGAATTAACATATAATTTAAGAATTCCACTTCTAGGTCTATTTGCTATAGCAAAATAACTGAAAGCAGGGACACAAGTATATATTTGTACACTCAAGTTTTTAGCAGCATTATTCACAATAGTCAAAAGGTGGGGAGCAACCCATCCACGTACGAATGGGTAAACACAGCATGGTATAAACATACAATGAACATTTTTCAACCTTAAAAAGGGAGAAAATTCCGAAACATGCTATAACATTAACAGACTTTGAAAACATTATGCTAATAAGGCAGTCTCAAAGGATAAATATTGTAGGTCAAAATAGTCAAATCATAAAACCAGAAATCAAAATGGTGGTTGTCAGGAACCAGGAACAAAGGGGACTGGAGAGTTATTGTCTAATAGGTACAGAGTTTCTGTTTGGGAAGATGAAAAATGTTCATGAGATGGATGGTGGTGATAGTTTCATAATGATGTGATTGTATATATTCACATATATACATTTGCTGATTAGACTACTCCTGGAGTTTAGGTCTAGGCATCATGCTGTGAAAAAGATGGAGATCAATCAGACATGATCATCAGAAAGAAGCCACGGTGATGAATGAACTTGAATCCACATGATGGAAGAAATGACTGAAAGCCTATCTTCCCAACCTGTGTGCCTTGGCATCCCTGTGCTCCGAATCGTGTACAGCTGTGTCTGGAGATGAATTGTTCAGTCCTTGAGCGTGACTTGGAACAGCTGAAGACTTCATACCAGCCAGGTGTGGCCAAGGCAACCCTAGTAGGGGCTCTGCATTGTTCAAGCGCAGTGGGTCTGAGGATGCCTTTCATGGTTCCCTGGAGGAAAGCACAAAAAGTAACTATTTCAGGCTGTGCTGGGTCTTCCTTGCTGCATGCAGGCTCATCTTTAGTTGTGGTGAGTGGAGGCTATGCTCTCTGTGCAGGCTTCTCAGTACAGTAGCTTCTCTTGTTCCAGGGGCTACCCAGGTGGTTCTAGTGGTAAAGAACTGGCCTGCAATTCAGGAAACATAAGATATGCAGATTCAATCCCTAAGTCGAGAAGATCCCCTGGAGGACAGCATGGCAGCTCATCCCAGTATTCTTGCCTGGAGAATCCCATGGACAGAGGAGCCTGGTGGACTACAGTCCCTAAGATCACAAAGAGTCAGACACCACTGAAGTGACTGAGCATGCTCTTGTTGCAGAGCACGTGCTCTGGAGCGCAGGCTTTAGTGGTTGTGGCACAAGGGCAAAAAATGACTCTTGGCCCTGACTCTCAGCCTGGATACACCGAGCATAAACAAGGTGCTGAACCACCTCAGACATCCACCTTGGCAGAGCACACTGTTGCTCATCCTGAAAGTGGGACCGAGGAACCTGATGTTGAGGTAGTTCATATTCCAGATGCCCAAAGAGCAAGTGACTGACCCTGGGTGCTGCCAGTCGGAGATAGGGAGTTGGGGAAGGAAGCTGAAAGGTGCCCCAGTGAATGTGGTTCTGGGGCTGCTCAGAACCTTTCTTCACATACAACAGCTACTTCTCTCCCTGTGGAGCTCACATACCCCTCCAGAAGGCAATGGCACCACTGGATAGCCACTCTAACAAAGCACCGGCATTCTGCAAAATAGAGCTTCAACGTATTTTGAAACACTTAATATGAAAATGTTCAACTGGATTAGAAGTCTTCTCTCACCAACATTAGAAACTTACATTTCTAATGTAACATTAGAAACATTAGAAAGTAAAGAAGGAACTATGAGAGCCTTTAATTATAACTGCAACTGTCATGCATTTTGAAGGTTGTAAAAAATGGTATTATATTTTAAATCATTGTTTCTTGTCCATTATGGCTACTAAGAATTTGAAGAAACCAGCATTAACAAGTCTTCATCAGGAATTACATGTAGCCATTTCAAATGTCAAAAATGATATCACAGGTTATATTCATGGAATCAAGCTAAGTTTCACTGTCAAACCTTGAAAAAGATTTTATTTGGAAGCTTTATACAAATTCAATATTTAATTCCTCCCTAATATTTTATATTTATTTTCTTATCATAATTATATACTACTAAAAAGAAAATATACTGAGTTTTTCATTAATCTCCAGACAGACATCCTTAATTCACTTCAGGTTCACCCCAGGATGTCATGCAAATATCATTTTCTGTATCCACCTTGGAGTTCAAAAGCCTCGGAAACACTACTAGAAAAAAAAATTATTCATGTAGGAGAAACATCATGGAAAACCAAACCAGAAGAAAAGCGATGGGGGCCAAAAATTCAATTGTTCTGAGTCTCTATAGTGGTGGACTTGTAACTCAAGTAAAAGCTTCAGGAAGATGAATTCCAGTCAAATCTTAAGCCAGCTCTGCCCAAAGAGAGGCCATGATATTCCAGTAGCATTAGATGACCACTTATCAAAACATCATAGATGGAGATTCAAACTTCACAGTACGACTGGCCTGAGGAAACTGTAAAACCTCTTCTGACCTTTAGATTCAATGATTCTGAACCAGCCAGTTCAGGAAGGCTTCCAGCCTCTCCTTCCTTGCCATTTCTTAAATTCTCTGATTGGAAAGACAAGCAGTCATCAAGGAATAAAAATCCATCGGTATGCCATGGCTGGCAGAAAGATGTTGAAATAAGATTGATACAATGCACACAGGAGCCTCTCTACATCTACAGTCTTTACCCTTGAGAAAGAAGTAGAGGGGAGATAGACACTGCATGGCTCAGGATTCTAGACTTTACTAATCTACTCTCTAACTGCTAGATACTGGAAAAATCAACTTCCTTTTAATTAAATTTTCTAATCAATACAAATCGTGGAGATGAGGTTGAGAGGTTTAACTGATTTCTAAGGGTTTTCCTAGCTGTAAATTTTTATCTAAGATTGTTGATACACATCTTTTGGTTTAATCGCTCCTCATATGTCTAATGACTATGGAAGGGCCTCTATTTCACAGGGTAGTTGTTCCATTCATTTCAACATTTACTAAATAAACATACATTGTATGTCAAGCCTTGTGCTGGACACAAAGGTATCAAATTATAATAACAAGGACAGACTACAAAAAAGGCAAGTTAAAGGACAGCATACCCAATAATACCCTTGAAGGACCTATAGGCATTTAAATAACTTTCAGTCTGGAAAATCCCATGAACGGGAGCCTGGGAGGCTGCAGTCCATGGGGTCGCAAAGAGTCGGACACGACTGAGCAACTTCACTCTCACTTTTCACTTTCATGTATTGGAGAAGGAAATGGCAACCCACTCCGGTACTCTTGCCTGGAGAATCCCAGGGAAGGCGGAGCCTGATGGGCTGCCGTCTATGGGGTCGCAGAGTCGGACACTACTGCAGTGACTTAGCAGTAGCAGAAGCAGTAGCAAGTTATATGAGGAAATGATATGGAAGAACAAAACCAAGATGGCAACCATCATGGACATGAAACAAATTCTCCCTCCCAATCCTGCTTCCGGAGCATCACAGCAACTACTTTGTATGCCTCAAACAAAAAGCACGCTAGACAGGCCATAGCTTCTTCATTACCCAGGGCTTCCCCAGAGGAACTGGAAATAAAACACTGGACGATGAGCAACACATAGGCATGGGTGGCACCAACAGGAGAGGTCTCATCTGGTCCACCCGAGACAAAACTGAGAAGAATTCCTGAAAACTTACTGATGGAGTTCTAGGACACCAGGAGGTTGAGTGGAGATGTACACATGTGCGCCGAGACCTTGCTAGTGTACTTGAGAAAGAGAATAGAGTGACAGGGGCTGTGGATGAGTTTTGCAGACTGGGTCATCCAATAATTCCATGTGCAAATTCCATCCACCTGTGTTAATGTGACATGGTATTTCCTGCTCATTCATCAACTTAATTTAATCATATAATTTTGCCATAGTAGTATTTATTCTTTATGCCAGATAATCCCAAAAATGCTGGCAAAGAGAGATTTTCCACCTGGCAGTGTTCTTGGAGACAAATTACTTGCACTTGAACAATTAAATGGAAAGAGGAAGAGTTTCATAAAATGAGTAAGATTGAGTTTCTGCAGTCATGGAATTCAAACACTAACTGGGTGTGCAGATATGGATTCAACTATTAATGTGAAAATATTATGAAGATTAAACAGGATAACAAATGTCAGGGGTGAGGTAAACACGAAATCACAACACGTATCACATATAAGGTGTTATAGGTAGTAGTAGTAATAGTAGCAGTAGGGGTATTATCATGGAGAAGTTCCTATTTAGACTAATTTCCCTAAAATGAAGGTGCATAATCTTTTTCTCCTGATCATTTGAGCAGCACCTAAACAGTGTCTGTTTCTAAAAATCATTATTCTACACAAGGCTATGTTTGTCATTCAGCTGTGCTGTTTCCTTTTAACCAAGATGTCTAACACCACTTCAGTCCGTTATGTAATCCCCAGTTTTCCCCCATTTTGATTGTCTCTGTTGTTTATTGCTCTGCTCACACAGATGACTTGTCTGAAAGGTCCGGGTGCTTTCAACTGGGCCTTATCAGAGATCATGGTTATTGGAACTCTCTATATTTTATGGCTTCCATCTCATTAATGCCAGCACTAATTTGTGGTCCAATCCAATACCACCCCCATAAGATCTGCATGAATACACACTGGATTTCAATCTGCCATTCAACAAGCATGAAGTCCTTTATGTTCATTATTAGCCAATCAAACAGGCCCAGTTTCTTTTCTTTGCGTATTTTCCATAGTGAAATCATTTTGTTATCCCAAAGCAGTGGCTTGATAGGAAATATTAGAAAAAACAATCACAATAACAGCCCTGCCTCCTCTTCTTTTTCTCCAGTAAATGCAACTGTTTTAACCTGGAAACTCCAGTGTAAATTGAGCTGCCAATTTGTTTGTGAAAATGCTCCTTTCCTAAAATAGCTCTTACCCTGAGATAGTTTGTGGTATATTATAAAATGGGCCTATTTTTTGCCCTCAAAGGAGAGGAAGGATTGTTGAGATAAAAACTAACTCATGCTCTGGCAGAGAATCAAACCAGGTTGCCAAATGCAAGCAGACTGATGGATCTAAAATGCCACATGTGTCAGGGAGATCTTATTCTGATGCCCACCGTTTTCATTTCTTAAAAACTGAGGCCTGGAATCATTAACATAGAATTCTCTTTTGTTCACTTTATGTGGTTAAATGATATCCCTTTCACATCATTTCAACCCCATGCATCATTACCAAAAGTACTCCAGTCTCCTGTAACGTTCTGTGCTTCCTGTTCAAAAGAATGCCCTGTCCTTTAAGTTCCTTGTGTAATTTTCTGTTCCACAAAAAATTTCAATGGTGAAATGAATTCAAGTAGACTTGGCTATTTGTATTTTGAGATAAATTAAAACTAGACTGAAAGTTCATAAATAAAAGGAAACAACAAACAGCAGAGTGTCTAGTTCCATCAAAAGACCTGGTGGGGGGCAGGGTTCAAGATTGGGAACTCATGTACACCTGAGATGGAAAAAAAAAAAATTAACAAATGTAAAATTAAAAAAAAGAAAGTAAAAAAAAATAAAGACTTAGTATGAAAAAAATATATATATTAAAAAAAACAAAGACCTGGTAAATTTCAAGAGGGTCATATCTTTTCTTTAATGAACAAGGACAGGAAATCTCAGAAGTGGGTATTCTCTCATACAATAAAGACCTGGAAACTATATTTTTTTCCACTTCCCACTGAGACCTGGTTCTGCAGTTGGGTTCCCCAGGAAGCAGATTCTGACAGGACGATTTAGGTGTGGAGTTTATTTAGGAGAACACCCTTTGGCTCAACCACTGTGGAAGAAAGGAGGGGAAGGGGGATTGGACAGGGGAGGTATTGGGTGATGGTGCAGGCACAACAAGGTCTCAGCCAATGCCACAGCAAGTCTAGAGCAGGAATGGACCTCAGAGCTGTGTGTCCAGTCAGGTAGTCAGGGGAAGGGGGGCCGGGCCTCTATATCAGCATCAGGGGAGGTGGGCTGCCCCAAAGCAGGAGTGGGGCTCTCTTTCCACCAGATGGCAATTCCCAAAGAGAGGCCAACAACTTTCCAGAGAACTAAGGGGCTGAGCCTTTTAGTCCTGAAGCAGGGATCTGGGTGGTACTGCAATAGCATCCAAAGCACAGGGCGTGTGTGCGTTCAGTCACTAAGTTGAGTCACTAAGTTGACTCTTCGTGACCTCCATGGTCTCTATCCCACCATGCCCAGCACAGGGTCAGTTCAGTTCAGTTCAGTCACTCAGTTGTGTCCGACTCTTTGCGATCCCATGAATCGCAGCACGCCANTCCAGCCCAGCATTTCTCATGATGTACTCTGCATATAAGTTAAATAAGCAGGGTGACAATATACAGCCTTGACGTACTCCTTTTCCTATTTGGAACCAGTCTGTTGTTCCATGTCCAGTTCTAACTGTTGCTTCCTGACCTGCATACAGATTTCTCAAGAGGCAGGTAACCCCATATAATATGAAATATTTGATTATTTACCTAAAACTGAAACAGCTTCCATGAAATGCTTTGCCAAAGCAATTTAGATCCTATTGTGACTGTTGGCACCAACGGCTGCTAAACATTTTCCTCTTTTGGAGTTCAAAAATATATATTCACCCCTATTTTCACAAAGTGCACGAAGGAAAAAAAGAGCCAGGTTTGTGTCTAAGATCAGCTACAACTGTGCCTTAAAGTGACACAAATGGTCTAAGACTCTGCTTCTTCACCAATAAAACAAGGATAATCTCATTTACTATAGCCTTCTTATCAGATTACTAAAAGAGGCAATGAATGTGGAAGCACTTGCTAAACGTAAAATGCTGTATAGATAGATTTCTAATATCTAGCACAGTACAAGTACTCAAAAATATATATGTTGAATAGATAAAGGAATATGATTCTAATACCCCACATCCCACCAAGAGCCTGGTTTCCTCCAAGCACATGGCCAGTCTGGTCTCTCAGTCTAGCAGCCTGTGTAAGAAACAGGAAGGACTTGGTGTGAAGTGAAAGGACACCCTCTGCTGTGACAAACAACTCAGCGCAAAGACAAGCATTCTCTTTATATTGAAGGCACAGCTTTTGCCTGGGAAACCAGGAGAGATCTCCAGAAGCATCTCATATCAGTGCCAAGTTGAGTCTAAAATATGGCTGTTTATCAATTATGCCTAAATAAAAATCATTTTTCTAATAGATGTACTCCAGTGTCAAGCAGAAAATATTCAGCTCATCCAGCAAGTCAATTGTTTTTCAGGATCTTCAAAACATTATCATGTGATGTGAGTCTGCAATTCATTAGCCACAATTCCAAAATCCAGAGCTCTGAAAACCAAGTTTTTCCCAAACTGATTTGGTGGAAAAAACTGACCTAAACAAGTAGAGTAGGAGGTTATGGTCTTTATTTACTCCTCTTAGTGGATTTCACTGTAGAAATATGACTGCATTTGATTACCAGGGATGTTATGCAGCATACAGTACACATTCTGTAGGCTTCAGATACGGAACTACAGTGAACCTGTAAGTTCAAGACTTACTGAGAAGTTGGCCTCTTATAAGAGCTGGACCGTAAAGAAGGTAGAACAGCAAAGAATTGACGTCTTCAAACTGTGGTGCTGGAAGAGACTCTTAAAAGTCCCTTGGACAGCAAGGAGATCAAACCAGTCAATCTCAAGGGAGATCAACCCTAAATATTCACTGGAAGGACTGATGTTGAAGCTCCAGCATTTTGGTCATCTGATGTGAACAGACAACTCTTTAGAAAAGTCCCTGATGNTGCTGGAAGAGACTCTTAAAAGTCCCTTGGACAGCAAGGAGATCAAACCAGTCAATCTCAAGGGAGATCAACCCTAAATATTCACTGGAAGGACTGATGTTGAAGCTCCAGCATTTTGGTCATCTGATGTGAACAGACAACTCTTTGGAAAAGTCCCTGATGCTGGGAAAGATCGAGGGCAGAAGGAGAAGAGGGCATCAGAGGATGAGATGGCTGGACAGCATCACTGATGCAATGAACACGAACTTGGGCAAACTTAGGGAGATGGTGAGGGGCAGGGAGGCGTGGCGTGCTGCAATCCACAGGGTCGCAATGAGCCGGACACGACTGAGCATTAAGAAATTGCTACATATCAGAATGTATTCTAAATGCTTGACATCTATTACCTCATTAATCTTCACAGAACCTTACAAGGTTTATCCAAACCCATTCTACAAATGAAAAAACTGAGGTACAGGGAGAGTAAATAAGCTGTCAAGTCACAGAGCAAGTAAGTGGTGGAGCTGAAGGCTGAAACCTGCTTGAAGCAGTCTGCCTCCAGAGTCTGCCTCTTCTCTTTGTAGCAAATTCATCTTGGTAAATCCTATAGGAGTTAGCAACAGGCAAAGCTAGTCACACCTTAGGAGATATATTGAAAATCTGCAGCGGCGGAGGTGTTCAATAATTTCTAGTTGACTTAGTTAGGGTGTGTGAATGTGTATGTATATACATATATGTATATGGGGCGGGGGGCAGGGGTTAAGAAATTGGCTTAAGCTGTTGTAGGGTTGGCATATTCAAAATCTTGAAAGCTACAAGATAGGCCAGCAAGCTAGAGACATATGGGAGGGTTGATGTTTCAGACTGAGTCTGAAGATTCTGGAGGCAGAATTCCCTGTTTTCCATGAGACCCCAATCTTTTTTCTCCTAAGGCTTTCAACTGATTAGATAAGGCCCACCTACATTAAGGATGATTTGCTTTGCTGCTGCTGCTGTTGCTGCTGCTGCTAAGTCACTTCAGTTGTGTCCGACTTGGTGTGACCCCATAGATGGCAGCCCACCAGGCTCCCCTGTCCCTGGGATTCTCCAGGCAAGAACACTGGGGTGGGTTGCCATTGCTTTCTCTGGATTTGCTTTATGTGAAGTCTATTAATGTAAACTTTTTTAAACTAACAAGTGATACCATGTATTTTTTCTTTTATTTTTGGTTGTGCTGGGTCTTCATTGCATGGGCTTTCTTTAGCTGCAGTGACTGGGGGCTACTCTTCATTGCGGTGCATGAGCTTCTCACTACAGTGGCTTCTCTTGTTGTGCAGCATAGGCTATAGGGCTCGTGGGCCCTAAAGCCGTGGGCTTCAGTGCTTGTGGCACACAGGCTCAGTTGCTCCAAGGCACGTGGAATCCCTCCAGGACCAGGGATCAAACCTGTGTCCCCTGCACTGGTAGGGAGATTCCCATCCACTGTCCCACCAGGGAAGTCCTACTAATTTAAATGCTAATTGCATTTCTAAAATATCTTCAAAGAGACATCCAGACTGGTATTTGACCAAGTATTTAGGTATCATGGCACAATCCAGTTGACACAAAAAATTAAACATCAAGCTACTTTTAAAATAATCCAATCTAAACTGAATCTGTTAATGCTTAACATTATAGTTTTATGTGAAAGGTAAAGGAGAAAAGGAAAGATATAGCAGTCTGAACAAAGAGTTTGAGAGAACAGCAAGAAGAAATAAGAAAGTCTTAAGTGAACAATGCAAAGGAATAGAGGGAAAAAATAGAATGGGAAAGACTGGAGATCTTTTCAAGAAAATTAAGAGATACTAAGGGAACAGTTCATGTAAAGATGGACACAATAAAAGACAGAAATGGTATAGACCTAACAGAAGCAGAAGATATTAAGAAGAGGTGGCAAGAATACACAGAACTATACCAAAAAGTCTTAATGACCCGGACAACCACGGTGCTGTGATCACTTACCTAGAGTCAGACATCCTGGAGTGTGAAGTCACTCCTTAGGAAGCATTACTACCAACAAAGCTAGTGGAAGTGACAGAATTCCAACTGAGCTGTTTCAAATCCTAAAAGACGATGCTGTTAAAGTGCTGCATTCAATAGCCAGCAAATTTGGAAAACTCAGCAGTGGCCACAGGACTGGAAAAGGTCAGTTTTCATTTCAATCCCAAAGAAGGGCAATGCCAAAGAATATTCAAACTACCACACAACCGCACTTATTTCACATGCTAGCAGGATAATGCTCAAAATTCTTCAAGATAGGTTTTAACAGTACATGAACTGAGAAGTTCCAGATGTTCAAGCTGGATTTAGAAAAGGCAGAGGAATCAGAGATCAAATTGCCAACATCTGTTGTATCATAGAAAAAGCAAGGCAATTCTAGAGAAACATCTACCTCTGCTTCCTTGACTACACTAAAGTCTTTAACTGTATGGATCACAGCAACCTGTGGGAAATTCTTAAAGAGATGGGAATACCAGACCACCTTACCTGCCTCCTGAGAAACCAGTATGCAGGTCAAGAAGCAAAATTAGAACCAGACCCACTCCAGTACTCTTGCCTGGAAAATCCCATGGACGGAGGAGCTTGGTAGGCTGCAGTCCATGGGGTCGCACAGAGTCGGACATGATTGAAGCGACTTAGCAGCAGCAGCAGCATGAAATAACAGACTGGCTGAAAATTGGGCAAGGCTGTATATTGTCACCATGCTTAGTTAATTTATATGCAGACTACATTATGTAAAATGCTGGGCTGGATGAAGCACAAGTTGGAATCAAGATTACCAGGAGAAATATCAATAACTTCAGAAATGCAGATGACACCACCCTAATGGCAGAAAGCAAAGAGGAACTAAAGAGTCTCTTGATAAAGGTGAAAGAGGAGGGGCAGTCCTAAGATGGTGCAGGAACCACTTTCTCCCACACAAATTCATTGAAAGATCATTTGAATGCTGAGAAAATTCTGCAAAACAACTTCTGAACGTTGGCAGAGGACACCAGGCACCCAGAAAGGCAGTCCATTGTCTTCTAAAGGAGGTAGGACAAAATATAAAAGATAAAAAGAGAGATAAAAGAGTTAGGGATGGAGACCCATCCCGGGGACGGAGTTGTAAAAGAGGAGAAGTTTCCAAACACCAGGAAACCCTCTCACCGGTGGGTCTGTGGGGAGTTTTGGAATCTCAGAGGGCAACATAACTGGGAGGAAAAATAAATAAATAAATAAAACCCACAGATTCCGTGCCTAACAGCAACTCCCAGTGGAGAAGTAGCCCAGACACTAGCATCCGCCACCAGCAAGCAGGGGCTGAACAGGGAGGCGAGGGCTGCATTGCTTAGGGTAAGGACCAGGCCTGAATGCCCTGAGGGCAATCTGAGGGAGCTAAGGTGAGATAGCAACCCAAACTGGGATAACCAGAGAGAGAGAAAAAAAAAAGAGGAGAGAGAGAGAGAGAACTTTCCCGCGAAAAGCTCTAACCTAAGGCACTGCCAGGCCCACTCACAGAACAAAGAACTGAGCAAATACAAGAGGAGAGGAAGCTGGCAGCAGACCAGCCCATCTCCCACCAGAGGCAGGGAGGCAGGCAGGCGACAGCCAGGGCCAGAAGGCTAAGGGCAAACTCAGCCCCAGAGATGGCATCCTCTACCAAAGTGCGAGCAGGCTCCCAGTTGCTAACCAAGTCTTCCTGGGATCCTGGATGGTTGACATCCACCAGAAGGGTAGCAGCCAGGGATCAGCTCCCCAAGAAGAGACACACAGCACATGAGACTGTGCTCCTGCTATGCACCCAGGAAATTCCTGACTCCAGGGAACATTAATCAACAAGAGCTCATCCAAAAGCATCCATACCTACACTGAAACCAAGCCCCACCCAAGAGCCAACAAGTTTCAGAGCAAGACATACCAAGCAAATTCTCCAACTATGCAGGAACATAACCTTGAGCACAAAAATACAGGTGNAGTACTGAAGAAAATGAGGCTCAAAATCTCTGTAGGTTGTAACTAAAAATGTAAAGCTTTAGAAAACAGTTAAATATATTTTGAAATATGATATAAACTGAAACATATTCTTAATCTGTGTTAGGCTGATGAGTACCAGGACTTTAAAATAATTTTATTAAATCTGAACATTCATTCAAAAGTGATAACACAATTTGCCTATTAGTGTGTGGTTTTAGACAAATCAATTGTGATGTTTAAAATGTTTTCAATATTGTTGACATCAGTTTTGTTTTCTTTTGAATATTAACTTGATATTCAGTTAAACATAAATATTTTGCCTCACACTACATACAATGAAATGACTTACTTTTGAAATGGAAAAAAATTTTATAGCACTAGAATGAGAATTTACTAAAGTTGTTTAAACATGTCTTTCAACATCATCAGAAGTCCTATAGTACAGAAAATATCTAGTACCCTTAAGGTTTCAGAGTGAGCTGATCTTCTGCAATTTTAAAGCCATTTAAAAAACCAGAAAGTCAAATAGAAAAGTTGAATGTATCTCTTACACGTTCTGCTCTCTCTGCAGACTTTTGGCTTTGCTTATTTTTAGTATTTGAGGATTTTTTTTCTTGATTTCCGGCTCAGCTATAGTTAAGGATTTCTCTTACATCAAATCCAGCATGTCTCTATGTTCAGAGACGGAGGAGGTTTTCTCATAGCCCTCGAGTTTGCCATTTTCAAGGTAGTCTCCACAAAAATTTCATTCTTTACTCAACCAGCCTATTTGAATCCTTTAGAGGTGTCAGGCACTATACATATCACAGGGAATGAGACAAACAGAAGTGAGATGAAAAGCCTGTTCCCAACAACCTGATAGCCTATAGAAGACCACGGACAAATGCCAATACAATGGGGCTCTCAGCAGCCTAGGCACTTGCAAAGGGAACGGGAGCAAAGAACTGCCTGTTGGCTGCGGCCAGGAAACAGGAGAAGCCTTTGCATGTAGCCTGTGTGTGATGAATGTGACCTGCCAAAACCCATCCATGATCAGTGTGTCAGCAACGGAAATTAACTTTGACGTTTCTGATCCGAACCTGTCTTAAAACGCACTAGAGCATAATGTAAAGTGGCTTGTTAGACTGCTTAAGAACCATGGGTCAAAGTTCTCACTCTGAGTCCAGAGGCACTTGAGAGGATCCTTGTACACGTCTAAGCATCACTTTCTCACCATATTGTTTAGCCAGTTAGGTGAAATAATCTCTTAAGATCTTACCTAGCTGAAAATTACATGATTATGATACTGAACTGTTATCATTTTCCCACAAAAAGCATTTTCATTCAATTATTTAAGGAAACACAGCTAATCATACTTGTTTGCCAAGGTCAATAAGTGAAATTTAACTAAAGAAACAGACCCAGAAGAAGAAATAGACCAAAAGACTAAAGAGAGGAGAGATTGCTGATGAGCATTAGCTGCAATTAGCACAGTAATCGGAGAAGGCAATGGCAGCCCACTCCAGTCCTCTTGCCTGGAGAATCCCTTGGAGGGAGGAGCCTGGTGGGCTGCAGTCCATGGGGTCGCTAAGAGTTGGATACAACTGAACATCTTCACTTTCGCTTTTAACTTTCATGCTTTGGAGAAAGCAATGGCAACCCACTCCAGTGTTCTTGCCTGGAGAATCCCAGGGATGGCGAAGCCTGGTGGGCTACCGTCTATGGGGTCGCACAGAGTCGGACACGACTGAAGCGACTTAACAGCAGCAGCAGCACAGTAATATTGGAACACTGCAAAACGAAGCTGGTTGTTTAGTATCAACGGGCAGAAAATCATTTTGACTAAATGTCTATGGGTCACCACCTTAACCACAAACTTCTCAAAGTTACAAGTCACAACTTGGCAGCTCACCACCAAGCACCAAGGGACCCTTACTAAATGCAAATTGGTGACAGGGAAGAAGACAGCATCCTTTTCTTGGTGTTCGTTAGGTGTTGCTGAGAACAGACTTTCAATCTCCCACCTCAACAATCGGGTCCTTTTTCCTGACAAGCAGCCAGTTCTCTTAGTGGTAATGAGCCCTGTTAATGCAATGCATTAAGCCCCCTAGAACAAAGATAACGAAAACTATGTCCTTGAGAGCACAGATCAGTATAAAGTGAGGTGAATTATGATGCTAAATGCGTAGTTTCATTTGTTCACCCAATTCTGAATATGTTTACGATCTGTAGCTCGGCTCTGCCAAAATTGGGTTCTGGTCCCATCCCTAAAGGCGGGCAAAAGGGGAAGCGCAGCGCCATCTGCTGTCTGTCTGGGCGAAGAACTGACACTGGGAAGAAATGACTGCTGTGTCCTGAAAGCGTTTCTTCCAATGGCACTGTGACTACGTTCTGGAAAGAAATTTTCTCTAATATAAGCGAATACATGACATTTATTTGTCGTTGAATTTTTCTTATTCACTGTCATTTTATTTTTGTTTGATATTCTAGATAAGGGTCTCAGACAAAAATGAGATTTGAAATTTAAAACCTAGTTTATGCATGTCATAGAACCACAGCATACATTTTTTAATAAAGCATCAGAACTTAATTACAGTTCTTGCCTTTATTTTAAATACGACAAAGTTAACGCCACACACAAAGGGAAATATTGCAGAGGGGAAAAATGTATTCAAACAATGTTATAAAACAGCACCTTTTGAGTTACTAAGAAAAATATTTTTTAAATAACATATTAGAATTAAAAGAATGATTCAAAACTATTATTCCTTCTTTAAAATAGCTGAAATTTTTTAAACTTTTTAATTTTGTACTGGAGTATAGCCGATTAACAATGTTGGGATAATTTCAGGTGAACAGTAAGGGACTTAGCTGTACATATATTTGTATCCATTCTCCCCCAGATTCCTCCCATCCAGGCTGCCACATAACATTGAACAGAGTTCCATGTGAAATTTTGCACCGAGTTTACTGATCTTTTCTTATTGGACTCAGAATGTAATTCTCTTTTAATGTAGCCTATTTTCAGACCTAACAGTGGTACATGGATTTTTTTCAACTATAGATGAATATGCCCCAGTGGTGGTGGTGGTGGTGGTGTAGTCACTAAGTTGTGTACGACTCTCATGACCCCATGGACTGCAGCCCGCCAGGCTCCTCTGTCCATGGGATTCTCTAGGCAAGAATACTGGAGTGGGTTGCCATTTCCTTCTCCAGATGAAATATGCCCCAGATAGGACTAGATATTGGTCTCTAACTTGGATGATTTGGGACTTGTGTAATATGACTGGGGAAAATGGTAAACAGGATGTCAAGGACAGCCACAAATATCTTGAAACCCTTACCTAATGTATGCTGCTAAGTCGCTTCAGTCGTGTCTGACTCTGTGCGACCCCAGAGATGGCAGCCCACCAGGCTCCCCCGTCCCTGGGATTCTTCAGGCAAGAACACTGGAGTGGGTTNTAACTTAGATGATTTGGGGCTTGTGTAATATGACTGGGGAAAATGGTAAACAGGATGTCAAGGACAGCCACAAACGTCTTGAAACCCTTACCTAATGTATAGCTAGCCATAAAATTCTAGATTAGGAACACAGCAGAAACCTCTACACAAAGGCAGCCTCTTTTGACACCTCCTGCCAACATCTAATTCCAGATGTTGACTTTTCTTAATTAAATTTCTATTCCTATAACTTGAGATGGGAGTGACAGTAAGAGATAAACAATGCTTATTTTTATTATAAATATTACCCAAAATGTTGGGAGAGAAAGAGATGCTAAAAATAGTATTCATGAAACAAATTATAGTTTAAGCCATAAGAAACTGCTGCTAGTTGACAATTTTTTACCTTAAAGCAATTTCACACATCACTTAGGAAACAGGAAATTCAAGAAAAGGTACACCAACATGGGTGTGACTAGGGAATATCATTCCTTGTACGTGCAGTTTGCTCACAGCCAAGGCCATGTTTATGCAATGTGCCTGGCTGGCTTCATGAGTTTTATCAAATAGCACCATCACTTAGCAGAATACGCCCACTCAAATAAGCTTCCACTGAGGGGTATCAATTTGGGTGTTGCAACTTAGTTTTCTCATTCTTGTTTACTAACTTTTTGTCAAACCTTTTTGTTATAATATAGATAAGAACTGCATATTAAGTTAGGTAATAGATATGTTGCAAAAGTCCATTTTTATGGCAGTTGCTTGAAGGTAAGAAAGTATCTCCTCAAAGAACTAAAAAAGTGGGTAAGTTCTCAAACCAGCTCCCAAGTCTGCATAGTTTATCACGCACTTGACATTAATACATGATTGTAGAAACCGGAATCACAAGCCCAGGAAACAGAAAGCTAAAAAGGGGCAGGAAAAGGATCAAAAAGTGGCATTGTGATGCCATTTCCAGTATCTATTATTATCATTATGCTATTTTTAAGTACTAAAATGCACATTCAGTTCTGGATGATATTGTTGTTCCAATATTTGAAAAAATATGAAATCTGAATCCTTTACGTATTCAAAAATCAGCAACTCAGTTGCTCAGTTTGTGCCACAAGACAAATGCGTGCTTGTTTTTAAAACCTGGGCAAGACCACACCCAATAGGGTGTGACAAGCAAGCAAATGTGCAGTGGCAAAGTTTCCACAGAAAGGATTACTCTTCTTCCAATTCAAAGATTTTCTAAACAAGTGAAATATGAATCTGTCAGTACTGAAACTGATAAAGATCCCTCCACCCCAGTCTCCAAGACACTAAGAAAGACAAAGACAAACTCGAAATGCTTTCTTCCAAACAAAATATTGCAGCTTACCATAACAAAAAGACTGTCACTCTCAAAAATGTTCAAAAAGTACTGCTCAAAGAGATGGGATTATTTGAAGATAAAAGAGTCAAAAGAAGTAAATGTCTGGGTTTAGCTTCCAGCTTGCTTCTCCTCTTCTGACATGTACAGAATCATGAAAGAGCAGCAGCAGCAGCTGGAGAAATTTGTATAAAAAGACTTGCCACTGAATAATGATACTGTTGACCTCATTTCTTTTAAGCTGGTACTTCTTAAAAGAACTATCTATTACACTAGATATTTGATTTTCTATTTTGTGACTAATTTAATTTTCTTCCTTTTCTATAAAGCCCATTTAAATAAGGCATTATTTTATATATTTCATCTTTTAATAATTTATACTATTTAATGCCTATTTATTTTCACAAATGTATATGCTACTTGAGGGTTTCCAGGTTTATAATTTCGTGTTTGAAATATATGATGTTTTTAATCCAACAGAATATTTAGAATTCTAAAACTTTGTTTTAAATAAATTATATATGATGCATGGATTTCATTGCTCATTTCACTTAAAATCAAAATAAATACAGAAGTGCTAGAAATGTCATTTTTTTCTGGTAGATCATCATTTCTAGGGATGCTTAGAGACAGCAGGTTGAGGAGGAACGTGGTGGAGGAACTAGGAACTAGGACCCAAGAGACCTATATTTCAGACTGAAATAGGACCTACAGAGACCATAAATAGCGAATGCTACCCCTCACCAATATGTAATTAAAAATTAAAACAATACTAAGTCATAAACCAAATCCAACCGTCTTTATTTTTCTCACAATGAATAATAAATATTTTTGTTAAATATTTCATCTTCCACAAGAAAATATGTGCTGGTTCCCTACACATGTGACATGCTTCCACCTACATGGAGTCCAGTCCTCCCCAGCCTCCTTTGGCTCCAACTATGCTTCTGTTCACCAGTGATTTCACCTCTCCAGGCCTCTTTCTTCATCGGCACAATAAAGCTTTTGATTAGATGACATCCAGCCTCTCATCCAGCTCTAAACAATTACTCCCCACTACCAGTCACTGCAGAATCAGTACTAGACAAATGCGAAATTGTGATTTATAATAAGATAATATATTGGTCTTCATTCCCATTTCTGACACGTTAGAGCTTCTAAAAACCTTGTAATTTCCTAAGAGGTGAGGGGGATTAAGGTGTCTCTTGTGTTAATTAGGCATCTTTTGGACTCCACCTAGAGCTTCCTAGGTGGTGCTAGTGATAAGGAGCCTGCCTACCAGGAGACTTTAGGGGCACAGGTTCAGTCCCTGGGTTGGGAAGATCCCCTTGAGAAGAGCATGGCAACCCACTCCAGTATTCTTGCCAGGAGAATCCCATGTACAGAGGGGCCTGCTGGGCTACAGTTCAGGGTCGCAAAGAGTAGGACCCAATTGAGCAATTTAGTGCAGCACAGCACAGGACCCCACCTAAGGATGGAGACTTGTTGTCAAGAGAACAAGCCAGGTGATTAGAGAGTTGGAACTTTCAGTCCCACTATGAGACCTTCAGGAAGGGGGAGGGGCTAGAGATTAAATTCAATCAATCAGGCTTATGTATTGTAATAAAGCCTCCAGTAAAATAAAAAAAAAAAAAAAACAGAAAAGACAGGATTTAGAGAGCTTTGGCATTGGTGTACACGTAGTTATTGGGAAGAGTAGCATTCCTGGAGACGGCATGGAAGATCCAAGACATTTCCCCACATCTCACCCTATGGATCTCTTCCATATCTAGTAAGTGAAATGTTCTCTGAATGCGGAGGGCCACTCCAGCAAATAAATTGACTCCAAGCGGAGGATGACCATTGGAACCTTGGATCTGTAGCTAGTCTGTCAGAAGCACAGGGGACAATCCAGAGTTGCCACTGGCATCCAAAGGGGAATTGGTAAGGAAAGAGGGGGCAGGGGTAGAGTGCCATCTTATAAGACTAAGCCCTTACTCTGTTGGATCTGACTCTACCTCCCAGATGATAGTGTCAGAATCAAACTGAATTGTAGGACACTCAGCTACTGTCAGAGAACTGCTTGCTGGGATAGGAACTCCCTTCCCATATTGGTTGTAAAACCTTTTAGCCATGTATATGAATACCTTTGCAGTCTTCCCACTTCCATTTAAGATAGCAAGCTGTTGAACTAATTGAAAGGACTGTGTGAATGAGTGATAGATAGCCTTAACCCTTCCAAGTGTGTATTTATTTTCACATTATTAACCATTAACCACAAGTCTCTAATTAGGTGGATTTCAGGCACTGTTAAGAATGATTTTCTTATGGGTGGCAAGCATGGTATTTCCTGAGAACAAAGGCTTTGGTGTATGATTGATATGGATTTAGAGATTGACCAGTTCTTCCAAATGGGCAAGTACATGGATTTGGTAAGGGCATGGGAAAATAAAGTCTCAAATACTCCTCTAAGGAAAGTAATTTGGTTCTATCTTTCAGATTTTCAAAGTGTGTTTCCCATTGGCTGGACAATTCCACTTGAGGAATTTGTCCTATAAATTTATTCACAAAAGGTAAAATTTGGGTAGAAGGACCTTTGTGAGGGCTGAGAATTCTAAGGCGTAGACTGTGCTAGTTATTCTCAGACCCTCACCCACCTTCTACAATATGTTCTGCTTCCTGAGACTGGCAGTGGGCAAGCTGCATTTTCCAGCCTTCCTTTTTAGCTGGCTTCCCATTTGGTTCTGTCAGTAAGAGACTCTGGAAGGTACTGAGAAGGTCAGAGAAAAAAAAAGCAAACTTTCTATTTCTGGCTCTGGCAATGTGGTAGTTACTCCTGGTGGCTGGCAGATACTGTCATGGCAGCAGAATTCCAAACTTAGTATCCTAAGAAGCCTCTTTTCAGCCATTTCAGTGCTGACCTAGGTGCACAGATTCAGTATCAATTGGTCAGCATCAGTCTCCAACAGAACAGCTGCTGGTGTGGGTCTCAACTCCAGGGCTATTCAGGTGCCTGCTGATCTCAGATTGTCACACTGTCTTCCATTTTTTCCAGAGTCCTCTAAATCTTCTAACTTTTGCTATTCCAATATAAGACCTTTCTAACCAGTGTTCTATGTTAAATTCCTTCTGTTTGAAATGCAAGATAAATGTATTATCTTTCCAAATGATACAAAGATCATTCATTCTAGTATTATATTTAATAGGAAAATATTTTAAAACAATATGTCACTTAGTAAGGGACTAGGGCTTCCCAGGTGGCACAGTGGTAAAGAATCTGCCTGCCAGTGCAGGAGATACAGGGAACATGAGTTCGGTTCAATCCCTCGGTGGGGAAGATCCCATGGCAAATAGCCTCCATTCTCTCTCAATACTTAGGAAATCCCAAGGATTGGGAGGCTGTGGATGAAGATCAAATATGTATGAAAAATATATTTATCCGAATGACCAAATATACATTTCTTATAAATCACAATAATATAGTGGGACTTTGTGATTTATCATGCTGATGAGAGGAAGGAAAATTCACTTTCTGCACTTGGTTTGGACAGCACAAAAGAGATTTAATAGTCAAGTGTGTTTTAACTTTCTGATAGAAAAAAATATATATGATATTAATGAGAAGAGGAACCTAAACTTTTCAGGCATTTACCTGACAGTGAGGAGATGATCAAATCAAATTCAGGGCATGTTGCTGGCAGGTCCAGCACAGAACAGTCGAGGGAAATGAGTGAATTCTCCAGGGCAGGAAGACCTCTTCCTCTAACAGAAATTATTTTGTATGTAGCCTTCAGGTTTACTTAATTAATGCTCTTCCTTGACCCATTTCAGAATTTCTGGGAGCAACATAAAAGAAGAATTTACAAAAGCCCTTCAGGGGCCGCGCTGCCTTTTTAATTAGTCCCAAGTAGCTAACATATTTGAAGTGACTCCATAAAGATCCAAGCAGGATTTAGCAGTCTGGGTTTGGTCAGAAAACAGAGCCACTACAAGTTTTAAGAAATGAGGAGTTTTTCATAGGAATTAAAGTCTGCAGCTGAAAAAGAAGAAAAAGAGCGACTAACAACCTTGACAAACTAAAGCAGCGGAAGAGAAGCGGCAGAGCAGCACACCGCGGCAAGCCTGGGGGCTTGTGGCCATCAGAACCAGCAGGGGGAGCTCTAGAGAAACCTGCTGCGCCATCCCGTGCCGCCCCCTGACTTCCTGTGAATAACGGCTCTTGCTTTCACATTTGAAATCTTTATAAAAAGTTTCTCTCTTGCCCAACTCTCTCCTTACAGGGAAAGGGATTCGGAGAAATGTAGTTCTAGCTTTACATGGTGCAGAGTTGGGAATGGACAACCTGTTATACAGAACTTCACTTTTTCCTCTACTAACACTTTTAGACGCAGTTGGCTATTTCCTTCATTTCAAAATACTTTCTTCCCCTGATTTCTGAAATAGCACTTTCTTTTGGCTCACCTTTTACCTAGTTTATCTTTCTCGGTCTGTTTTGATACTTCCTCTTCGTTTCCCAGCGATCTGTCTTGGGATTTCCTTGCTCATCTCATCCGATCTTACAACTTTAAATGATATCTGTGTACTGATGACTCCCAAATATGCATCTACAGTTCAGATGCACCAAAACTCATAATTCATGTACCCCAATGCCCTCTTCGGAGAAGGCAATGGCACCCCACTCCAGTACTCTGGCCTGCAAAATCCCATGGACGGAGGAGCCTGGCGGGCTGCAGTCCATGGGGTCACTGAGAGTCGGGCATGACTGAGCGACTTCGCTTTCCCTTTTCACTTTCATGCATTGGAGAAGGAAATGGCAACCTTCTCCGGTATTCTTGCCTGGAGAATCCCAGGGACGGAGGGGCCTGGTGGACTGCCGTCTATGGGGTCGCACAGAGTTGGACACGACTGAAGCAATGCAGCAGCAGCAATGCCCTCTTCCCTGCTTCCATGTCTAGTAGGCCAAACCAAACTCTTGATTACCCCCAANCTTCTCCGGTATTCTTGCCTGGAGAATCCCAGGGACGGAGGGGCCTGGTGGACTGCCGTCTATGGGGTCGCACAGAGTTGGACACGACTGAAGCAATGCAGCAGCAGCAATGCCCTCTTCCCTGCTTCCATGTCTAGTAGGCCAAACCAAACTCTTGATTACCCCCAAGAAAAGTTATCCCTCAGCCTCCCACTTCCCAATAAATAACAACTCTATTTTTTCAGTTGCTTATATCAGCAGTCATTTTGTATTTTCCCTCACGCCAAAGTCCATGCACACCAAATCCTATCAGCTCTATGCTCAAGAAGAATCTGTCCACATCTCATCACCTTCACTTCTATAACTCTGTGTAAGCACCCATCTAGATTACTGCAGTTGTCTCTTATTCCATCTCAAATCGATTTCCAGTACAGTAGGCAGAGGGCTGCATCTAAAGCATACAACATACACTAGATCACATCACTTCTCTGCTCAGAATTCTACAATGACTCCATTTCACTCAGCGTAGTCAAGAGTTTTTCATCACACAGGTTCATCCTGATCACCTTATATAAAGCACCAATCCCATCAGTTCTGCCCTTGGTATATATCCCCATCAGACTATTATGTATTTATGTGGTATTCTATTTCGCTACAGTGAACTGCACTGTGTCTCTCTAAGATTCCTATGCTGAAGCCCTGACCCCCAAAGTAACAGTGTTTGGAGACAGATCCTTTGAGAGGTAATCAGGGTTAGATGAGATCATGAGAGTGAGGTCTCACTCTCTTATAACATTAAATCTCTTATAAGAAGAGACAACTGAGAGCTTGCCTCCTCTTTTTCTGCCCTGTGAGGACATAGCTAGAAGGCAATCATCTGCCAGTCAGAAAGAGGGCTTTGCCAGAAACTGACTCTGCCCACACCTTGATTTTGAACTTCCTAGCTTCCAGAACTGTGAAAACATAAGTTTCTGTTGTTGAAACCACCCAGTCCATGGTTTGCTGTTATGGCATCCTGACAAGACTAGAACAAACCACTTTGCCCAGTTAAATGATAAGATTCATAAGGGAATAGATTTTATTTTGTTCCCTACTATATCCCCAGAACCTAGTTGCCACTTGACATGTGGTGTATTTGCACAAAAATGACTGAATGAATGAGTTGCCCAATATCTTGACTAGAATGTGGCAGAGCTTGAACTAGCTCAGATGCTAGCTGATAATAACACGATGACGGATAAGTTTTCTATCTTAATTGTGTGAATCTATTTTGCAAATAATAGTATAATCAACCCACCGTGAACATTCTAGTAGATTCGTAAAATAAAACTACAAATTCTTCCTCTCAGCCTTTTTCTTGTTTGAAAGAACTGGTCATCCACATGAGAAAAACTCACAGCATGTCTATCCCACCACAGACCGCATCCAGTAAACAGCATGTGGAGATTCAGAGTACAACACTAAAGTCTATTCCCCATCCAAACTACAGAAATGTGTTTATTTCTTGAAAGCTATTGCAGAGCTAACTCCCAGTACAAGGGCCAGCCAACACTCTTGAGGTCCTGACTTTAAAACCATGGTACAGCTTTTTTAATTGCCCCAGAGGGAGTACATGTTATTAAAAAAGACATAATTCACAACATGGATTAGCTTTTGATAGCAATTCACCTGGTTCCACTAACACAGAAAGCTCAAAACCGTTCAAACGTGTTTCCTTGAGACTGCTGAAAATAAGATTCCCTTCAAAGCAGTAAGAAGCAATTGCCCCTAAAAATCAAGACCAAATAGGCCAGAAATGAGAAACCATTTGTAAATCCTGAGTTTGGGGTCCACCAGAGCCAATTACTCTATAAGGGACAATCTTGGTGTCTTTATTTGGATGCCCAACGTAGATTGTTTACTGCAAGGTAAATGAATTGATGTGTTCTCTAGGTGTAATTGAGGAGAAACCTGTTGGATCACAAATTCACCCAGTAATTACCTAGGATTCCTCTGAGAAAGTGTTTACATAATTTCCTTTGTATGTGTTTTCCAAAAGGACATACATCTTCTATCCAGTGTTCTCTAAATCACAGATGTTCCCCATTGATTTTCTCAGTCTACAGTGTGCTGATTTTCAGCCCATCGTGTAGAAGGTGAAAGGAAACAATAATTGTATATAGAAAATATTGATCTGCAACCATTGATTCAAGGCCCCATGGTATCAAAAGATTAGTTACTTTTAAGAGAAGTACCAAAGGTGACTTTCAGCTACTTTTTATTGACTAACACAAACCAGATAAATCCTTTCATTCCAAGCCATAGACTCTTCTCCAGAGGCCATAATGAATAAACTATTTTACTTCCTTGCTTGAGATCTAAATAACAGTGTCAACATTTTTTCCAAATACATGTAAATATATGCTGCACTAGTACCAAATGATTCATATTTAATCTTAACTATAATAATGACTAATACATTCAATATTTACTACATCCCAAGAATTGTTCCAAGTGATCTACATATATTTATTTTTTTAATGTTCATAATACTTCTTTGAGTTAGGTGCCAGTTCAGTTCAGTTCAGTCACTCATTGATGTCTGACTGTTTGCAACCCCATGAACCACAGCACACCAGGCCTCCCTGTCTACCACCAACTCCCAGAGTTCACTCAAACTCATGTCCATCAAGTCGGTGATACCATCCAACCATCTCATTCTCTCTCATCCCCTTCTCCTCCTGCCCTCAGTGAGTCTTTTTCAGTGAGTCAACTCTTCTCATGAGGTGGCCAAAGTATTGGAGTTTCAGCTTTAGCATCAGTCTTTCCAATGAACACCCAGGACTGATNGGAATAAGTGTAAGTATCAATAAAATGAAAAAGATGACAAGCAAGCTTTCACACAAGCTACAGCAAAGGAGAAGGGGAAAATGTGAGGGGAAAAGGGAGAAAAGGAGGAAAGAAGAAAGAGATGGATTGTCCAGTGGGAAAGGGATCCTGAAGTGCATCCTAGCCAGGCACTCACATGACAGGACCTCAGTTGAGTTTTCTCATTATTCCATCTCTCTCAGTTCCTGCCCACCTCTAAGCAGGCTTCTCCTATCTTCCCACAGTTCAAAAGCATCAATTCTTTGTGCTCAGCTTTCTTTTTAGTCCAAATCTCACACTCATACAAGACTACTAGAAAAATCATAACCTTGACTAGATGGACCTTTGTTGGCAAAGTAATGTCTCTGCTTTTGAATATGCTGTCTAGGTTGGTCATAACTTTCCTTCCAAGGAGTAAGTGTCTTTTAATTTCATGGCTGCAGTCACCATCTGCAGTGATTTTGGAGCCCCCCCCCCAAAAAAGTCTGCCACTGTTTCCCCATCTATTTGCCATGAAGTGATGGGACCAGATGCCATGATCTTAGTTTTCTGAACGTTAAGCTTTAATCCAACTTTTTCACTCTCCTCTTTCACTTTCATCAAGAGGCTCTTTAGTTCTTCTTTATCTTAAAGCTCAAGAATAATCCTCTTTAGCTCAATTCTCTGTGCCCCAGGCCTATTGAAACAGAAGTCCTACCTTTCAAATCCACTAGGGCAAGAGTCCTACCTTCTGGACCCACTGGGGGAGTGATCCACCCTGACCTGAAACTCTGTCCCACTGAGGTGGGGACTCCTGGGTTCTGTATGGCCTACCCACATGGCTTTAGGCAGAGGTCAGCTGGCCTGCTGAAAATAAGGCAATAGTTCTCCCTTTTGAAACGAAGGAAACAGTCCTAATGATCTCTGTCACCTTTGGGGTCATTTCCCCTTTGTCTTAAAGGTTAACACCTGGCCTCTATCTAGATGGCTGATGAGGTCTGTGTTGCAACCCTTACTCATCTCCTTATCCAATGGTCAATTGGGTATACCCTTAGGGTTCTGTCCTGAGCACGCTTTCTCACTTTTTCTGACATGGATAGGCTGAGAATTGTCCAAATTTGTAAGTCTAGTTCCTTTCTCCCTAACAATTCCATCTTCTATTCATTTTTCTCTTCTGGCATTTACTATCAGCAGTCAGGAAGGGTCGAGCCACACCTTCAACACTTTGCTTAGAAATCACTTCAGCTAAATGATTGGGAATCATTTATGTGGCTCAGTGGTAAAGAATCTACCTGCAATGCCTGAGACGTGGGTTTGATCCCTGGATCAGGAAGATACCCTGGAGAAGGAAATGGCAACCCACTCTGGCATTTTTGCCTGGGAAATCCCATGGACAGAAGAACCTGGTGGGCTACAGTCCATGGAGTTGCAGAAGGGTTGGATACAACTTAGCAACTAAACAACAACAACAACAACAATCCATGCAGGGCAGGCTTGTATGGACATGCAACAGCGTTCAGTTTTTATTCCAAAAGCAACAGAAAGTCTCTAAATAGTCTTTATCAGAGAAATGGAAGGATGAAATCTACATAGTGTAAACCACCGTGGCGGTTGGGTAGAAAATTGTTTGGAGAGCTGCAAGAATATAATTAGAAAGACAGGTTAGGAACAGTGGTCCAGGAGTGAAGTTATATTGGTCGCACTTTGTTGATGGCAGTAGAAATGGAGAGATGTAGCCTACCTGCAAAAATATATTGGAAGTAAAGTCCAAATGTGATGTATTAGATATGGAAGGTAAGGCAGAGAAAAAAATCAAGAAAAATCCTGAACTTCACTGGTGGTCCAGGGGGTTAAGAACCTGCCTGCCAATGCAGGGAACACAGGTTCAATCCCTGATCCAGGAAGATTCAATATGCCAAAGGGCAACTAAGCCCACATGCCACAGCTACTGAAGTCCACGTGCCCCACAGCCGATGCTCTGCAATAAGAGAACCCACTGCAATGAGAAGTCCATGCATTGCTAATAGCCCCCATTCGGTACAACTAGAGAAAGCCCACGAGTAGCGACGAAGACCCAATGCAGCCAAAAATATTAAATAAATAAACTTAAAAAAAAAAAAAAAACAAAGAATAACTCCCAGGTTTTTCAGCTGGTTTACTACATATTACCATTTCCTGACATGGTAAAGAGTTTGAGATAAATATTTTGGGAAGTGACTATAAAGAATTACAGACATTTCATGACTAAGATCTATGCAAAACATCCAAGTGGAGATGTCAGATCTTCATTAGTTCTGAAGTTCAGAAGAGAAAGTGGAGCTGGAATCATCGTCACTCTATAGATGGTATCTAAANATGGTAAAGAGCTTGAGATAAATATTTTGGGAAGTGACTATAAAGAATTACAGACATTTCATGACTAAGATCTATGCAAAACATCCAAGTGGAGATGTCAGATCTTCATTAGTTCTGAAGTTCAGAAGAGAAAGTGGAGCTGGAATCATCGTCACTCTATAGATGGTATCTAAAAGCATGGGAATGGAGAGGATGATGTGGAAAGATAACATGGAAAAAAAAAAAAAAGAGGGCCTATGACCAATTCCTAAGAAAATGTGATACTCAGAGATAGAATGTGTAAGACAGATCTAAAACTAGAAGGCAGTGGTACCTCAGTATTAAAGAGGAGTTTTAACTTTGTTGACTTGCTGCTACTAAGCCAAACAAAATGAGGACTGAAGAGGGTCCATCACATTAGGCAATTGATGAAAACGAAGAGTGTTTTTGGTGGAAATACAGAGACAAAAGACAGCCCCTCTGAGAAGTTTGACAATGATGAGAGGCAGAGAAATGGGGCAATTACAGGAAGAAGACTGGGTCAAGGGAGGAATTTGAGGAAACTTCTATGCTCCAGTAAGAAGAGGAGACAGTCAGGCAGGGAAAGAGGAAAAGGCACAGAGAGGGCAAGTACAGGAAGTCCATGACAGAGGGAGAGCCAGGATGATGCAGACTCAGAAAGGTCTGTAGATACCATAAGGGAAAGATAAAGGAGATCTCATTTGATGGCTTCTATTTCTCCAAGAAGATAATTTCATCAGCTGACAACTACTTGGAAGAAATGGAGGAAGGGTTGGGAAGTCTGGGTATCAAGCAAGTCATAAAATGTCACTGGGAAAGTAGGAAAGCAAGCTTATTTCAAGTTAAGGTAAGACCACCACAAGTACAAGGTAGCAATGCCCAAGTATTCAGGTGTAAGGCTAGAGAAGGCAAATGCTTGGGTTCATCCAAGGTCAGACTTTTACCACGTAAGAGTAACAAAAGATGAAAGAATCAAGGGAATTCAGGATATCTATAAGACGGTGATTACAATGATGTGTCGTGGAATCTAAGTTAGATAATGAGGGAAGGAAAGGACAAGAGGGCTCTGCAAGATACAGAGAAAAGAGTTTGATCAGTGGACCAGCCATCTCAATGACAGCAATGAAACATTATAGCAGGGAATCAAGCAAAACAAATGGAAGTACAGGAGGTTTCAGTTAAGGAGTGGGATGAGTGGAGCAGTCATTTCGTAATGTTGCAATATTTGAAGATGACTAGTATGGCAGCTGCAATGGGATGGAGATGAAAGTCACTGGTTCAGGTGTTGGATGGATCAGCTCTTAGAAGTTGAAGTCATCAGTGATGAAAAGCATAGCAGTGACCAGAAAGACCACTGGACAAAAGACTTCAAGAAGTGAGTAGGAATGGTGGAGCTAAGATGAAAGGGCAGACACACAGCACCTGGTCCAGCATCAGTTCCTCTTCACCNGACAGATCTAAAACTAGAAGGCAGTGGTACCTCAGTATTAAAGAGGAGTTTTAACTTTGTTGACTTGCTGCTACTAAGCCAAACAAAATGAGGACTGAAGAGGGTCCATCACATTAGGCAATTGATGAAAACGAAGAGTGTTTTTGGTGGAAATACAGAGACAAAAGACAGCCCCTCTGAGAAGTTTGACAATGATGAGAGGCAGAGAAATGGGGCAATTACAGGAAGAAGACTGGGTCAAGGGAGGAATTTGAGGAAACTTCTATGCTCCAGTAAGAAGAGGAGACAGTCAGGCAGGGAAAGAGGAAAAGGCACAGAGAGGGCAAGTACAGGAAGTCCATGACAGAGGGAGAGCCAGGATGATGCAGACTCAGAAAGGTCTGTAGATACCATAAGGGAAAGATAAAGGAGATCTCATTTGATGGCTTCTATTTCTCCAAGAAGATAATTTCATCAGCTGACAACTACTTGGAAGAAATGGAGGAAGGGTTGGGAAGTCTGGGTATCAAGCAAGTCATAAAATGTCACTGGGAAAGTAGGAAAGCAAGCTTATTTCAAGTTAAGGTAAGACCACCACAAGTACAAGGTAGCAATGCCCAAGTATTCAGGTGTAAGGCTAGAGAAGGCAAATGCTTGGGTTCATCCAAGGTCAGACTTTTACCACGTAAGAGTAACAAAAGATGAAAGAATCAAGGGAATTCAGGATATCTATAAGACGGTGATTACAATGATGTGTCGTGGAATCTAAGTTAGATAATGAGGGAAGGAAAGGACAAGAGGGCTCTGCAAGATACAGAGAAAAGAGTTTGATCAGTGGACCAGCCATCTCAATGACAGCAATGAAACATTATAGCAGGGAATCAAGCAAAACAAATGGAAGTACAGGAGGTTTCAGTTAAGGAGTGGGATGAGTGGAGCAGTCATTTCGTAATGTTGCAATACTTGAAGATGACTAGTATGGCAGCTGCAATGGGATGGAGATGAAAGTCACTGGTTCAGGTGTTGGATGGATCAGCTCTTAGAAGTTGAAGTCATCAGTGATGAAAAGCATAGCAGTGACCAGAAAGACCACTGGACAAAAGACTTCAAGAAGTGAGTAGGAATGGTGGAGCTAAGATGAAAGGGCAGACACACAGCACCTGGTCCAGCATCAGTTCCTCTTCACCAACTGTTTCCTTGTTTGGCTTCTGCTCCTAGAACTCCCCTGCCTTTTACTGCTGAGGAGCTCCATTTGATTTCCTCCAGTTTCATGCTCACAGGTTAGCTTGAGGAGATGAGGAGACAGTGGGATATACAGTGGAAGCATCAACTCTGACTCAATATATGTAGGCACCAGAAAAATCAAGTTATATTTGCTCCCCATGGACAGTCCTCATTAGGGGGTCATGGCCACTCGAATCAGAATGGAGACAACTCAGATAAGGCTGCAAGGTCTACCAATGGAAGTGCTCTGCCTGGGGGAAGAAAGGAAGACAGAGACAGGAGACAGAGGGACCGAGACAGGAGAGGGAATAAGAGAAAATATACATTAAGTCAGCTCCTACTATGTGCCAGACTTGTGAATAGCTCTCCAAGCCACACTCTGCACAGCAGCACCACATTCAAAGTGTAAACACCACAGATTTGCCTATTTAGTCTGATAATTTTTTGGCAGACTGTAGTGTTACGGAGTGAACTGTGTCCCTTGTAAATGCGTACATTGGAGTCCTAACCCACTGTAACTGTATTTGGAGATAGGGCCTTTATCAAGGTAATTTAAGTTAAATAAGATCAAAAGGACAGAACCCTAAACCCACAGGACTGGTGTCCTTATAAGAGGAGGAAGAGACAGCAATGGTGTGTGCACATGGTTGAGTCCATGTGAGGACAGGGTGAGAAGGCGGCCGTCTGCAAGCCAAGAAGAGAGGCCTCAGGAGAAATCAACCCTGTCAGCACCTTGATTGTGACTTTATAGGCTGCAGGACTATGAGAAATAAACTCTTGCTGTTTAAAAGCCACCCAACCCGTGATATCCTGCCATGGTTCTAGAAAATTAATGTGAGCAGTAAAGTGTTTTGTTCTAATTATCAGTAAACTAGGAAGATTCTCTAACAGGCAAAAGCCAAACCACTTGGAGAAGGGCTTGATTTTTGCAATTCACATAAAGATGTCATACAGGCCAGCAGTGACTCTGAGAGTCACTATGCCAGATGCTTTCTTATTTTATGCTATCTCATTTAATCAACATAGAACTTTCCAAAATAAGAGTGTGAAGATGAAGACAACAAGACTCGAGGAAGCTCAGTCAACCCAGCTCTGGGAAGAAGCTGAGCGAAAATTTGTATCTAGATCAGCCTATTCCAAAACTCACTTGTCTCCCACTCCACTATACTGTCAGCCATTACAGATCCTCATTATTAAAGAGATGCTACCAACATCAATTGCACTTTTACTCTGCCTCAGACACTCTGCTAGATGCTTCCCCATACAGTAGTGGAGTAGGCCCAGTTAACCCTGTGTTAGATATAAGGAAGGGCTTCTCTGGTGGCTCAGTGGTAAAGAATCCACCTGCCAATGCGGGAGATGGAGAAACGTGGTTTCGATCCCTGTGTTGGGATGATCCCCTAGAGAAGGAAATGGCAACCCACTCCTGTATTCTTACCTGGGAAATCCCATGGACAGAGGAGCCTGGCCGGCTACAGTCCATGGGGTTGCAGAAGAGTTGGACCTTACTGAGTAACTAAACAACAACAGAGATAAGGAAACTGAGACCCAAGTGAAGTGACTTGCCCTAGGTCACACAGTTTTGCAAGCTGTAACCTGTCTGTTTAGTGCTCCTTTCTGCCCCCCTCTTCACGTCATATGCCACCACTGAACATGCTCAGATGTAGGATTTTCCAGGCAATCCATAAACACAAAATAGCCCTTCTCCTGCTCATCATAGTATTCATACTTTTTTAGCAAAAACAACATCATCCAAAGTCACTTACAGGGACTTCCCTAGCGGTCCAGTGGTTAAGAATCTCTCTGCCAATGCAGGGGACAGGCATTCAGTCCCTGGTCCAAAAACAGATCCCACATGCCATGGGGCACCTAAGCCTATACACCACAACTAGTGAGACCCTGTGCTGTGACTATTGAAGCCCGAGCACCAAGAGGTCATGCTCTACAAGAGAAGCCACTACAATAAGAAGCCTGTGCCTCACAACAAAGAGTAGCCCTCATTCACTGCAACTAGAGAAATCCTGTGCACCACAAAGAAGATCCAGTACAGCTAAATAAATAAATAAATATGAAAAGTCATGTGCAAAGTAGATATGGTAGCAACTGTCTGATAATGCATTTGCTCCCCAAAAGTAGATGAAGATCAAGTTGAGTTAAGCAGCAGCTACAATTCATTGAACAAATTTCTAGCTCTTGCTTGATGTATGTAGTTTTTATTGGGTTGAATTATGAATTTTATTCTAAAGATTAATTTGGCCCTCTATAAAGAGCAGAAGAATTAATATTCAGCCAAGATATGAATCTTTTTTCATTTTAGTGGAAATCAATTTGTTAAAATATTGTTGAGTGCAATTTGTTACTTATTCACTCCCACTTTCCTGCTCAAGTTGAGGTATTCGGAAAAATCTACATAAACACTTTGTCAATACTACCAAGATTTATCTTGCCAAGTTCCTATAATTGTTATCTTTAAAAGCACTCTGAATTATGCTATGTGATGTTACATTTTATTGAACTTACATAATAAAGAAATGATCAATTAGGAAAAAAAAAAAATCACAAGGATTTTTGCCTCCAGCAGGTAGTATGTAGAAGTGACTTCTAGGTCATTTGATCAAAGAGATGCAACCAAAACACTGGACGTAGGCCTCTACAAGTCGCCTAGTTGGTTCAGGAGCATTTCCACATGTCCTTTAACAAATCTCCCACAGTGGTCACTAAGCAGATGCTGCTCCGACATTACCACCTGGCCAGAGCCTTCGATTTAGGCTTTATTCAGGTCTCTTCCCATCCCTCCCTTCTCCTCCTCCGTTGTCTCTTTTCTCCAGGGCTCCCACATCAAAGTACCACTTAAAAAATAGAAGTATTGTCTCACAGTTTTGGAGGAAAGAAGTTGGAAATCAAACTGTTGCCAGGGTGATGGCCTCCCTGAGAGTGCTAAAGACCTGTTCTGAGTCTCCCACCTCAAGTCTGGTGGTTTGCTGACAATCTTTGGTGGTCCTGGGCCTGTAGACACATAACCCTAAGCTCTGCCTTCCTGTTCATACGGCATTCTCTCTGTTTGCATATCTCCACACAACATTTCCTTTAAGGCTTCCCCACTGGCTCAGCCATAAAGAATCCACCTGTGAAATCAGTCATGTTGGATTAGGGCCCACCCTACACCAATATAACCTCATATGAATTAATTATATCTCCAAAATCCCTGTTTCCAAATAAGTCACAGTCTGGTCTAAGGTACTCAAGGTTAGAACTTCAGCATATGAATTCTGGAGGACACAATTCACCCCATAACGTTCCCCTACTCCCTCAGTATATAAGTATGCTCTACTAATCCTTTCCTATAAATAAAACTAAAGAATAATAATGGCCCCTACCACAGCCCGAATTCTTTCCATCCTTTCACAGCCAGCTTCTCAAGAGTCGTCTCTCAATTTCTGCATCCATCTATTCCTAAACCCACTCTAATCTGGCTGGGTACCCAATGTTCTTAGGGAGGCTGCCAACAACTGTCTAACCTTTAAACATCTTTCTTTTTAACCCTGATCTTGCTAAACCTCTTTGTGGCTTTTCAACCTGTGAATCACGTCTTACTTCAGGATATAATTCCTGAAGTTACCATCACTAATCGGAGGTTTTCCTGCCCCCGGGCACTCACCACCGAAACCTCTGGAAGCACTCTGGTAGTACCGTTCTTATGTCACCGCCCTTCTCACCACTCTCTCAGTCACTCACCCATCTTGTGTCATCACTCACCTCCTGTCCTTTGATGTCTTAAGCCCATGAATCTAGCACACCGCTCCCCTGAGTTCTAGGACATCCCAAGGATTTACTTTCCACCTCCTTCTTCATTTCAATTGCAACTATCTGATTGCTTGTGACATTAAAAGTATTTTCTTAAACACTTACTAAACAGTTTTTCTTTTCAGCAAAATTGATGTTAAGTATGTTCATCATTCTGTTAAACTATGATATTGGAGGGATGACTTTTTTCTACTTAGAAGGGCTCCTCATATAATAAAGATAATAACTTTTCTAAGAGTGCTTATCTTGGTCCAAGTTTATATGTCTTTCAATTGGGTGTTATATTTTTAATCATATATAAGCTCTTAATTAAAATTTAATAAAATCAATCAACTGTTCCTGTTTCTACTTTAGAGTTATGCTTTAAAAACCTTTTACCATCCTAAGATATTTATTTTCTTTCCAATATTTTATTGAGTTAAGTTTTTACATTAAAATCTCCTCCAAATGGAATTTACTTTGATGTAAGCAATGAGAAAATACTTTGTCATTCTTTTTTCCTAAAGAATTAGAAAATGACAAAACAAATTAGTTTTTAAATATCCATCCAGTCACTTTCTCACTGATTCTGGTTTCCTTTACCCATCTGGAAGTAAATCTGATTCTTGATCTTCTAATCTGATCTCCTGCCTAATGAGAAAAGCTGACTCAGTGAAAAAGACCCTGATGCTGCAAAAGACTGAAGGCAAAAGAAGAAGGGGACCGAAGAGGATGAGATGGTTAGATAGCATCACTGTAATGGACATGAGCTTGAGCAAACTCTGGGAGAGACTGAAGGAAGGGAAGCCGGATGTGCTGCAGTCCACGGGGTCACAAAGAGTCAGACATGGCTTAGTGACTGAGCAACAACTGCCGCCTAATTCCTGGTCAAGCGCTGTTCTAATATCTGCAATCTCACAATGTGTTTTTCAAATTACTAGGTTAAGTTCCCACTTTCTACTCTACTTTTTTTGTAATTTTGTTGGTTACCCTAGTACTTTTTTTCTTTCAGCTAAAAGGAGGGCAACAGAGAGGGAGAGACAGAGACACACACAGACAGAGAAGGTAGAGAGGACACTGAAGACAGCTGACTCTTTTCCTTCCTCCTCAGCCTGACTCCTCCAGCTGAAGAACTTCAGATTCCATCAACAGTTAGTGAACACACTGTGACCCAAGGGCATTCACACAAGTAATGTCTGTTCCTTCTCCTTTAGTGTCAATATCTACCTTTTAATCCATTTCCATTTTTTTACACATTAAAGCCCAAATACTATAGACTAGGCTTTTATGTTTTCAGGATTAAGAAATAAATTTATTCAAGCAAAGAACATTCTAGATATTTGATGTTTCTAGATATCTTGATTTCTTGAGGAGAAAGATATTGACAAACATATCTTAATATCAGGGACTCACATCTAGCAACACACTATGCAGGCAAGCACAATTAGTACCATTTTATGGCTCTCAAAGTTTTGAGGGTTCATTAGGTAATTTTTAAAAGGTTACTGCAGATGGTAAATATCCATCCCCAGAAGAACCCCAAGATGCTGATCTGTGAAGGTTCCATACCTCAGAGCATTAGGAACAACTTTCATGTGGTCACAGGATGACAGGCTCACGTGAAGATAGTTTCACAAAGGCACAGAGGCTGTGAAATTTCTCTCTGTCACCAAGATCCAGACCACATCTGGAGTATTCCAGACAAACCACCCTTCCCTCCCTGGGAGAATGGCTCCATGCAGCCATAAAAGGGCTGGCCTTGAGGCTGACAGATCCATTTCCCAAGCTCAGCTCTCCTAGTCAGGGTCAATCATTTTACTTTCTGTAATGCAGTTTATCTGTGGAATGTAAAATGATGCCAGATTCTGGGTGGTGGTGGAGATTAAGACATCTAATGCATGTAGAATGGATGTTCAACACAGAGGCTAGCAGAGAGCAAGCTTCCTTTCAATAATGACATACTTTTACTGAGGTTTTGAGTTTTAAAGATTTATGTCTTTTTAAATCAATCACATTAAAAACACACACCCTATCATATTGTTGTCACTTAGTAAATGTAGCCAACAACTTAATAATACCCTAAAAATACCTCTCTGAGATAATGAATTTTAAAATTCATGAAAATATTTTAAAATATCAATTTTTAAAAATTTTGACATTAGATTTTGTTTCCACTCAAAAAAGTAATGTAAAAGGCAAGAGGCAAAAATGACAAGTTCTATCTAAAATGTAAATTTACAGCTTCTGTTTTTAAAGCTCAGTTTTGCACTGCACAAGGAATCCTCGTCTTGACTACATGTGTTCTTAAAGATGGATGTAAACAGTCCACTCATTTTGAACAGCCTTCTATTCCCACCCAACTGAAAAGTATTATAATTTCCCTACATAATCCTCACCTGTAATTTCGCCCTTTTACTTTATAGTTAACACAAAGGAACAACCAAACTGGTCTAAATGTAGATGGTCCAGCTGAGGTTCAGATCGACCACCCCGCCTTCATAGTCGTTTCCATTTTTGTCTTCTCAATGGAATAAAATGTATGAGATACTCATTTCCTATTACTTTAATTTTTCCACTTGCCACTCATTTTTATGAATATCAAAAGTACTATAAAACAATAATTTTCAGGAGATTTTGAAATAATGAGAACCTTTCTTTAAAAAAATTCTGTCCAGAAGTCAAACATATGAAGTAGACCAAAGTGAGGTTACCCTGGTTAAAGGGAGGTGGGAGTCCTGGAGCCCTTCCAGGGACAACCACTCACAGTCTGATAACCTTAAAGGCCTCTGCCATTCTGGGATCTCTTGGATAGAACCTAAGTTGGATCATGTCAGATCTTGCTCAAGACCTTCCCAGTGCCAGTAAAGTAGCTTTCCCAGAAAGCTACTGGCTTTTCCTTTAATGGTCTTAACTCATCTGTAATCAGTGGGCATTTACCTGTGTAATACCTACCCCCTTTTTAGACCACAGGTGAGCTCCAGGTGGACAGGAGTCATGTTTGTATGGTTCACTGTTGTCTTCTCAACAAGTCATGGAGTAAGCGCTCAGTGGATCTGGTGAATAAAGGAATGAATGGAACAGTGGGAACGATGCACTAACACCACCATGGATCCTTGCAACAGTCAGCGTCACTGGGGTGATGGGTTCTCCTACAGGAATAAAGCAGCGATTCTTAGAGCAAGAGGAGGATCATTTTCTCAAGGCTCTCATTCCCAGACCTCCCCCCATGGGATAATTCAAATCCTTGCAAGCTCAGACAGCATCCAGAAGCTCATGTGGGGCTTCCCTGATGGCTCAGAGGTAAAGAAAATCAGCCAGCCAGTGCAGAAGACACAGATTCAATCTGTGATCTGGGAAGAGCCTACATCCCATGGAGCAACTAATCCTGAGCATAACAACTACTGAGCCTGTTATCTAGAGCCCAAGAGCTGCAACTACTGAGCTGCAACTCCGTGTGTCCTAGAGCCTGTGCTCAGCAATAGAAGAAGCCCTTGCACTGAAACTAGAGAGTAGCCCTGGAATGACGCAACTAGAGAAAAACCCCAGCAGCCATAAAGACAGTCAGCACAGCCAAAAAATAAATAAAATTATTTTTGAAAAGAAGCTCATGTAGAATCTTGGGTTTGAGTTCTGATTAAAACTTGACCTTAAGATTTTTGAAACATTGGTAGGAATGGTAGAAGTCAAGTCAACCATCACTTCAAAGCTTTAAGAAGACAATAAACAAACAGCAACCAAAAAAAAAAAAAACAAAAAACCCCACCCAAGCAATGCTTTTCAATATCCAGAGGACAAAATGAAACAGTATTCTTGGTCCATAGTCATTCCTCCACTTCTCAGCAGTGAGAACTCCAGAGAACTGGGAGCCTTGGGAGCATCAGGAAGCAGTGGCTCCCAGTGAACACCACCTGCACTGATAATGATGAGAGTCCTTCAAGAGATNGGTGAATAAAGGAATGAATGGAACAGTGGGAACGATGCACTAACACCACCATGGATCCTTGCAACAGTCAGCGTCACTGGGGTGATGGGTTCTCCTACAGGAATAAAGCAGCGATTCTTAGAGCAAGAGGAGGATCATTTTCTCAAGGCTCTCATTCCCAGACCTCCCCCCATGGGATAATTCAAATCCTTGCAAGCTCAGACAGCATCCAGAAGCTCATGTGGGGCTTCCCTGATGGCTCAGAGGTAAAGAAAATCAGCCAGCCAGTGCAGAAGACACAGATTCAATCTGTGATCTGGGAAGAGCCTACATGCCATGGAGCAACTAATCCTGAGCATAACAACTACTGAGCCTGTTATCTAGAGCCCAAGAGCTGCAACTACTGAGCTGCAACTCCGTGTGTCCTAGAGCCTGTGCTCAGCAATAGAAGAAGCCCTTGCACTGAAACTAGAGAGTAGCCCTGGAATGACGCAACTAGAGAAAAACCCCAGCAGCCATAAAGACAGTCAGCACAGCCAAAAAATAAATAAAAGTATTTTTGAAAAGAAGCTCATGTAGAATCTTGGGTTTGAGTTCTGATTAAAACTTGACCTTAAGATTTTTGAAACATTGGTAGGAATGGTAGAAGTCAAGTCAACCATCACTTCAAAGCTTTAAGAAGACAATAAACAAACAGCAACCAAAAAAAAAAAAAACAAAAAACCCCACCCAAGCAATGCTTTTCAATATCCAGAGGACAAAATGAAACAGTATTCTTGGTCCATAGTCATTCCTCCACTTCTCAGCAGTGAGAACTCCAGAGAACTGGGAGCCTTGGGAGCATCAGGAAGCAGTGGCTCCCAGTGAACACCACCTGCACTGATAATGATGAGAGTCCTTCAAGAGATGTCTTTGGCACTGGACCTCGATTATGGACGGCTAAAGCAAGAGAGAAAGAATATAGCAGACACCAAATGGTGTCTACAGCTGACATTCAAGTTGCGGTGCTCACCTTTGAGGACTCTGCTGCTGCTGCTGCTAAGTCGCTCCAGTTGTGTCCGACTCTGTGCCACCCCGTAGATGGCAGCCCACCAGACCCTGCCGTCCCTGGGATTCTCCAGGCAAGAACACTGGAGTGGTTGCCATTGAGGACTCTAAGAAATACCTGTTAGGAGAGGTGGTTTCAGGGCAAGAGACTCTGCAGCATAAATGAGGGTAAGAACAGAAAATCTAAACTGATGCTGGGCTTCATTTCTCACTGTATACTGTAAGATGGTGTGCTTGATAACCTTGGACAACATCATTATACATTAGGCTCTCAGAGAAAGAAAGGAGAGGAAAGATCAGAACAATGTATAACATCGAGTGAGGGGATCCTAGCATCAAAAAAAGAAAAAAAAAAAAACCCTCCTTGGAGAGAGAGGGGCAGCATTAGAATTGTCACTGTGGGCTGAAAGTGTTGTAAAGAAGAATGGACAGGTGAATGCCAAGGCAGCAAGTAAACACAGCATGGCAATGATGCCCAGAATGTCACAGATTTGGAAGCTTTCCTAATCCTTGTTTAATCTCCTGGGAGACTTTTTTCATAGAAATGCATCTTTAATTTCATTATGAAAATCAAGAGGCAAACAGATTTGATTTCATAGCCAACTTACAAAAAAATACCTATTCCATTAGTGAGTGGACATCTGTATTTATTTATTTT
Organism: Neotragus moschatus; assembly: GCA_006410615.1. Lineage (NCBI taxonomy): Eukaryota > Metazoa > Chordata > Mammalia > Artiodactyla > Bovidae > Neotragus > Neotragus moschatus. The sequence continues at coordinate 117,337 of SJYA01000935.1, read as the reverse complement.
TAATGGGGGGGGGAGGGGGTTTCTAGGTAAGGATCATTTAGCCTCTGAAGAAACTGCCATCAATTCATTAATTCAACAAATATTTATTGAGCCAGGCAGTGTTACACATGCTAGGGATACTGCAAAGGACAACACCATCTCCAAGAAGCTTCCTTTCTAGCAAGGGGAGATACACTGCAAATGCAGGAGGCAAGCAGAAAGAAGCAGTGATCAACTCTGGACAGGAAGTGGTGAGCAGGTCAAGGGAGCAGAGATGATCTCAGTGAGAACTGAGGGTTTGCTCTCTCACTCAGGGCCTGCTTTACGTACACGGAGAATTTGATCAAAGACTTAAAGAAGGAAGGACTTCCCCGGCAGTCCAGTGGTTAAAACTCCTAGCTTCCACTGCAGGGGACATGGGTTCAATCCCTGGTTGCGGAACTAAGATCCCACATGGTGTGGCAAAAAAAAAAAAAAAAAAAGAAGCTGCTGCTGAGAAGGAGCAAGTTGTGTGGATATGCAGGGAAGAGAATTCAGGCAGAGGGAACAGCCAGTGCTGAAATGGCAGCCCCTCAAGTGACCCCAGAAACAGCAAGGCTGGTGTGGATGGAGTGGGGGGAGCACAAAAGGGTGAAAACAGAGACAGGGGACAAGATGGGTGGAGAGATAAGGAAGTTGTAGTACATATACGCAATAGAATATTACTCAGCTAAAAAAAGGAACACATTTGAGTCAGTTCTAATGATGTAGATGAATGCAGAGCCTATTTCTACATATTGAAATAAGTCAGAAAGAGAAAGACAAATATGGGATTAATGTACATATATAGAATCTAGAAAGATGATACCAACCATCTATGTGTAGCACAGCAAAGGAGACACAGATGTAAAGAACAGATTTTTGGACTCAATGGGAGGAGAGGGTGGGATGATTTGAGAGAAAAGCATTGAAACATACACATTGCCGTATGTAAAATACATAACCAGTGGGAGTCTGATGTACGATGCAGGGCACCCAAAGCCAGCGCTCTGTGATAACCTGTAGGGGTGGGGTCGGGGGGAAGAGGGAGGAGGAGACACGTGTGTGCCTATGGCCAAGTCATACTCACATATAGTGAAAACCAGCACAATGTTGTAAAGTAATTATCTCCAATTAAAATAAATAAATACAGTTTTTTTAAAAAAGAGGGATGGATAGTAAGGGCCTTGGCAGGCATTGTGTTGGCTTTGGTTTGAGTGAGAGCAGAAACCACTGAGAATCTGAGCAAAGCAGTGATGACCCAACCTCTCTCTAAAAATCATCCTCTGTGATCCAGAGAGATGGTGTGGGGTGGGAGGGGGAAGAGGGGGTCGGGATTGGGAGCTCATGTACACTCGTGGCTGATTCATGTCAATGTATAGCAAAACGAATATAGTATTGTAAAGTAAAACAAACTAAAAAAATAAAAATTAAAAAAATAATAATAAAATTAAATTAAAAAATAAAAATCATCCTCTGGGGCAGCAGTACAGGTGCTGGATACATTGACCTGAAGTTCCCCCAAAAGATGAAAATCAGCTTCCAGAGTTTGTACCCATTCACCAGTTCAACTTCAATATTCCCACTGAGATTTTCAAAACTGGACTGAGAGGTCACTTGGCAAAGATGCAGAAAAGCCATTTTGTCATTTTACACATACTACAGAAAAGACCAGAGCAGTACAGGGTGGGGTACAGAGCAGTGTCTCCACAGGACGTCAGGCTCTGTGTGCATCCAAGTCTATAGCCTCTGGACCACACTTATAGCTCAGTTTTGGTCCAGGCAAAGGTTTCCAAGTACAGTTGCTGAGAGGACCCTGAGGGGAGAAGAAAGAAAAAAAAAAAAAAAAGACTGCACCTGACCCAAACCCTAAAATTCAGTCTTGATGACAGAACAAAGGATTTCTGCTCCAGACAGCAGCATACCCCCTCTACCAGGAACTCAGCACTTACTCTGATATTGGATGGTGACATCCAGTTCTAGAAATCCCAGGACAGTCATGGTTTCATAGTTTGTATCCCACTGGTCCCACGAATCATCTAAACCAACCTAAAGAACTTCCCACAAAGCTGCAAACAGAAAGCATCAGGGGCGTCTGTCACAGAGAGAGGAAAGAGAATGGAAGGCTGGAGGAGGAGAGATTTTCAAGGGAAACTAACTAAGGATGGGTGAAGAAGTGGACAGAGGAGATTTAGCAGGGCACAGTGGTTGAGCCCTAGGCTGGAACCACTATTCATTCCTGTGTTCCTAGGTTCACAGTTCTGATTAAACAAGATAATGTGCAGATAATAATGTGTGAGATAATGTGGGTATACCCAGGCACTTAAAAAGACCAATTCTCTTCCCTCTCTCCTGAGTTATCCTATCATCTTTTAGAATGGCAGAAGGATTGAAAAGCAGGCTTTAAACAAGTGGTATGCTATGATTTCACTTTTGCTAAACATACACATCAACACACACACATATACATACTAACAAAGAACATCCAGAAGAATGTAAGTCAAATGTTTACAGTCGCTTTCTGGATAGTGGTATTATGGGTAACATTTTGTTGTTCATTTGTATTTTTTCCTTTTCCACAACGAATACAGACTGCTCACATTTTTTTTAAGAGACAGGAAAGTATGCATTATATTGTAGAAGGTTCCAATACAAACGGTTCAGATAAAAAAAAGCAAGTCCCTGCAAAGCTAATGTTTTGTTATGTAAATCCTGAATCACTGATCAGGAAGCTGGGTTTGGGTTTTAGAATATAGGACTGGCACGTAATCCAACCCATAAACAGATTGGTTTGAGGATGGCATGGATGTTGGGGATCAGAGTATGTCTTCCACATCTCCTAAAGTGAATGTGCCATACCCATCCTATTGCTTAATTATAAGCTTGCCAGTAAAACCCAAGTCCCTGGATCTTGGAAGGGTTTCACTGCTAGGGAAAGGACTGCTCCTATCCCTGTCTATCTAGCAGCATATGGAAAAGGCTAAGGACCGGCCACTGATACAATTTGCTCTTCATTTTCCCTTTTCTCTAACTAGGAGTTTTTATGTATTTATCTTCTTTAGCCTCCATTGTGATATACCCATTGACATCCATTGGGTATTTTGGAAATGGTTAGTCACAGGTTGCTGGGTCATAAAGAGCCATGCATTGGAGCTAGATGAGATAACCGGATGTGACATCAGGTTGCTTCTCTCAGCGGGAGTATGTGAGTGCGTTTTGGTTGAACATGGCACAGTTATGCTCAGTGAATGCATGCTAGTGATTGTAGGATATGCTCATCAGACAGACAAGGGGTGGACTGTCCTGGACTCAAATAACAACTATTGGATTGCCTTTTCTCCTGGGACCTCACTCTCTACCCTGGCTACAGTAGGAAACATCATACCCAGGCCAACCAATCATAATATCCATCCACAGAGATTCACTGGTCCAAGGAGTGGGCATATGTTCCAAAGCAGAGCAAACCTGCTTCCTCACCTGGGATCTACATATAAACACTGGAAGGGTTCCCAGGTGGCTCAGTGGTAAAGAATCCACCTGCCAATGTAGCAGACTCAGGTTTTATCCCTGAATCTGAAAGATTCCCTGGAGTAGGAAATGGCAACCCATTCCAGTATTCTTGCCTGGAGAATTCCACGGACAGACGAGCCTGGTGGGCTATAGTCCATNTGGAGGTCTCTTTATTATGTTATTTCCTCCCTGTAGGTGGGGTTCTATCAGTGGCTTGTCAAGGTTTCTTGGTTAGGGAGGCTTGTTTTGGAGTTCTGGTGGGTGGAGCTGGATTTCTTCTCTCTTGAGCATGGAGTATCTCTTCATGGCTGCCCCAGCAAAGTGCAGCAAAGTAGCCGCTCCCCACCCTGGAGGAAGGGCGTCTCCTCACCGCCACCCCTCCCGAATCTCAATGTGGGACAGCTCCTCCAGGCAACGATCCTTGGATGCAAGTTGATCTTCCCAGTCCCCGACCCTGACCTTGTACGTGGGGCAACTCCTCTTGGCAGCTGGTCACCGCAGCCGCCCGCCCGTGCTGAGTGCTAATCAATCAGTGGCTCTTCCCAGCCCCCGACCCTGGCCTCGGGCACAGGGTAGCTCCTCCCAGCCGCCACCCCTGACCTCGGACACGGGGTGGCTCCTCTCAGCTGTTCCTGTGCAGTCACAGCCCGGGACTCTCCGCCCGCTATCTCTGTCCTCCTCCAGGAAGTTGTTTTAGAACTCAGGTCCCCGGCTCTACGTCCCGCCCCTGCGCTGCCGTCCCGCCCCCGCGCTGCTGCCCCGCCCCCAGCGGCCCTGTGAGCGGAGCCAAGATGGCGTCCGAGTTGCAGTATGAGTCTGTACTGTGTGTGAAGCCTGACATCAGCATCTATCGGATTCCTCCTCCGGCCTCCAACCGTGGTTACAGGGCATCTGACTGGAAATTAGATCAACCCGATTGGACCGGTCGCCTCTGAATCACTTCCAAAGGGAAGGTTGCTTATATCAAACTCGAGGATAAAGTTTCAGGGGAACTCTTTGCTCAGGCACCAGTAGAACAATATCCTGGTATTGCCGTGAAGACAGTGGCTGATTCCAGCCGCTACTTTGTAATCTGGATCCAGGATGGAACTGGGCGAAGTGCTTTCATTGGCATTGGCTTCTCAGATCGGGGTGATGTCTTTGACTACAATATCTCTCTGCAAGGTCACTTCAAGTGGGTAAAACAGGAATCTGAGATTTCCAAAGAATCTCAGGAAGTGGATAGTCGTCCCAGGTTGGATCTGGGCTTCAAGGAAGGGCAGACCATCAAGTTGAGTATTGGGAACATTACAACCAACAAAGGAGGTGCTTCTAAANCTCAGATCGGGGTGATGTCTTTGACTACAATATCTCTCTGCAAGGTCACTTCAAGTGGGTAAAACAGGAATCTGAGATTTCCAAAGAATCTCAGGAAGTGGATAGTCGTCCCAGGTTGGATCTGGGCTTCAAGGAAGGGCAGACCATCAAGTTGAGTATTGGGAACATTACAACCAACAAAGGAGGTGCTTCTAAACCCAAGACTGCAGGGACTGGGGGCCTCAGCTTACTCCCACCCCCACCTGGAGGCAAAGTCACAATTCCCCCTCCATCCTCCTCAGTTGCCATCAGCAATCATGTCACTCCACCACCCATACCAAAATCCAATCATGGAGGTAGTGATGCAGGTATCCTTCTAGATTTGGATTCTCCTGCTCTTATCACACCAGCACCAGCTCCAGTTTCTGCAAGCAATGACTTGTGGGGAGACTTCAGCACTGCATCCAGCTCCGTTCCGAACCAGGCACCACAGCCATCCAACTGGGTCCAGTTCTGAAGAGCACTGGCAGGATGTTCAAGAGAGACGTGAAGAATAACAATGACTTTGAGGGCACCAATCTGAGAAGGGGGTCTTGGAACGGCTTCCCTCCCCAGAACCAAAATCCTGGACAATCGTTCTCATAGCTTCTCTGCTGCATTCAGGCTGGTGGTGTCGCCTCTGTGTGCTGTTCTTTGGAGTGCAGCCAGGAAAGTATTTCCCGGCTCCTGTTCCCTGTCAAGGCAGGGAAGTAGTGGGTCTTAATGATGTGTGTGGCTGGCTCTATAGGGCTCAAAAGGCCAGGGTCTCTGGGGGTGAAATAGTCCCTACCATCTCTAGAAACTTTCCCCATCTTTAAATTCTTATTTCAGAATCATCTCGAGACCCTGGCGTGCCTCTTTGTGAAGCCCTTTCTAGCAATTTCAGGGGAGACAAAAACCTTGGAACTTCTTTTCCATTAGCTGAAGACTCTAAAAATGGACAGACTGACCTCAGTGTTTACAGATTCCGAATTTTGATAGGGGGTAGGTGTGAAGAAAGACCTGCGGCCTGGGTCTCTGCTGTGTACCCTCCCCCAGGCTTGTCCTGTTGAGTGAACATCCAGTGTGGGTGCAGCCCCCTTACCCTCTAGCACGTTTACACGTCCCTTCCTGTGGTAAGATGGTTGTGTTGGTGGTGCTTCCACTCTTGTGTCTGTCGAACAGTGCAGCATCTTTGATCAGTGGTTCTCTTTCGGATGAAGGAGGCTCAAGGGGCTGTGTTTTCCTAGTTATATTCTAGAGAAGCAGTCACTTTCTTGCAGCTCCATCGTGCTGTTGCCTCTGAAGCCCGGTGTTACTTTGTAATGACCCCATTATTTGACTGAAAGCTTAAAGGGTTTGGGGGTTTTAACCTCATTTGTAGAGTAGAGAGGTTGAATGCACTTAACTGTTGATCAGTACCCACATTGCCTTGCTGCCTGGGTATCTGGCCCCTTTTCATAAACACTTTGCTTTGTGAATCCACCAGCTCTTCAGCAGAAAGCTGCTATATTACATGTATTGTCATTGATGAAGGAAGCTGGAGAGCCATGGCTTTAGCTGTGATAGATTTTGCCCGGATGAGGGCTGTGATTCTTGTCACCAGGGCTATGTGAGAAGCAAGTAACTCCCCTGCCACTTGCCCTCTGTCTGCCCACCATTCCTTTTACAACGCTGTGAAGGGGTCCCACTCTTCGGTGAATGGGCTCCAGCTATCTGATTTGTCAAGGGGCGATTTTGAGAGTGAATGTGAGGATCTCACCTCTTCCCTTAGTACCTGTTTGGATATTACTGGCTGAAGGGAGTCCTTAACGTTTAGTTTTTAAATAGATTGTCTCTCTTAGATTTCCTTCTTGACTCTTTTTTAACTTTGGGTCCATTTTGTTTTCATTGCTTCCCATTCCAGGCAGCTCTATTCTTACAGAGCCATGGCAGGACATTTAAAAATTCCAATAGAAAACACTAGAAGGAAAGTCTATAGAATCACTAGTGACTAATAACTACTGGGAACCTATTTTCTCAATCTTCCTGTATGTTGTGTTCTTTGTATTCTCAAGATGATAATATATTATGTATTTGAATTGCTGAAAAATTGGAAATGATGTTTGAGATATATGTATATAAAGCATATGTATGCTGTATTGGTGCAATAATGGTAATTAAA
>SJYA01000935.1:47989-109648 GCA_006410615.1 Neotragus moschatus | reverse complement strand
AGAAAGGAGGTGCTTCTAAGCCCAAGACTGCAGGGACTGGGGGCCTCAGCTTACTCCCACCCCCACCTGGAGGCAAAGTCACAATTCCCCCTCCATCCTCCTCAGTTGCCATCAGCAATCATGTCACTCCACCCCCCATACCAAAATCCAGTCGTGGAGGTAGTGATGCAGGCATCCTTCTAGATTTGGATTCTCCTGCTCCTATCACGACACCAGCACCAGCTCCAGTTTCTGCAGGCAACGACTTGGGGGGAGACTTCAGCACTGCATCCAGCTCTGTTCCGAACCAGGCCCCACAGCCATCCAACTGGGTCCAGTTCTGAAGAGCGCTGGCAGGATGTTCAAGAGAGATGTGAAGAATAACAGTGACTTTGAGGGCACCAATCTGAGAGGGGGGGGNGCTCCAGTTTCTGCAAGCAACGACTTGGGGGGAGACTTCAGCACTGCATCCAGCTCTGTTCCGAACCAGGCACCACAGCCATCCAACTGGGTCCAGTTCTGAAGAGCACTGGCAGGATGTTCAAGAGAGATGTGAAGAATAACAGTGACTTTGAGGGCACCAATCTGAGAGGGAGGGTCTTGGAACCGCTTCCCTCCCCAGAACCAAAATCCTGGACAATCGTTCTCATAGCTTCTCCATTGCATTCAGGCTGGTGGTGTCACCCCGCCCTGTGCTGTTCTTTGGAGTGTAGCCAAGAAAGTATTTCCCGGCCCCTGTTCCCTGTCAAGGCAGGGAAGTAGTGGGTCTTAATGATGCTTGTGGCTGGCTCTACAGGGGTCAAAAGGCCAGGGTCTCTGGGGAGAAACAGTCCCTACCATCTCTAGAAACTTTCCCCATCTTTAAATTCTTATTTTAGAATCATCTCAAGACCCTGGCGTGCCTCTTTGTGAAGCCCTTTCTAGCAATTTCAGGGGAGACAAAAACCTTGGAACTTCTTTTCCATTAGCTGAAGACTCTAAAAATGGACAGACTGACCTCAGTGTTTACAGATTCAGAATTTTGATAGGGGGTAGGTGTGAAGAAAGACCTCCGTCCTGGGTCTCTGCTGTGTACCCTCCCCCAGGCTTGTCCTGCTGAGTGAACATCCAGTGTGGGTGCAGCCCCCTTACCCTCTAGTGCGTTTACACGTCCCTTCCTGTGGTAAGAGGGTTGTGTTGGTGGCGCTTCCACTCTTGTGTCTGTCGAACAGAGCAGCATCTTTGATCAGTGGTTGTCTTTTGGATGAAAGAGGCTCAAGGGGCTGTGTTTTCCTAGTTATATTCTAGAGAAGCAGTCACTTTNACTTGTCCTGCTGAGTGAACATCCAGTGTGGGTGCAGCCCCTTTACCCTCTAGCGCGTTTACACGTCCCTTCCTGTGGTAAGAGGGTTGTGTTGGTGGCGCTTCCACTCTTGTGTCCGTCGAACAGTGCAGCATCTTTGATCAGTGGTTGTCTTTTGGATGAAGGAGGCTCAAGGGGCTGTGTTTTCCTAGTTATATTCTAGAGAAGCAGTCACTTTCTTGCAGCTCCATCATGCTGTTGCCTCTGAAGCCCGGCGTTACTTTGTAATGGCCCCATTATTTGACTGAAAGCTTAAAGGGTTTGGGGGTTTTAACCTCATTTGTAGAGTAGAGAGGTTGAATGCACTTAACTGTTGATCAGTACCCACATTGCCTTGCTGCCTGGGTATCTGGCCCCTTTTCATAAACACTTTGCTTTGTGAATCCACCAGCTTTTCAGCAGAAAGCTGCTATATTACATGTATTGTCATTGATGAAGGAAGCTGGAGAGCCATGGCTTTGGCTGTGAAAGATTTTGCCTGGATGAGGGCTGTGGTTCTTGTCACCAGGGCTATGTGAGAAGCAAGTAGCTCCCCTGCCACTGTCCCTCTGTCCGCCCACCATTCCTTTTACAACGCTGTGAAGGGGTCCCACTCTTCAGTGAACGGGCTCTNGCTGGAGAGCCATGGCTTTAGCTGTGATAGATTTTGCCCGGATAAGGGCTGTGATTCTTGTCACCAGGGCTATGTGAGAAGTAAGTAGCTCCCCTGCCACTTGCCCTCTGTCTGCCCACCATTCCTTTTACAACGCTGTGAAGGGGTCCCACTCTTCGGTGAATGGGCTCCAGCTATCTGATTTGTCAAGGGGCGATTTTGAGAGTGAATGTGAGGATCTCACCTCTTCCCTTAGTACCTGTTTGGATATTACTGGCTGAAGGGAGTCCTTAACGTTTAGTTTTTAAATAGATTGTCTCTCTTACATTTCCTTCTTGACTCTTTTTTAACTTTGGGTCCATTTTGTTTTCATTGCTTCCCATTCCAGGCAGCTCTATTCTTACAGAGCCATGGCAGGACATTTAAAAATTCCAATAGAAAACACTAGAAGGAAAGTCTATAGAATCACTAGTGACTAATTACTGGGAACCTATTTTCTCAATCTTCCTGTATGTTGTGTTCTTTTTATCTCAAGATGATAATATATTATGTATTTGAATTGCTGAAAAATTGAAAATGATGTTTAAGATATATGTATATAAAGCATATGTATGTTGTACTGGTGCAGTAATGGTAATTAAAAGTACGGAAAAAGGTAAAAAACAAACAAACAAACAAAATGAAAAAATCCCAGGGCCGATCTCCTTCAGAATGGACTGGTTGGATTTCCTTGTAGTCCAAGGGACTCTCAAGANTCACTAGTGACTAATAACTACTGGGAACCTATTTTCTCAATCTTCCTGTATGTTGTGTTCTTTGTATTCTCAAGATGATAATATATTATGTATTTGAATTGCTGAAAAATTGAAAATGATGTTTGAGATATATGTATATAAAGCATATGTATGCTGTATTGGTGCAATAATGGTAATTAAAAGTACGGAAAAAGGAAAAAAAAAAAAAGAATATATAGCTGGTAAACAGAAGAGACAACATAAAACCCAAGGCACTGGCTCTAGAGCTCATATCCCTAATTTCTATTCTATGTTTTCTACTAAGACACATGGATAACGAATGGTTAGCCCAGCCCACAACTTTTGTAATTGTACATTGTACCACTCAGACTTTTACTCATGCTATCCTTCTCCTAGCAAAAATGAGACACCTGGGATATGGAGTGGCTTACAAGTTTCTAAACAAAATGAGATCTCTTTCAACTTTATTTCATAGAAAAACAGATCTATACACTTGTAACCATATCTGTGTTCTTGGAAATTAGAAACATCTATGATAGTTTCAACAGTCTGAAAACACACACCCCCAAGTTCAAGACTCCCCAGGATGAGTGTCACATCCATAGGTCTGTTCTTATCTTCCAAATTCATGGATGACCTTTCTTGGGAAGCCTGGAGTTCCACTGGGAGAGAAAATCAAAACAAAACAACTAGGCTGTATCATTAAAGGGAAAGTAACTAACCTAAGTAACAGCTGTTGTCATGCACGTTACAGAAAATGCTGTACCTGGTTTACAGAGCAGTGTGTCAAGAGTAAGTCAAGTCCTTGTNTGGGAAGCCTGGAGTTCCACTGGGAGAGAAAATCAAAACAAAACAACTAGGCTGTATCATTAAAGGGAAAGTAACTAACCTAAGTAACAGCTGTTGTCATGCACGTTACAGAAAATGCTGTACCTGGTTTACAGAGCAGTGTGTCAAGAGTAAGTCAAGTCCTTGTTTGCATAGGCATACCTGTCCTTGAACAAACAAGTCCAGAACAGTCCTAAATATCACCAACTAGAAAAGAGAGACAGTTAAGCCTAAAACCATTTGATTCTCACTCTTGATATTCAAGCTTGTCTTTTGTTGTCATTTCATTTTTCCCTTACGTTTCCAAAGATGGTTTTTTCCTTGATTTAGGTAGCATTCGAATCTCATAAAAATGGTGTTTATTAAAGGCTGAAAGAAGAGTTATTAATTCACTCTCAAGATGGGGTAGAGAGCAGTTGTTTTTGTCTACCTGCATCCCATCCTCAGGGAATCACTTTCTCATGTGCAGTACCCTGGCCTAGCCTATAACGGTATGTGTGTTAGTTTGCTAGGGCTGAGGTAAGAAAGTATAGAAAGAGAAATCTGAACAGAGACAGGCACACAGGGAGAATGCCACAGAAATATGAAGGCAGAGTTGGGGTGATGCTTCTACAAGCCTTGGGAACAGCAGAGACAGCCAGCAAGCCAACCACCAAAAGTCAGGTGAGAGTATGGGCCAGGTTCTTCTCATGGTCCTCAAAAGGAAACCAACTTGGCTGACACCTTGATTTCATATTTCCAGCCTAAGAAATTGCGAGAATTTCTGTGATTAAAGCCACTTAATTTGTGCTACTTTATTACAACAGTCCTAGGAAACTCATATCATCTCTTACTGAAAAGCAAAGTCTATGATTCTATAATCAGTCATCTTTGAAGCTATTGGCGGGTGGGGAACCTAGAAGTCTGACTAACCTGAAAACAAGGCCAAAGTGTTACCATTAATATTCATGCAACGCATGACATTTATTACCAGTTGCTTTTTGAAGACAAAAGCACAGGGGGGAAATAAAACTTTCCTGTTTTGTAACCTAGAAAACAGATATAAAAAGCCCAGCTGCCTGGACGTTATAGAATTCAGCTAGAAAATTATCATAATTTTTGCAGAAAAACATATTTCTCTTGGTTTTCAAAAATGAGTATTTAAAGAAGCCTCGTTAAGAGCTTAATTTCCAAAATATACAAACACCTCATATGATTCAATAACAACAACAAAAAAAACCCAATCAAAAACTGAGCAGAAGACCCAAATATACATTTCTCCAAAGAAGACAGATGGCAAAAAAACACATGAAAAAAATACTCAATATCACTAATTATTAGAGAAATGCAAATCAAAACTACAATGAGGTATCTCCTCACACCAGTCAGAATGGGCATCATTAAAGAGTCAACAAATAAGAAACACTGCAAAGGATGTAGAGAAAAGGGGGCCCTCCCACACTGTTGGGAATGAAATTAGTGCAGCCACTATGGAAAACAGCATGGAGTTCCCTCAAAACGCTAAAATGAGAAGTAGCATAGATCCAGCAATCTCACTCACGGGCATCCATCCAGATGAAACTCTAATTCAAAATGATACATGCACCCCTGTGTTCATAACACTGTTTCCAATAGCTAAGACATGCAGGCAACTTAAACTGTCCATCAATACATGGATGAATAAAAAAGATGCGGTATGTAAATGTATAATGGAATACTACTCAGTCATAAAAAGAATGAAATAATGCCACTTGTAACAATATAGACGGACCTAGAGATTATCATATTAAGTAAGTCAGAAAGAGAAAGACAAATACTATATGGTATCACTTTTGTGTGGAATACAAAATACGACACAATGAACTGACCTATGAAACAGAAACAGACTCACAGACATAGAGTACACACTTGTAGTTCCCAAGGGGGTGCAGTAGATTGATAGTTTAGTATTAGAAAATGCAAACTTTATATGTGTGTGTGTGTGTGTGTGTGTACGTAACTGAACCACTTTGCTGTATGTCAGAAACTAACACAACAGTGTAAGTCAACTATACTTTAATAAAATTTTTAAAGTAAATAAATAAAATAAAGATGCCCTGTTAGCAAACCATGAAATACTCCAAGCAACCAGGACAACAGAAAAATCACTTTCTTGGTTGGGGATATATGGCATGCATTAATTTGTAAAAATTCCGGTAAGCATACAATGTGTGATGTCACAAAATCTCAATATTTAACTGCCAAATACTTCAGATTGCATCTCACTGGCTCATTTCAGGACCTTCTGCATGGAAGTTGGTCCTCTGGTGGTACTATGTACTAAAATTCTGCCTTAAATACTAACTAACATTAGAAACTGATTGTTTCCTGTTGTGATACAATACTCATATAAAAAAATTAAGAGGGACTTCCCTGACTCTGCTTCCAATGCAAGGGATGCAGGTTTGATCCCTGATCGAGGAACTAAGATCCTACATGCCACATGGCCAAACAATTTTAAAATTAATTAATTAAAGAAATTAACAGGGCAAAATGGAAACTGACCTTGCTGGTGAAGACTGCAATTTTTTAAAAAACCGAATCACCCACAGTTCAACTTACTATTACTACATCTCCTGGACTTTCCCTTAATAACTTGCTCCTCCTTTTGCCCTCCAGGCTTTAATATCCAACTTGATTTTCATATACTTCTCAAACTCATACTTCTGTCCAAGGTGCTTTCAGCCCCTTGGGAGGAATGTTCACTCAGAAATTGGAGGGAAGTGAGGAATAGGGAGTAAAAGATTATATTTACTAAGCTTAACAAGTTATATTTGCTACTCTGATTAAACATAAGACTCTTCATTTGAGTTAAACTCCAATTAATTCACTTTTTGACTTCGGGGAAATTCCTTCAATTCCTTGTTCTCGAGTTCTTTTCCCCTTAAGGGAAACAGCCCCAACATCACAACATTGGAAGGATCAAGGAACAAGTAAACTAATCAAGACACAACAAAACAATGACAGTTAATTCTGGTATTTCCCTGGAGCTGACGGGGGAAAAGGTGCTCTCTTTTCACACAGGTGATAACTGCTGGTGGCCAGATGAACACCACAAAGGAACAGCCTGCCAGAAAATGAATCAACAGGAAGAAAATTGAAGGCAAGCAATGGAGAGAGGTAGATTCCTAATAATATTGTATGAGCATATATATTTGCTCTACACACGGCCTACCTCTAGTCTTCAGGGATTTGACAGCAATAAGTATCTTTATACATAATTCGTGTTGGGTTTCTGCCACATGCTACCGAAAGAGTCCTAATGAACACAGAATCTTCTTAGTGAGGAAAATAGTAATTAGATCAAAGATGCCTATCCTAATCTACTGTTGAAAAGGATGGATCCATTTCAAAAAGTTCCTAGGAACCATCACAGGAAGGAAAGAAAAAATGTTGTAAGAGTTCATTCTAAATTCAAGTTAAGGAGAGTATTGAACTTCTTCTGAATAGCCCCAACAGCCAACAGTTAGAAGAAGAAAATTTGGGCTTGACATAAGCATAAACTTTCCACTTTTCAAAGCTGTATGAAAAGGAACAACTGCCTCTTGAATATATTCTGCGTTTATCTATTTCCTTCCATTGAAACCACCAGTGCACTGGTCCAAGCAGTCCAAGTTCTCATTTGGACTATTGCCAGAGCCTCCTAAAGTCACCCATTCATTGAACAAGCCCTTCCTGAGCCTCAACTCTGTGCTAGATGCTAGTCTAGATGCTATAGACTCAAGGAACAGAACAAAAACAGAACTTCTACCCTTAAGGTATTTGCACACTACTCACTGGAAGCAAAAAATGAGTGAGTCATTCCTCAGTATTGGTTCTGGCATCCCCTGAAGATACCAAGATCCTCCAATGCTCAAGTATGTTACATAAGATGGCTGCACAAGTCCCATATACAAAATGGCTGCTCAAGTCCCTACATAATATGGCTACACAGATCCCATAAATAAAATGGCTGTTCAAGACCCTAAATAAAATGGCTGCTCAAGTCCCCTCCATAAAATGGCAGTGGTACAGTCAGCTCCAGGTATCAGTAAATCAAATTGTGAAATTCAGTCCATGGTTGGTTGAAATCACAGATGGAGAAGGCAAGGATACGCAGGGCTGACCATGTAATATACATGATGTTACAAAGCAGACAGTCTGTATAGCATGGCAGACAGTGATAGGTGCTGGAGAGAAAAAGAGGTGGGGAGTATGGGGGAAGGGAGGCGGGGCTTCAATTGTAAACAGGGTGACGAGTGAAGGGCTCATTGGAAAAGAAATACTAGAGCAAAGACTGGAATGAGATAAGGTACGGAGTTATGCAGACATCTGGAGAAAGAAACATGTTAAGCAGAAGGAACATTAAAGGTAACAATCTTGACGCAGGACATTTGGAACCTGGGACAAGGCGACGACAGAGGATGAGATGGCTGGATGGCATCACTGACTCGATGGGCGTGAGTCTGAGAGAACTCCGGGAGTTGGTGATGGACAGGGAGGCCTGATGTGCTGTGATTCATGGGGTCGCAAAGAGTCGGACACGACTGAGCGACTGAACTGAACTGACCTGAAAGACCATTAAGGCTGGAGTAGAGCGAGGTGGGGAGGGGACAGAAGGAATGAGGAATGAGGCCTGAGAGGAAATGGATAGTTGTAGCTCTTAAGGGGACTTTAGCAGGCAATGGCACACTCTGGATTTTACTCTATGGAGAGGGAAGACAATGGAGGGCAGTGGAAATACATGATTATATTTTGAAAGGGTTACTCAGTCACTGTTTAGAAAATAAATGTCTCCCTGCTTCCAGTCTGATCTTCTACAGTCCATTGTTCACAAAACAGAAGGAATCTTTTTAAATACTGTAGACAGACTCAGAGAAACAAAACTTGCATCTACACTAAAATTTGTGCCAGACTGTTCAGAGCAGCTTTATTTGCAATAGGCCCAAACTGAAAGCAACCAAAACATCCTACAACAGGTGAAGGGTTTAACAAACTGTGGGATACTACTTCACTGTGGAGTACTAGTCAGCAACAAAAAGGATCAAACTGTTGATACAACAACATGGATGGATCTCAAGGGCATTAAAGTAAGTGAAAAATCTCAAAAGATCACATATTGCATGATTCCACCCTTTGGAGGAAATGGATGAAGGGTACCTGGGACCTCTCTGCACTATCTTTGGACCTTCCTGTGAATCTGTAATTATTTAAAAATAATAAGCTTATTAATAAGCTTATTCTAAAATGAAAAGTTTAGAATCTATAACTGTCAAAATTAAAAGGTTTTTTTTTTTAAGTGTTGCAGGAAGTAAATTGTATTTCATTGGAAAACTGCATTGTCTACGTACAGCACACCTTCCCCAGTTATCTGAATCTACTTTTTCATTGTCTTTGAACTATTTTTACAATTTTGAAAGTTTAGATAACTGATAGATACACAAACCTTCCTTCATGGTAGAGGTTCCCTTTCAGCTGTCACCCATATCCCTTGTGGGAAAACCAACTAACATACACTATATATGCATTCAATTCAGCGTTCCTTTTTCCACATCAAATTGTCCTTTGAATATTATGATGGCATTGAGCAAGCTAAATAAAAGCTTTAACATCTGTTCATTTTTATGTATGGGAGTCATGATTTTACCTTTTATGAAAATTATCTTTTAAAAACATAAATCTGGTCATGTTACTCCCCACCTTAACTGCCTCCAAGCTTCCCAACTGCTTTCAGAATGAATCCCAAACCTTTCCTTAGATGGATAAGGCCCTGCCCAGCAAGGGCCCAGCCTGCCTCTCGGACCTCATCTCCTCACTCTACCCTTTGCCAGGACACTGGGACTACTGGCCCTTTTTCCAGCTCCCTGAGAACTTCAGGCCTGTTCCTGCCTTATGGCTCCACAACTACTGTCCCTCAGCCTAGACTACTCTTCTCATCAGTTCAGTTCAGTTCAGTGGCTCAGTTGTGTCTGACTCATGCCAGGCTTCCCTGTCCATCACCAACTCTCGGATTTTACTCAGACTCATGTCCATCGAGTCAGTGAAGCCATCCAACCATCTCATCCTGTCGTCCCCTTTTCCTCCCGCCTTCAATCTTTCCCAGCATTGGGGTCTTTTCAGATGAGTCAGTTCTTTGCATCAGGTGGCCAAAGTACTGGAGTTTCAACTTCAGCATCAGTCGTTCCAGTGAATATTCAGGACTGATTTCCTTTAGACTCTTCTGATGGATGGCTCTTTTTTAGGAGTAACTCTCAACTGGATGGTTCCACCTCAAACAACTCTTCTCAATCATCCTATCAAAAGTAACATCCCCATGCTGTTTTTTTAATCATAATTATTTCTATCTGAAATAATAAGTGTTATTATGCATTATATATTATTTAACATTTTAAATATTATAATCATAATTATACTTTTATAAATATATATTTGTTATATAAACATATTAATATCATTCAGCTAGCTACTTGATTATTTACTACCTGCCCAGCCCAATTCTATCATAATAGGATCTTGATATTTTGCCCCACTATATCCAGAGCTTACCAGGTGGTGCTATTGGTAAAGAACCTACCTGCAAACTCAGGAGACTTAAGACATGTGAGTTTGATCCCTGGGTCAGGAGAATCCCCTAGAGAAGGAAAAGGCAACCCACTCTAGTATTCTTGCCTGGGAAATCCTATGGACAGAGGAGCCTGGAGGGCCACAGTCCATATGGTTTCAACCAAAGCCACTTAGCACGCGTATTGTCCACTACCTAGAAAGATCCCAGGCACATAGTAGGCACTCAATAAATATTTGTTGAATAAATCCCTGGATGAATGATGCTTCTGGAAGTAGTGAAGTCCTCATCACTGGAGGTATTTAAGCATGGTTTATATGACCACTTGACAGGGTCGTAGTAAAGCTATGGGCATAGACTCAATCACAAGAATAAAAGACCATTTTGGTCCCTCTAGGACTGTGAGCTTATGATTCTGAAGCTACCGTGCCCTTTCTACTATGCAAATGGGAAAAGTAAAGGAGTATTCCTCAGTCATTTTCCACCGAGTGATAGTACGCACACCCCGTTCCTGCTGCCATATCATCTCAGCATTAAAATGTTGAAGCTAATCAGACATTTAATTTCAGAGTGGAAGGTCATTATCTTGTCACAAAATTTTATTCCAATTACTTTTTTTTTCTATTATACGAAATGAATTAAAAGTAGCACAAAACATTGGGAGATCAAACAGTCAATCAGAAGCTCATTAAATATCATTGAAATTGGTGCAATAAAAAGCATTTCCCATGGCTGACTTATTATTTAAAAGCTATATTCTGGATGGCTCAAGGAATTGACATGCTGCCAGTCAAAAATTCACCCTATCCATAAATAGCCACTTGGCTTTTAAAAGTTCACTATCTTTTTTTTTAAGTAAGAGTAAATATATAAAAAGATTTAAAACATGGGTGTAATTACCATCCTGTCAGCCCCTGAGACCCTAAAGAGAGGATATCAGGAAAATCACTATCTGATAATTTGGACTAAAACTTACAATAAGATGCTTACAAAAGTGCTGCCAGTGATTTTACAAACACTCGATATATTACATTTATATACAATACTCAGGTACGTACAACCCCAGGCAGGGAACAGTGGTCACTTACAATTTTTAAACTGAATTCAACTCCACCCTTGGGAGTAAATGTCCATTTCATTTTCTAAAACGTGATATTAAGCACTTCATTTTTCTGTGGATCCAGATATAGGTGACTGCTAGCATGTGGATCTAAAAGCTGGTCATTTTAAAAATTCTAAGATTTTTCCTCTAGTGTTTCTTTTTATTTTTTTAGCTAAACCACTAATTTTACCATTCAGTTTTATAGAAACATCCACTTTTCAATATACAGAATGGCAGATTCTTTTCATTGGTAAACTATAACAACAGAAGTACTGTTTCCAGTCTCTTAAGGTGCTTAAGTGGTGAGGCTGATACGAATTAAAAATACATAAGAGAAGAAAAAGCTCCCAGGTATAGGAAATTACTTCTTCAGTAGTAGAACTGATGAATTTTCCCCCTCTAACCACCCCCTACCTACTCACACTGGCACCACCCAATTTCTTCTCAAAAGCCAGGACTTATTGGCAAATTATCTGGGAGTAAAGTGGGAGGAAAACATTTCAATGCAAAATTCAGAACCGCTTTATAGAAAGAAAAGTGTGGGGAGGTTTGTTATCATTTATTTCCTCTGGTGTATCACTCAATTTCAGCTGTCTCACCTCTGAGAAGAAGCTCCCCCATTTTTCACTTATGTGCCTAAGAAACATCTCCCTGGCATCTCATTCTCTATCCCTGTCTTTCACCAGCATTTCATTATTTCTTAACTGTCCCTCTCATGCTTGTCTCCCTTTTTCTTACTGATCCACGTGTCCTCATTTAGCAGTTTTCAGAAGCCAGGGAGAAACGTTGCAAATAATGTTAAATATGATTAATATCTTGAATTCCTTGAAATATGACATGCATGAGTTACAATGAAACCTCTTTTATTTCCCCATGAAATGCTTTTGCATAATGAGAAAGAAAATGTCCTCTATGCCCTAATCAGCCCTGACAGTTCCTGGACTCCCAAATACTTTTATTTATGGCATTATTTATTTCATCTCTAGTAAATGGAGGGGAGAAAACCGCAGCAGGATCTGAGGAGGCCGCAGGAGAGAGGGAGACTATGGAGGGTGGAGGAACGCAGAAGCTGGTCCTGCAAAGAGAGAGAAGGTTTCCAGAGGAAGGGAAGTCTGCCGAATGAGAGACCAAGGTCCTCAACCCGGTGAAGAAGAAAATAGGTCACTTTTCCAAGACTAAAAGGAAAGCTCTGAAAAGGAAACTAACTTCATAGTGGAGAGATGACAGTCACACATCAAGGAGGAGACGTACCCAGAATTCTAACCTGGAGAGTGAAGACTGAATGCTAGAAACCAAACCTGGGAGGGAGTTGCTGATATTGGAGTTAACCTAGGGGAGGGGTGATTTGTTCCCAAAGTGGCTGGGAGAAGCCAGGGCAGTCCTCTAGATTTGATGACATGGGATCCTTCTCTGAACCACAGAGGCGCTTCCATCATTCAAACAACTACTGAAATTGTGTGTCGTCCAGAAACCCTGCCCTGGTGGCCCCAGACACAGTGAGGAGCTGCCTGGGCAACGCAGAGAGCGAGTTTTTGGGCAATCTTGGTCCAACAAGGGCACGCACGCGCGCGCACACACACACACACCCCAAACGATATTGTTGCGAGCATCTAATCACCATCCCCAAAGTGGGTATCAGGTCACATATTTTCTCCTAAATTGCAGTCTACCTGCTACAAGAAGTGATAATTTGCATATCTGGATACATCTGTGCAACTCAACCACACACTTGAGTATCTGACTATGGGCAATTTCCTCAAAGAGCCTCAGTTTTCTCATCTGTAGAATGGGGAAACGGATTCTTTTATGCCCTCTCATAGGAATCTAATGAAATAATGTAAAAGTCTGACATTTTGTGTGCTCTTATGACAACATTAACTCAAAAGCCATGAGCTGGATATAGACAAAAGCCCCTGGGCGCGCAAACAACTGGTAGCAACCTGGGTCAAACGCCTTCAAGACGTTCTTTTCAGACGGCTGGCGGAGCAATTTCCCCTAGGGAGAAGAACGCGGTGTATTATCTTCCCAAAGTACACACGCACTCCAGCTACCTCTCCCCTCCCCGCCCCAACTACTCCCAGTTGGGTGCAACCCGAGAGTTTGGGGTCGTGCAGGGGTCGCCAAGAGCTTCTTCCTAAAACCGGGCCCCGCCCATAACAGCAGGAGCCTCAAGTGCAAGGGGCTCCGAAGTCTCGTCCCGGCCAGAACCTCGCGCTGTTACCAGGACGCCCTCGGGGTCCCGGCTCTTTCCTTCCCTTCCCCCGTCGGAGGCGCACACCAGGCGCGGCGACCACGCGGGCGGCAGCGGCGGCATCAGGCTCCGCCCCTGCCCCCATTATCATTAGCAGATATTACCCTAAACACTTGCTCTTTACCTCCTTTCTCCCTCCAGGCATTGGCGAGGCAGCCTGTCAATCAGGGCTCGGGCGGCAGCCCCCCGCGCAGGGGTTCGGCGATGCCAGGCTTCGCGACAGGCGGCGGCGGTGACGGCGGCCGCGGCACAGACACCCACCCTCCCTCACGCGCGCACCCGGGCAGAGCCGGCGGGCGGGCGGCAGCGGCATCTTCGGAGCCCGGCGCCGGGCGCCGAGGGGGCGTGCGGCCGGGAAGCGGCCGGGAGGCGCAGGATGGAGGAAGAGATGCAGCCGGCAGAGGAGGGGCCCAGCGTCCCCAAAATCTACAAGCGGCGCAGCCCCTACAGCGTCCTCAAGACGTTCCCCAGCAAGAGGCCCGCGCTGGCCAAGCGCTACGAGCGACCCACCCTGGTGGAGCTGCCGCACGTGCGGCCGCCCCCGCCGCCCTTCGCCCCGCACGCCGCGGTCTCCATCAGCAGCAGCGAGCCGCCGCCGCAGCAGCAGTTTCAGGCGCAGGGATCTTTCCCCCCTGGGCCCGGCCGGGCCAACGCCGCCGCATCGTCGTCGTCTCCGTCCGGCACGCCCGCCGCGTCCCAGGGCCACCTGAGGACTACGGCGCCGCCGCCCGCGGCCCCCGCCGCGTCATCATCCTCCTCTTTCGCCGCCGTCGTCAGGTACGGGTCGAGCCTGGCGGCCGCCGCGGGCAGCAGCAGCAGCACGGGCGGCGACGGCGCCTGTCTGGAGCTCAGCGCAGGTACCAACTCACGGGCGCAACTTTCCGTCCCGCCACGGCCGGGGGGAGGGGTGGGGCCCCGGGAAGGAGAAGCCCAGGGACCGCGGAGAGCCTGCGGCGCGCTGGGCCCCGCGGGAGGGCCGCGAGGGGTGAGCGGGGGTGGGCAGGGGGCGCGCACACCGGCTGAGGGAGGATTCGGACGTCCGAGCGCACCCCGGAGGCCTCCAACCGCGGGCGGCAACTTCTGGCACTTCCCGGCCGCCACCGCCGCCGCGTCCCGGGCTTCCGACGGCGCGCGCGCGCGTCTCCTAACAGGTGTCTCCGCCGCTCGCCTCCCACTCGGCGTCCGGGGAACGCGGCGGTGGCGATGGGCGACCTGGCTGGTGGCGGGGGGAGCCGGGGGCCGCGCACGGGCTGGGAGTCGGGGCGAGACACCCTCGGGTGACAGCGGCGGCTGCTCTGGGAGAAGCTGGCGCTCTCCGGCGACTCTCAGGGAAGCCCTCCCTCTCCTCTCTGCGGCTTCACTTTTTCCTTCTGCTTCTTCCGTTTCTCTCTCAGTCCCCTCCATTTGCTTCTCCTCTTTTCTTCTCGTTTGCTCTCTGGTTCTCTTTCTCCCTCGCTCTGTCGCGGTCATTCGGCGGGCCCTAGGGCCGTTTCGTTTTTTCCGTGCGAGCGCGCGCGGTTTCTGCCTGCCCCTTTTCCCACCCACCCCAGGGACCCCGCGGGTGGCTGTAAGACGCGGGGCTCCCCTGGCACCAGTCACGCGGGTGGGGCGGGCGGCCGCGACTTCAGGGGCGAAGACTCCCGCCCCTCCCCCCAGCCCCGAGAACCCCCGGCGCTCCAGGGCCCGCCGCCCGCCCGCCGTCCCTCCCCGCGCCGGGTGGGCGCTGTTGCGCGCCGTGATCCCGCGCCTCTCGAGCTTTCTGGGCCTGGGCCCCTCACACATGCCTTTCGGGGAGCACTCACCCCAGGTACGAGACTTCTGATAAAAGCTGGCCCTCCTGCACGGCTGCGGGGAGGGAGGCGGGCTGACGGAGAGGCCGCAGCCTGGGGCCTGCGCCCAAGGGTGCACTATGCTCCTTGAGGACGCGCAGCCCCGTTTATCCCGCTCCTCGGAACTAAAAAGTTCCTGCTCAGGCCTTTTACGGCACTTTGGAGCCCTCCGAATCCTGCATATAAGAGAATCCAAAGATTTTTTTTTTTTTTCCTAATGAAAATAGGAGCATTGTCTTGAAATGAGTTATAGAAGCCTAAGCTCGTGTTCTGTTTGTCAATATTTTGACACATGAAGGATTGGGTTTGAGAAAGAAAATCTAATTACAGGTTATAGTGAAGACTTGTCCTGTCACATCCCTCACTGATTTGGAGGGGCTCTTGTGTGGATGTCCTCATTGTTTGCAAGAGATGGTTTTTTTTTTCCCTGTATTTATATTCTATTGTGCTTTTGTATTCGTTGTTAGGCTATCCTTTCATTTTCCTCATTTTTCTAGTGTTTTCCGCCTTTCTTAGTGAGGTTTGTGTGCTTTCTGGGTTTGAGTTCTGGTTTTCTTATAAACTACTTCATGGTCATTCCTTGTTAATTTCCTAGCTCAGCTTTCTTGTCAGAAGTTTGGGTCTTTTTCCCATGTTCTGTATTTTGCGTACTCCTTTGCACAACCTCCAAGCCATCATGTTCTTTGGGGGTTTCCCCCTCTTTATCTGCCCACTTCAATCTTTAATCTCATCTTGCTTTCTCCTTTTTAGACTTTGCTGACTGTCTTTCAGTCTTTTACCTTTTTTAAGACAGTATAAGTCTGCCCCCTTTCATTTTCATGTTGATCCATAGTTTTAACCTTGCTTTTTCCTGCTGTTTTTCCTGTATTCTGTTTTCTGCACCAGTTACTTGCTATCCTTTCCAGGGTCCCTTCTACTCTGGCAGTTTCCCCACTCTTATCCATAAAGAGTTTTTGTTGTTTTGTTCGTCCTTCTTACCTTGTTCTGAATGTCCTCTCTCAGTGTTCACTCTAATGTCCTGTTTAGTCTGTCTCTGTCCCCAGGTGGAAATCATGTCACTGATTCTAAAAGTGTGAAAAGGAGCTTACTGATGCTCCTCAGATTCCCTGCATTTCTTATTTCCCTTTATTTTCAACATTTCTTATTTTTTTAAAGAGAGCTCATGGAGTGGTAAGCTTGATAGCCCCAAGAATAGGATGCCATGTGCTTGTTGGGAAGACAGAATTGGGTTGTAGGTTTCTTCCTCGCAGTAAGGAAAATCAGTTCAGTGGCTCAGTCGTGTCCAACCCTTGGCGACCCAATGGACTGCAGCACACCAGGCTTCCCTGTCCATCACCAACTCCCCGAGCTTGCTCAAACTCATGTCCATTGAGTCGGTGACAACATCCAACCATCTCATTCTCCATCATCCCCTTCTCCTGCCTTCAATCTTTCCCAGCATCAGGGTCTTTTCCAGTGAGTCAGTTTTTGGCAAATGGTCAGGGGCAAAAAAAAAAAAAAAGACTTTAGTACTAGACATCATGAATTGTGGTCATAATATTAATCACTGGGGACAAAGCCGTCTCTTAACGGGCACAGTGTGTGAGTGGCCCTCAGAAGGACAGGCACCTGAAGAGCTAATTGGCTCTTTGAGGAACTAATGGTGCCACTTTGAACCAATGAGCGTGTGAGCCCAGCCAGCCATGTGAGCATATTTGGTGGAGTGGAGGCAGAGTGGTGATTTGCTTGCTGTTGCACCCTCCCTGCAATGTTATTGCAACGTCTCAGGCCACCTGGTAAACTGAAAATAATCAAAACATCAAGGAGATGAAGTAAGTGAAGGATGGAAGAGAGATAACTGAGTGTCCAGGGTAAATGCTGTGAAAAGATGAAAGGGTTGAAATGAACCTTATTTGCCATTAAGGGCCATAAACCATTGAGAGGAGACACGTGATTTAAAATAGATTTTTCAGTGTTCTTATAAAATCTCCTGAAGAGAATAATTTTCCTTAAAAGGGGTAATATACCATGGTTCTAAAAGCATATTTTTCCTCTGTGGGAGGCTTAGAGTTAAAACCCACGTAGATCTTGATATGCAGCCTAAATTTGGCATCAGGAAATGGGAAATTGCATCTTTAAGCAGAGTACAATCAAAAATGAATTACAATAAATCCTATATAATTGCATAGGTCATTCTCTTTAATGAGATTTTATTAACCTGACTGTCAAGCTTTTGAGTCAGGCAGATATTTTATCTTCTTCAACTGATAAAAGTGTCAGCTATAAACCACCATATAAATATTCATAAATCTACACATCTGTGGCAGCCTATCAGCATCATTCTTTTGGACATTAAAAGCATTCTAATTACTTTCTGTCTAGCAGAGCTGAAATGCTGCCTGTTATAGTATGTGCTTGGCAGGCATGATTGCTTTTGTTTGCCATCACAAATAGCAGCATCCTATTTTATATACCGATGGTCCAGAAAATATTCAGGGATTGACTGAGCAGGATGAATATTAGGAAGCACCATCTGGTTTTCATAGCACCGAGTATATTAACTCATCTGTTAATTTTTGACACATCATTGATTTATTTATTTAGAAAAATTGCATCCTGTTTTGCTGTGTTGATGTTTGCCATTAGGGAAAAAAAAACTGATGGCATTTTTTTTTAAGACATACAGTAGTTCTTTGATTTAAGAACAGGATGATGCTTCCAGAGATGCTTTCATTTTGTAACTTCTATTTTCTATGCCACAAAGTCCTCTCATAGAAAGAAGTTATATTAATGTTTTAAGAAAATCATCTATTTTGAGCTAGTTGGAAATCCTTTTAGCAGATTATAATAAATATATGGATATGTGGTAGTATAGGTCACAGAAATTTTTTTCTGCTTCTGCATTTTTAATATTAATATATTTCACCCTTCACTGGGCTAAAATCAAAAGGTTACCACTAATCTTGACTACTGTGATCTCCTTCATAGAGACAGAATGCTCTTGGGGATCTGCTGTGATGGGCAAATTCCATTCAAGGCTTTACTATACAAAGAAGGATGTTAAACTAGGGAGCCTGTGTTTCATTGCTGAGTTCCCATCCCTCTTCACTTACCAGATTTAGAATGGATTAAACCTCTTAAATTCCGAAGAATTTCTAGAAATGACTTTTTCAATTACAAAAATAATCTGGGTTCAGATTCCAGAATCAGACTAGGCACAATTTGCAACATGGTGTTATCTCCCGACAGGTTTCACAATAAAGCAAATTTGAGAAACATGATCATTTTAGAGTGTTTTATGATTGTGATTTTTAAAAAACATTTTAGGATCTTTCATTTTAGAGAAGTTAGGGATAAAGTAAATTGTGTTAAAGCCTCTCTGTAATCTGTTGACTTTGTACTTCCTTGCTATCACTTGAGTGGAACATTCTGTGACGAGTGGGGGAAAAAAGTTCAAAAAATTTAAAATACACGTTCACACTTTGCTCAATTAAGAATCATGGGTCAGTGTGTCATACAACTGTGTTCATGTAAAAACAGAACTTTTCTCCATTTCTTAGCAATAAAGGGCATCACACAGCACCTACATTTCTAATTATATTCTGTCTGGAAGGGTGAAGTATTGCTGGCTGCAATATATGTTAAGTGGAAAGATTTGCTGTTTTCCACCAAATATAATAGTAACATTTTTCATCATACTCTTCAATGTATTGACATAAAATACTGTTCAAATATTATATGGTACTGAAAAGAAGAAAATTCAGCCTTTTAATGGCTACAGTGGCTATTTTTACATATATCAGTTCTGAGAACAAATTCTGAATAAAACATTCGGAAAATCTGCAGGCAAGAACTGTTTTGTGGCTATAACTGTTCTCTGATGTTCTGAATGCACTTTAATACATTATCTATAATATAGCATAATACATAATGACTTTTTCTCAACATATTATGCGTTTATCCTTCAGTTAAGAAAACAAATCATGCTTGTCTATACATCAGATTTTTTTCCCCTTAAAATCTGTATCGTAATATGATTTATCAGTATTCAGACAACTGAACTCCTTTTAGGACACTAGACAAATATATTCAAGCTGTTTTTTCTAAGCAATTCTGTTTTAGGTTTTCTTTTCATATTTTGTTTCTTTCATCAAGGTTGTATTAAAGGTGTATAGGCTGTGAATCAATTGGGACTATTCTGATTAAAATGCATACATTAAATACAACTTCAGGTCTGAAATGGGATTATAGGATTAAATGAATGAAAACTGCTAATGTGCCAGAATTGAGAATATCCAGTCAATATTGTCCTTTGATTTCACTAATAAAAGAACAAAAACCTGGGAGTAAAAAATGAGAATGCGACGTGTTAAACCTCCCTACTTGTATGGTTCAGCTGTTTACTTTCTGATTTATTCGGTTTTGGCCATTGTAAAATATAATACCCAACTATTTGAAGTTTTTCTCCATTACATTTCAGTTCAAATCATGAGCTCATTTTTTTCTTTCCACCAAGCTAGGGGCCGAGTCATGACTTCCAGTGTTTGGTGTAGGAAAGATAGTTCCCGTATACACATCCCCTTTTCTCCAAAGTAGCAAGCCAACTTCATCTCAGCTGCTACTTGGGTCAAGTTTCACGGCCCATCAGTCAGCTCTAGACTAACACTATACCTGGCATCTAGTTCTTTCTTCAGCACTGAAAGTAATTGTGGTTAAAAAGCAGGCCTGTGCCTCATATTTGTGGGATTCAGGGTGAGAATACAAATGCTGTAAACCAAGATACTGTTTTATGTACAAGAGTCCCTGTGTGTATTCAGTAAATATTTCTTGAGATACTGTGCTGGCCCTCAAGCTCCAGTCCACTCATGGAATATACAGTCTCTTGGATCTCACCTGAGCTGAAGAGTCCTGGCCTCTGTGTTCTGACTTGTCGTTTTTCCTGAGGGTTTAGGAATGGTAGCATTGTATAGATCTGGGAGATGTGAGGAGTGCTTCCTGTGTACTCTGGGCCTTAGATAAATTATTTAATAGTTAGAAAAGGAGACTTGTCCTCCCTCCCCCTGATATCTTAGTTACTTTAGGAAGACTAGTGAGAAAAAACAGAGAAGAGCATGAAGTACTGCATGGAGATTTCTGAAGGTTGGTTTTGCTAGTCATTAACCTGGGTTTTCTAGAGAAATCAATTTTCTTAAAACACAATTATTCTGGTTTGTTGTCCCCAAAGAAACCCTTGAGCATCTCACCATTTTTCACTTTTAAAGGTCTTTCTTTCCTCAGTAAAGATACAGCTAGACACCATTTCCAGGGACAACAAGCAACTAGTTGTTGTTTCAGTCACCCAGTCATGTCCGACTCTGAGACCCGGTGGACTGGCACGCCAGGCTTCCCTGTCCTTACCATCTCCTGAAGCTTGCTCAGACTCATGTCCGCTGAGTCAGTAACGCCATCCCAGCATCCCATCCTCTTGTCCCCGTCTTGTGCTGCTTTCAGTCTTTCCCAACGTCAGGGTCTTTTCTAATGAGTAGGCTCTGCCTCAGGTGGCCAAAGTATTGGAGCTTCAGCGTCAGTCATTAAAACAATAGATATTGGCATCTAGAATCTACAGTATTTTGTTTGTTGCCACTATTTTACACAGAGGGGAGAGGAAGTAAGAGGCACCCTCATTGCCAAATATAAACCCTAAAAATCTCTCTCTGGGTTTTTATAAATTGCCCATTCTGGCTGGTGGTCTACAAAGAGAACGTTGATGTAGCATTTATGTTTAGGGTGGATTTTCAAAACTCTTAGACTGACAACATTGAGTCACATTTTCACAATATTGACTGAGGCAGGGGGCGGGGGCCTTTCCATATTTTTTCTTTTTGAGGTGAACTGATTGCTTTCTATCCATTTTTTGCTTTCCACTGATTGACAGTTAACATGCTTCGGAATACATTTGTGAAAACTGGCCCTGTCTGTGCGTGCCAGTTAAGAGATTTGGTGGGAGAAGCCCTGAGAAGGGCACTGTTGCTTTTCAGATGCTGCTGCTATAGATCAGGCTAAGGTATCAGATACAGGAAAGAATTACCAACCCAGATGGTGGATGACACAGTGCTGCTTTGAGGCTCCTCCTCATTTGCCTCATAGGCCCACTCCTGGTTTTATCTTAGGTGTTTAGTGAGCAGTTCACAGACATCTCTCGTTCTTCTCCAGTTTGCATCTGGGAGCAATGTACTCTCAGTGAGGATTGTATCAGCTGATTAATAGCAAGGGCATGAGGGCACTCCAGAAATAGCAGTAATGATGGCTGTAAGCCCCCCTGTCAATGAGGAGTTGAGTCTGCAGGGCTGGCTTGATTCATTAGAGTGAGGGTGTTAATGAAGCCAAAGATGTAAGTTCAGAGCTGGGCAGGCCAGTAAATGCCATAGAGAAAGGGTCTCTATTCGGTGCCCCAGTCCCATCCAGCCATTTCCCAGAATTGCGTTGGGGTGGCTCATTGGGAGCAGCAGGAAGCTGTGCATCCAGGTACATGTGATTCACTGTGTCACACTGTTGTGCGGCAGAGAGTAGAAGTCCACGGTTCTGACCTTTCTGAACGTTGAGCTCCAAGTCGAGGACCCTCTTTGTCTCTTGTCTTGGCTATCAGTCTCTGACGTGTCTTCTCTTCTGTTTCAGAGAGTCGTATGATCTTGGACGCTTTTGCTCAACAGTGCAGCCGAGTCCTTAGCCTCTTAAATTGTGGAGGCAAACTTCTAGACTCCAACCATTCTCAGTCCATGGTATCTTGTGTGAAGCAGGAAGGCTCAAGTTACACTGAAAGACAGGAGCCATGTCCTGTTGGCAAAGGGGTCCACAGTCAGACCTCAGACAATTTAGACATTGAAATGCAATATATGCAAAGGAAACAACAAACTTCTGCATTTTTGAGAGTTTTCACCGACTCCCTGCAAAATTACCTGCTCTCAGGGAGCTTTCCAACTCCAAACACCTCCTCAGTCAGCGAGTATGGCCACCTGACGGATGTGGATCCTCTGTCAACATCCCCTGTGCACACACTCGGTGGCTGGACCTCCCCAGCAACTTCTGAATCCCATGGTCACCCGTCATCATCTACGCTGCCTGAGGAGGAAGAGGAGGAGGAAGAGGAAGGCTACTGTCCCCGATGCCAAGAGCTGGAGCAGGAGGTGATTTCACTGCAACAAGAAAACGAAGAACTCAGAAGAAAGTTAGAGAGTATCCCAGGTACCCTGCCCTGTTACTTAAAAGCCACTTGCCGCTCATTTTCTGTTGTCCCTTGTGTGTGTGCGTGTGTATATGTATATGTGTGGTTTTTGTTGTTGTCTGTTGGAACCAGTGATGTAGAAAAGTTGGGAAAACAGGCATGCACAGTTTTAGTCTGCCAGTGCCAAACAAATTTCAGATTGAGCTACTGGTCTTGTCCTATGTTTAAGTCACAGTTCTCTAGGGTATAAACCTGAAGCCTATAGTCCTATTAAAAGATGTCTCCATTGATATAAACGTGATTCCAAGGTGTAGTGCAATGATTGAAACAGGCCATGTGCTGTGGGCTTGAGTGTTCTTCAAAAAGTGATCCTGTTCCTTCTAGATACCTTTTATATCTGTAAAGATTTTGATATATGTGTTTTATCAGTCTGATAGAAATTGAAATGAAATGACACCTACAAAGGCAGCACTCAGAGAACAAATTGTCTCTTCTATTCCATTAATCTCTCGCCTTTCTTGTTAAGTTTCAACAGGTGTGGTTTCTTTAGCATGCAGACTCCCCTTAAAGTTAACAAGCAACTGTGAACCAAAAGGAATAGCTCAAATACAGGCTAGTCCCAAACTAGTCGTGCTCCTGGCTAAACATGAGGCATTCACTGCCTCTCAGAGACACTAGATTTGCAGAGTAGTAAAGGCATCTTTATGGCAAGATCTTCTGTGGGTTGCAAAGCCATTTTTTCCTTATTTGGGAAGGTTCTGATTTTGTATATAGCTTTGACTTCATTGCTACATGTCTGTGGCTTTGCAGAGAAACTGGCATGATATTGTAAATCAACTACAGTTTTTTTAAAAGAATATATATCAATGCTAAATAGATAAAACACAGTAAAGCCTTTTTTTATAGGAACTCCCTGGCTGTCCAGTGGTTAGGACTCTGCTTTCATTGCCAAGGATTTGGGTTCAATCCCTTGTTGAGGAACTAAGATCCCGCAAGCTGCAAGGGATGGCCAGAGAAGCAAGAGACATTACAACCTTTTTAATCATGCAGCCCGTTGCTAAAAAAGTTTGAGCATGTTTCCACCAGTGTATACATCCATTGATTTTTTACCTGCATTTACTACTATACTAATATATTATGTTCAAAGTAAAGTATACATAATACATTTAAATTTTTTAAGGCTGATCCATAAATAGAAATTATGTTTTTTTTCTTTTTCGTTCGATGTCTTTGCATCACACAGTTTGGCAGCTTATGTAGAAAGAAGGAAATGTTGACTAAATTACCCACTTGTTTATTGGAAGTGCCAAACAAAAAGTTTACTTTCCTTCTGTCCTTTTATCTAAGGCATTTCCCGGATAGTGCTGAGGTTTGGCTCAGAATATCTTGGAGTTAGATTGAGTGCAGTTTGTCCTGTGGAAGACAAGCAAGAGGTGAAGTAAATCCATTCTTGGTTGTTGAGTTGAGCTCTGGAGTTAGATGCAAAGTCTTGGCATTGTGCCTGCCAGGCAGACTGATTACAGGAGAGAGACTGGCGGAACCCGGAAGAATGCAGTAGAACCAGAGCCCTGTTGGTTTCTCCTGGTCAGAGAGATACAGGTGCAGCTAACAGATTGGAATTTTACACCTTTCACAGTTGTGTGAATTATGTCCATTAACTGTGTGTTTTAATACCAAAAGGGTATGTTGTATCTCACTCCCCACTGCTGTTTCATTAGGGGAGAACACGGCGTCCTGGGGTCAGCCAACTGCAGCTTCTTGAATCAGCCATTCAGCACTGTGGGTAGGGGTTTCACGGTGCAAGGACAGGTGACACACACGCAGAGTACTGCTGCCCAACTCCTCATCCTGAATGTGTGGCAAGCCGTCTGTCCTCGGTAAACTTACTCAGCCAATGTGGGGTTCACTCCACCTGCTTTTTCCTGAATCTGCACAGGTGAAATGTCTGTGTCAGCTGGCCTGCCACTAATCGTTCTTTTCAACTGCCCAGAAAAACAAAAATGCTGCAATTTCTTGAGTCCTCTTGATGGCCAGACATTGAATGACTCTTGTTGAAAGTAGGCTAATGATCCCCACTGTTAGTGTAAACACCCTCCACTACTGCTATAAAGAGTCACCTCCATGAACTTGAATGAATAGCCATTCTACATAGAGAACCTTGATTGCTTTAATTAGTCCATTTGTTGTTCAGTCACTCAGTTCTGACTGACTCTTCGTGACCCCATAAACTTTAGTACCCCAGGCTTCCCTGTCCTTCACCATCTCCCAGAGCTTGCTCAAACTCATGTCCATTGAGTCAGTGATGACATCCAGCCATTTCGTCATCTGTCGTCCCCTTCTCCTCCTGCCTTCAGTCTTTCAAACATCAGAGTCTTTTCTAATGAGTCGACTCTTCCCATCAGGTGGCATTCAGTTTCAGCATCAGTCCTTCCAGTGAATATTCAGGTTTGATTTCTTTTAGGTTTGACTGGTTTGATCTCCTTGCTGTCCAAGGGATTCTTCAAGAGCATAGTTCAAAAGCATCAATTCTTCGGCACTAGCTTTCTTTATGGTCCAGCTCTCACATCTATACATGACTACTGGAAAAACCATAGCTTTGACTAGACAGACCTTTGTTGGCAAACAAAAGTCTCTGCTTTTTAATATGCTGTCTAGGTTAGTCATAGCTTTTCTTCCGAGGAACAATTGTCTTTTGATTTTGTGGCTGCAGTCATCATCTTGCAGTGATTTTGAAGCCAAGTTCATCACTGTTTTCTATTGTTTCCCCATCTATTTGCTGTGAAGTTATAGGACTGTATGCAATGATCTTTGTTTTTTGAATGTTGAATTTTAAGCCAGCCTTTTCACTCTCCTCTTTGACCTTCATCAGAAGACTCTTTAGTTCTTCTTTGCTTTCTGCCATTAGGGTGGTGTCTTCTGCATATCTGAGATTGTTGATATTACTTCAGCAATCTTGATTCCATCTTGTGCTTCATCCAGCCCAACATTTTGCATGATGTATTCTGCATATAAGTTAAATAAGCAGGGTAACAATATACAGTCTTGATGTACTCCTTTCCCCATTTTGAACCAGTCCATTGTTACAGGTCTGGTTCTAACTGTTGCTTCTTGACCTCCATACAGGTTACTCAGGAGGCAGGTCAGGTGGTCTGATATTCCCATCTCTTTCAGAATTTTCCACAGTGTGTTGTGATCCACACAGTCAAAGACTTTAGCATAGTCAGTGAAGCAAAAGTAGATTTTTTCTGTAGTTCTCTGTAATTTGACCTCTGGTTCCTCTACTTTTTCTAAATCTTGAACATCTGGAAGTTCTCAGTACACATAATGGTGAAGTCGGGTTTAGAGAATTTCGAGCATTACTTTGCTGGCATGTGAAATGAGTACAATTGTATGGTAGTTTTACCATTCTTTGACATTGCCTTTCTTTGGATTTCAAATGAAAACTGACCTTTTCCAGTCCTGTGGTCACTGCTGAGTTTTCCATATTTGCTGGCATATTGAATGCAGCACTTTAACAGCATCATGTTTTAGGGCTTGAAATAACTCGGCAGCAATTCCATCACCTACACTAACTTTGTTCGTAATGATGCTACCTAAGGCCCACTTGACTTCACACTCCAGGATGTCTGGCTCTAGATGAGTGATTAAAACATCATGGTTATCTGGGTTTTAAGATCTTTTCTGTATAGTTCTATGTATTTTTGCCACCTCTTCTTAATATCTTCTGCTTCTGTTAGGTCCATACCATTTCTGTCCTTTCTTGTGCCCATCTTTGCATGAAATGTTCCCTTAGTATCTCTGATTTTCTTGGAGATTTCTAGTCTTTCCTATTCTATTGTTTTCCTCTATTTCTTTGCATTGTTCACTTAGGAAGGCTTCTTTATCTCTCCTTGCTGTTCTTTGGAACTCTGCATTCAATTGGGTATATGTTTCCCTTTCTCCTTTGCCTTTCACTTCTCTTCTTAGCTATTTGTAAGGCCTCCTAAGACAGCCATTTTGCCTTTTTGCATTTCTTTTTCTTGGGGATGGTTTTGATTACCACCTCCTGTAAATGTCACAGACCTCTATCCATAGTTCTTTAGGCACTCTGTCTTATCAGGTCTAGTCCTTTGAATCTATTTGTCACTTCCACTGAATAATCATAAGGGATTTGATTTAGGTCATACTAAAGGAAATCAGTCCTGAATATTCATTGGAGGGACCGATGCTGAAGCTGAAACTCCAGTACTTTGGCCACCTGATGCAAAGAACTGACTCAGTGGAAAAGACCCTGATGCTGGGAAAGATTGAAGGTGGGAGGAGAAGGGGATAACAGAGGATGAGATGGTTGGATGCCATCACCAAATAAGTGAACATGAGTTTGAGTAAACTCTGGGAGTTGGCAATGGACAGGGAGGCCTGGCATGCTGCAGTCCATGGGGTCACAAAGAGTCAGACACTTCTGAGTGACTGAACTGAACTGAATTGATTGGATACCTTAGTGGCCTAGTGGTTTTTCCCTATTTTCTTCCATTTAAGTCTGAATTTTGCAATAAGGAGTTCATGATCTGAGCCACAAACAGCTCCCTGTCTTGTTTTTGCTGACGGTATGGAGCTTCTCCATCTGTGGCTGCAAAAAGTATCAGTCTGATTTCAGTATTGACCATCTAGTGATGTACATGTGTAGAGTCATCTCTTGTGTTGTTGGAAGAGTGTGTTTGCTGTGACCAGTACATTCTCTTGGCAAAACTCTATTAGCCCTTGCCCTGCTTCATTTTGTTCTCCAAGGCCAAATTTGCCTATTATTCCAGGTATCTCTTGACTTCCTACTTTTGCATTCCAGTCCCCTATGATGAAAAGGACATCTTTTTTTGGTATTTTTTCTAGAACGTCTTGTAAGTCTTCATGGAAATGTTCAACTTTACTTTCTTCGGTGTTAGTGGTTGGATCACAGACTTGGACTACTTCTACTGTGATATTGAATGACTTGCCTTAAAGATGAACAGAAATCATTCTGTCATTGAGATTGCACCCAAGTACTATAGCATTTCAGACTCTTGTTGACTATGAGGGCTACTCCATTTCTTCTAAGGGATTCTTGCCCATAGTAGTAGGTATAATGGTCATTGAAATAAATTTGCCCCNCACAGACTTGGACTACTAGATGTGTATAAGAGACAGGTACAATTGTATGGTAGTTTGACCATTCTTTGACATTGCCTTTCTTTGGATTTCAAATGAAAACTGACCTTTTCCGGTCCTGTGGTCACTGCTGAGTTTTCCATATTTGCTGGCATATTGAATGCAGCACTTTAACAGCATCATGTTTTAGGGCTTGAAATAACTCGGCAGCAATTCCATCACCTACACTAACTTTGTTCGTAATGATGCTACCTAAGGCCCACTTGACTTCACACTCCAGGATGTCTGGCTCTAGATGAGTGATTAAAACATCATGGTTATCTGGGTTTTAAGATCTTTTCTGTATAGTTCTATGTATTTTTGCCACCTCTTCTTAATA
The DNA here is from genome assembly GCA_006410615.1 of Neotragus moschatus. Lineage (NCBI taxonomy): Eukaryota > Metazoa > Chordata > Mammalia > Artiodactyla > Bovidae > Neotragus > Neotragus moschatus. The sequence continues at coordinate 81,731 of SJYA01000935.1, read as the reverse complement.
TCTTCTGCTTCTGTTAGGTCCATACCATTTCTGTCCTTTCTTGTGCCCATCTTTGCATGAAATGTTCCCTTAGTATCTCTGATTTTCTTGGAGATTTCTAGTCTTTCCTATTCTATTGTTTTCCTCTATTTCTTTGCATTGTTCACTTAGGAAGGCTTCTTTATCTCTCCTTGCTGTTCTTTGGAACTCTGCATTCAATTGGGTATATGTTTCCCTTTCTCCTTTGCCTTTCACTTCTCTTCTTAGCTATTTGTAAGGCCTCCTAAGACAGCCATTTTGCCTTTTTGCATTTCTTTTTCTTGGGGATGGTTTTGATTACCACCTCCTGTAAATGTCACAGACCTCTATCCATAGTTCTTTAGGCACTCTGTCTTATCAGGTCTAGTCCTTTGAATCTATTTGTCACTTCCACTGAATAATCATAAGGGATTTGATTTAGGTCATACTAAAGGAAATCAGTCCTGAATATTCATTGGAGGGACCCATGCTGAAGCTGAAACTCCAGTACTTTGGCCACCTGATGCAAAGAACTGACTCAGTGGAAAAGACCCTGATGCTGGGAAAGATTGAAGGTGGGAGGAGAAGGGGATAACAGAGGATGAGATGGTTGGATGCCATCACCAAATAAGTGAACATGAGTTTGAGTAAACTCTGGGAGTTGGCAATGGACAGGGAGGCCTGGCATGCTGCAGTCCATGGGGTCACAAAGAGTCAGACACTTCTGAGTGACTGAACTGAACTGAATTGATTGGATACCTTAGTGGCCTAGTGGTTTTTCCCTATTTTCTTCCATTTAAGTCTGAATTTTGCAATAAGGAGTTCATGATCTGAGCCACAAACAGCTCCCTGTCTTGTTTTTGCTGACGGTATGGAGCTTCTCCATCTGTGGCTGCAAAAAGTATCAGTCTGATTTCAGTATTGACCATCTAGTGATGTACATGTGTAGAGTCATCTCTTGTGTTGTTGGAAGAGTGTGTTTGCTGTGACCAGTACATTCTCTTGGCAAAACTCTATTAGCCCTTGCCCTGCTTCATTTTGTTCTCCAAGGCCAAATTTGCCTATTATTCCAGGTATCTCTTGACTTCCTACTTTTGCATTCCAGTCCCCTATGATGAAAAGGACATCTTTTTTTGGTATTTTTTCTAGAACGTCTTGTAAGTCTTCATGGAAATGTTCAACTTTACTTTCTTCGGTGTTAGTGGTTGGATCACAGACTTGGACTACTTCTACTGTGATATTGAATGACTTGCCTTAAAGATGAACAGAAATCATTCTGTCATTGAGATTGCACCCAAGTACTATAGCATTTCAGACTCTTGTTGACTATGAGGGCTACTCCATTTCTTCTAAGGGATTCTTGCCCATAGTAGTAGGTATAATGGTCATTGAAATAAATTTGCCCCTTCAGGTCCATTTTAGTTCACTGATTTCTTAAATGTCGATGAGTTTAGTTGAGTTTAGTCCAGACTGAAACTCAACTATATAGATAAAAATCGCTTTGTCCATTATGTATAGTAAAAAACAGTGTGAAATGCAGGAAAGACGAGCTATTTTTGATTACTTGACTCATGGATTCATTGCCCAGGGACATGAGTGTTGGGTATCAGGTTGAAAGTGCCACGTAAGATGAAAACTTGAATCAGAAGGACATCATTGACCTCTTGCCCTCACCCCCAAGCTCCATCTTTGGCTAAACACAAACGAGACTGTAGGTGATCACCCAAGAAACCAGTCTGGCTAGCTGTTCTGAGCTAGCTCTCCCTTTGGTGTTGGGGGTCAGGGGAATCTGTTATTTTTTACCCGTATGAAGAAAAGTGTGGCAAATAATGTCTGGTTTTGCACATAACAGGAGTATTTTGCAAGCAGTAACTTTGCTGTGAGACTTGGGGTCAGTTTTCCCTAAGCAGTGTCCACACTTCCCAACAATCACAGCGGGCCTTTGTTATCCTAGAGGCCAGTATATTTCCATGGAAGCAGCTGGGGATTTCTTTTTGTAGGATCTGCCCTTGTGTCATAGGATCAGTCTTCCTGCGGCCAGCAGGTGGATGAGTACAAAGGGGAGAGGAGCATGCAGAGTGAGCAGAGGGAGTCAGGTGCGAGAGATGATGGGGGCACCTGTCGTGGGATGGACTAGGGGCGGAGCTCCTTGGGCGCGTCCCTCTCTCCAGAGTCATGCTGTTGAGCAGTCTGAGATTCCGGTTTCTTCTTGTTTTTCCCTAAAATAAGGCATTCATACCTGGGAGTAGTTCTTGAACTAAGAGTTCAAAAGAAATTAGTCTATTTAGTCTATAGGGGGAAAGTACTTTCAGCTATAAGAGGGGAACAGGAAGGCGATAGCCCTCACCTCAAAGAAAGAGACTGGGGAGAGGTGTTCTTTCCAACACCACCTGAGACAGCCTTTGTTTATTGTATTATTTGTGAAACATCCAACAAAGTTGTATTGAGTATCAGCTACATGCAAGCGAGGGGCTTCTAGAAAGTACTCTCTAACTTACTTTCCAGAGTTATTTGCAGATGTAGGTAACTAAATATTTTATCCCAGGAGGTAGCATTAGCACATTTTCTTTTGCATTAGAAGTTATGCTAGACATTACACTAGATACTACATCACACTAGAAATTAGAGCCTTTAGAAGTTTACATTTTTTTTAAAAGAAAAAAGTCACAAAAGGAAGATACTGGGGTCAGGGATACAAAGCTGAGAGATTATTAAAAGAAGAAAAATGATGGGCAGACATCTCAATGGAGAAGGTGTCAAGTTGCAGTAGTCACTTTTATTTAGAAAGCTTGCAGTCAGCACTGTTTAAAGGGAACTCATAAGGGAGATGGGCATAAAATACCATATTTCATCTAATTTCAGCCCTCATTGAATGTAAGACACACCAGTAGTTTATGTTCCATTAAGAAGAAAAAACACTTCAAATCTTAATTGCCCTTTATAATTGTCTTTGAACACCAAGTTTAGAGATTTTAAAATATGACAAAATGTCAGTATTAAAAACATAAAATATGGTAATTAAAAAAACCACTTCCAACAGTACTCTATACAAAATAGATAACCAGCAAGGATCTGCTATATAGAACCAGGAACTGTGCTCAATATTATGTAACAACCTATATGGGAAAAGAATCTGGGAAGAAATACATACATACATACATATATACACACACACACATATTTGTATGTAACCGAGGGCTTCTTTGGTGACACTAGTGGTAAAGAACCTGCCTGCCAATGTAGAAGGACATAAAATTGCAGGCTTGATCCGTGAGTCAGGAAATCTGCTAGAGGAGGGTGTGGCAGCCCACTCCAGTGTTGTCTGGAGAATCCCGTGGACAGAGGAGCCTGGCAGACTACAGTCCATGGGATCTCAAGAGTCGGACATGACTGAGTGACTTTCACTTTCATGCATATATAACTGAGTAACTGTGCTGTGAGTGACTGAACTGAACACCTGAAACTAACATGATATTGTTAATCAACTTCAGTAAAATTTTAGAAATAATGATAACTTCCAAAGTAAAATAACTATGACATCAAAAATACCTTGAAATTTTCTAAGTGCAGATATAGGGAAGGTAAACTTAACTGTTGATATTATTAGAGAACATTCTACTTTTTTAAATGTACATTTTTTATCATCTCGATTTATCTTTATAACTCCAAACAAAATTAATGTTCACATTTTACAGAGCTAGTTTATTACCTTCTTCCATCCTCAAAATATAGTCAATTCTTGTCATTCAATTCTGTGCAGCTTCAGGTCACAGTGTTTTTGTCAACCAGTCAGTTCATAACCTCATTTTAAGTATGTTTTTGTTTAAAGAGGCCTTGTTGAATATACAGTGCTGGTTGGTTGACACTGAATTCTCAGCCCTGTGACTCACAGCTGAGCCAAGCTTATCTCATACACATCTTCCCTTTGAAGCACATCACAGCCTCGTGCCCAGGAACACGAGACAGCACTTCAGCTCTACGTTTGGGACCCATCTTAAAGAGCAAGATCATCACACAGGAAAAGCACAGAAATGAAAAGAACGTGGCATTAACTAGATTATGAAAAGAATCCTCACTGTCACATGAGGGCTGAAACAAGCGGGCAGAGCATATCCTTGTTCAGCCTCAGCCAGGAGGGTATGATTCCAGCAACTCGAGTTTCTTGGTGACCTGCCAGAGTCCTCCAGTGCCAGCAGGAGCACCCCAAATTCGAATTTGACCATTACAGATTCGTGTCAGTGAGTCATGTGTGTGTGCTAAGTCACTTCATCCATGTCCGACTCTTTGCGGCCCTGTGGACTGTAGCCGACCAGGCTCCTCTGTCCATGGGATTGGATTCTCCAGGCGAGAACACTGGAGTGGGTTGCCAGGCCCTCCTCCAGGGGATCTTCCCGACCCAGAGATCGAACCTGAGTCTCTCACGTCTCCTGCACTGGCAGGTAGGTTCTTTACCACTAGCACCACCTGGGAAGCCCATTAGCGAGTAGGCAAGTGTACAGAGTCTGCAGATAATGAGGATCACTTGCAGTAACTCACAAGGCTACGCGCTGAATTATGCAGTCTGATCTTAAGTGAAGATACTGTAAGAAGGTTTTAAAAAGATCAGTATCCGTTTCTGGATAACTAGTTTTGCGAGAACAAAAAGCCCCTGGAGGAGCTGCAGTGTCTGTGCTAGTGCCCACCTTGCTTGCGCCGGCCTCCAGCTCACACGCGCCAGAAGTGCCTGTGGGAGAAGGCTCGGGTCGACCTCCGGCCCCGAGAGACACAGTGATCGTATTCAATGCGGGCGTTCTAGGGAAAATAAAGAGACACAAATATGTTCTGAGAAAAAAAAATTAGAGCAAGTGATTGGGACAGAGGAGGAAACAATTGAGTTCTTTGACTTAGGATTTGGTAAAAGTCACACAGCTCTTGCTGTAAGCTGTGAGAGAGACTGTGGGACACAAAAGAGCATGAGCCAATGAAAATGGCTTTAGAGTCAAACCTGGGTTTGGATTTCCGCTCCTGCTACTTGCTAGCAGTGGTTTGGGCAAATTATTTAACCATTCTGAGCCTCAGTTTCTGTTTTCTGTAACATGAGGTTAGTAACACTGGAATGCTGAAGTATTAAGCTCGTCAAGTAACAACGGAGTGCCTGCTAGATGATCTAGGGCACACTCCGTATAGAGCAACCTTAAGAGACCAAGGCGGGGGGGGGGCACTGCTGTGCCTGAGAATACAGAAATCTTCAGTGGTTTTCTTAGCTGGGTGGCGGTGGGCTTAACCTTATAAAGAGGTCAGCATTCAGTTACCCACCTAGGTGAGGAGCTTCAGCTCCATTCATAAGCATCTCTGTTCCTATTTCATGTCGGTCTTCTGTCCTTTGGATTCCACCTTGTATGTGCCCATTGGTATGGAGTCCTCCTCTCTCTCCCCACAGCTTTCATCCATGCCTGACTCACAACGTGGCCTCTTGCAGTTTCTGTTCAATCCCAGGCTCTCCCAGATGAAACAGTCCACATCACCCTCTGCTGAATGCCTCTTGGCTTCATGTGGTCCATGGAGTAAATTCCAGCACCCTTAGTGTGGCACGGCATGATGTCCTTCACTACCCAAGTCTTCCTGTTCAGTTTTGGAGTCTCGCCCTTCAGTTCCCACCATGCCCCGAGTGCTCCAACCCCTCTGGACAATTTGTGATTCCTAAACCTCCATGCACTTGCTTCTGCGTGCTCATTCAGTCTTGTCTGACTCTGCAATGCCGTGGACTGTAGCCTGCCAGGCTCCAGTGCATGGAGATTTCCAGGCAAGAATACTAGGTGGGTTGCCATTTCCTACTCCAGGGAATCTTCTGAACCAGGGATTGAACCCATGTCTCCTGCACCGGCAGGCAGTTTCTTTACTGCTTGCTTCTGGTCTTCCCTTAATTCCTGCTGTCCCTCCAGTCTAAGGACATACCCTCCCTTTTCCCAACTCGAGGAGCTCCTATTCATCCTTCAGTACCCCAGTCATGTGGCACTTCCCTAACAGACCCCTCCCCCAGTTCCCAGGCAGAATTAACCACTTTCTATAGCACATCATGCTTGCTTCTGTTGACATCAGTAGCAGGGCAAGTTTTCACTCTTTGTCTCTCCTGGTGTCTTGATACAAGGAGAGGGAGGCCATATAAGGTCTTGAGGGCAGAGACTTAAGACAGTCATCCTTGTATCCCTGATTTCCAGCCCAGTTCCAGGCATGTTCTGTTACAGCATCTATACATCTCAATTAAATTAATCGGAGACAGAACATTTTCATTATCAAGAGAACAGCCGTGTGTCTGTAGGCTGAGTACTTTTTAAGGCTCACTGTTTATTTCTAGATGTTTACAATTCAGGAACTTACACTCTCCAGAGACAGTGTGACTAGGACCGACACTTAAAGGTGACATAGCACACAGAGGCCATGCTTGTCAGGACAGCAAATGATTTCAGTCTCCCGATAAAACAGTGTGTGCTGGATTTCAAGTAAATGTTTTGAGTCTTTAAAAACAGTGATATAGCAGAGTAGATTAAATAATGCTGAATGAACAAGAAGAAAAGCTGATCAAGGTGTTAATGCAGTGATCTGCCAGGAAAATTAGGTACTTGACACCCAAGCACCCTTAACAAGGGCAAAAAGAGCAGTTTTCGTGGAAGAACCTTACTTAACAAGCCTTTCAGACCATACAGCAGCCAGCTCTGCAGAGTTGATTTCAGTAGCTAGACCTGAGCCTTGTCCTCAGTGTTCCTGGCTTCAGCCCTATGCCCAGATACCAGCCCACAGGGCCAACTTGCCTTCGGCCGAGCCCCATGGCCAGTAAATGCAGGTGAAATTCCTTTTTCTTCCAGAATGTTTGGGTCAGCTGGCCTTGCTCATAGGTTAGCACTGCTGCCTAAATATTGGGGGTGTAGAGATGGGAGAGTCTGCCTCCAAGCCTATACAGGCAATACTGAAGGTCATAGATGGCAAAGGAAGGGGAGATAACAGTTATGTAGACATTCTTTAAACAGCTTTGAAGTTATTATGGTCCGTGCCCACTGTAGAGATTTTTTTAAATTGGTCTTTACAAGGATGGTAAAGGATAAAGCTTTTAATTATTTTAAATTAATTTTTTTTAATAATTTTAATTTTTAAATCATTTTAAATTTTTAAAATAATTTTAATTTTAAAATCATCTTAAATTATTGATACTTTGGTTTATTTCTTTCCAGTCTCTTCTCTTTGCACATAATTATTTTTAACATGGTTGAGGTCACACTGAATATTCATAAGCATTCATATTCATATTATTTATAAGCATTTTGTTCTTAAACATTTTTCTGTAAACATATGTAAAATATGAATAAAGTAGCAAAAAGAGTTTCATTCAAATCCTAATCAGTCAGTGAGTATTTACAAATTTTTCTAAAACTTCCAAACTAAATCCAGAATAATACCTCGCACAGGTTGCTTGGCGATGCAGTGGCATATATACAGTGGCATTGCTGCTACTGAAACCCTTATATTTGGCGATCTGTAGAAGAGACTTAGACACAGAAGTTAAATGGAGTCCCTAAGGTCACACAGTAAAAAGCCAGAACTCAGTAGCACGCCTGTTTCCTGTCTCCATTAGCTTCTCAAGTCTTCTACGTTTTTCCTGTGATCAACTCCCATTGCCAGAAGATTCATTCTCACTTACTGTGGCATCAGCAAGTGGATTGGACTGTCTGTTTGTGGAACTCTAGTAATCTGGGAAATTACTGTTTGTCATTCAGTTAACTTGCTCAGACTTTTCCATGAACTTTGCATACCCGAGCAGAAATGGTATGGTTTAAAAAGTGGATTTTCTAGCTCTCAGTGACTCAAACTCCCTGCTCAGCCATATCCAGGGTAAAAGTGTCTGTCAGAACATAGAACTGTTATCCAGTAAGTACACCCCTTAAGAGAAATTTGGGCGAGATCTGGCAGAATTGTAAATCACAGGATTTAGTTACATCAGGATGGACTTTAAAGTGAGTTAGGCTTTTAATAGAGTGGTAAAATTAGAGATACTTGACAGGTTTTATTAAACTTTGGCTTAGTAAAAGTCCTGCTTCAAACTGAAACACACATACCTTCTTTTTGTTGACTTTTGTGGTTGTCCCCAAAATGCTTCTTTAAAGAAAATATTCAGATGACTGTGCAAGAGTGACCTGTGACATTGATATGTAAGACAAATCTGTAAGGATGTTATTTAAGAAAATATTTCTTGGCAAGAAGAAAAATTTCCTAACCTACTTCTACTTATCATTCAAATTCTCCAAAGGATGTTGATATAGTGTTTGATTTCTTATGCTGCAGTGTAATGTCACCTAAAAAACCCCAGAGCTATTAGCAGGGGATAAAGATGATAACTTCGGTTTGCTTTCTTTAAAAAAAAAAAAAGTGAGAAAAAAAGTGAAGAAAGCTCAGCGATAATACTTTAAAAGTAAGGTTTAGATTAAATATTTACTATTTTCTCTAACGTGACAAAAACATTCTAAGAAAACACATAGCCAGGACAGATAATGCCAGTGATCCATGTCAATTAGTTTATTAACTAAGCTACTGTGAGACCTTTAAAATAGTTAATACTTCAGAAAGGGCTCTAACATAAGTCTTGAGATGTAAGAATTATTTCTGTAGTGGTACAAAAATATATCAGGCTGTATATTGGGCTCATGTGTTCAGTTTTATTGTAATTATTCGATAGTTCTGTAAGACTATGCCTCAAAAAATATAGTACAACAGTTAATGATATATATACTAACTGAATCTGAATTGGACCAGATCAGGTGAGTGTCTGGAGAGGGGACGTGCTGCATGGTCAGGCATGTCCATGTCAGGAAGCAGGTCTAAAATGCGTGACTTACTGCTTTCCTGAAGAACTAGGGATGAATGGCACTAATAATGAGCATTGTATCATCAATTTTAAATGAGTGAAACATCACAGCCTTCAGTACCTTAATTTTCAAAAGCACCATTGGGTGCTCATGTTACAACTGGAATCAAAGAAAGACATGTCTGTTCTGTGACTTGTTCAATGTGACATCATTATTATTGACCCAAATTCATCTTAGAATCAGTTTGACTTAAATTGTGCTGAACCCAAAATTTCTCCCCAAACTATAGCATCTGTTCCATGTTTACAAACTGAAATAACTGCGGATGTCAAATGAAAGAAGATTCTGTTTCCTTTAGAAAATGAGTCTTTTTTTTTTTTTAGATGTTTACATCAAAAATCTTTTTAAAACCTTGAAAGCTTTCTGTTTTCCCAGCACAGTTCAGCTCATGTGCAATTGTTGCAATTTCTTCCACCCAGTGCCCTGCCAGACCGTCTTAGATTACCTGAAGATGGTGCTCCAGCATCACAACCAGCTCATGATCCCACAGCCAGCTGACCAGCCGACCGAGGTAGGTCTCCAGTGGCAAGCCCATGCGGAAAGTCCTTAAGACAAAACATCTCAGTGCTTAACCACCTGCACACCAGAACAGATTGGCCAACAGAAGGCCTGGTAGACTCTCAGGCTTATGAGTGAGGATATAGCCTGTGGGACAAGGCCATGCATCATGCAGTACATGCACCTCTGTACTCTGAGGGGGAACAGAAGCTTAATATTGTGGGCAATGTTCTTTTGGCTCAGAGGGACCTGAAATGGGGGAAGCCCACCTGTCATTCCCTCAGGCAGAGACAGTGTTTGTTCCGAGTCTTCCCACTCTGAAAATCAGCCCCTCTTCGATCCTCCTTCCCTCCCTCAACAGTGACCTTTTCTTTCTCCTTCCATCACCCAAAGCACCCTGCGGCACTTTCATCCTAACACCACAGCGCATCCTGCTCCTTGAAGGGTAGGTTCAGGTCTCAGCCCCATTGCCTGTCACTGAAGGCACTTGCTGAATGGTGACCTCAGTGATCAAACCCTTGAAAGACTGGTCTGTATTCATTTCTCCACTCTTATTTCTGTTGCTCTGCTCTGTCTCTAGTCTGGCTCCACCTCCACTCCTTGTCAGAATGCTCTGAGAGAGCTGCCCCCTATCCCACCCCAGGCTACTCTCCCAGTTGTCCTGTCCAGGGGCCCATTTCCCAGCCCTCATCATCCCCAGAGTCTCGCTTCCTCCCTCCTGCACCTGCTCCCTTTCTCTGGGCCTTTGTCAGGACTCCCTTCTGATTCTCCATTCCTTTCTTTTTTTTTTCTTTCTTTCTCTCTTTATCTTATTTTTGACTGTGCTGGGTCTTCATTGCTGTGCATGGGCTTTCCCCAGTAGAGGCAGGCGGAGACTGCTCTTCATTCTGGTGTGTGGGCTTCTCATTGTGGTGGCTTCTCTTGCTACATCTCCCAGGCTCTAGAGTGTAGGCTCGATAGTTGCAGCTCATGGGTTTAGTTGCTCTGCGGTGTGGGATCTTCCTGGACCAGGGGTTGAACCTGTGTCCCCTGCACTGGGAGCACAGAGTCTTAACCCCTGGACCACCAGGGGAGTCCCTGCATTCAACAGATGTTCATTGCACCTGCTATGTGACAGACACTGTTCCTCATTAATATCTGCCTCCTCCGTCCCCCAACCATAACCGTCTGTTGCTTACCTTTGTGGAGGATGTCTTGTTTCACCTGGGGATCGGCAACACCTCGGTCCCCCATAGCCTGGCTCATGGGATTGGTTGCCCAACCCCCTTGGTCTTACATCTTTCACCCCCGCTTTCCTGTCTGCACTGCCACACATGCCAGTCAACCCTCTGTCTCGCCCCTCCTGCCGTGAAACAGCAGTCTGGGCTAAGGGGCCCTTAGGAACCTCTGGGCTCCTGCCCATCTTTTGATCATATGTAGGACACAGCCAAGGGCTGGTTTATGCTCCCAAATACTCATAGTTTAAACCTGTGATAACTTAGTTCTTCCTCTCAGTTGAAGTAACTTGTTCAAGAAACACCAAATAAGACGCAGAACTAAGATTCAGTTCAAACCCAAACTGACTAAATTCAAACCTCAAACCATGTCCCTCAGTTGCTTCCTATAAAGAGGACAGTCAGTCACACGCCTGCTACTTCGCGGGAGTGTGGCGCTGCAGTGGTGAGTTTCTGTGGGTATAATCCAGCGACAGTTTCATAGCTGTGTCTGCTGCCTCTTCCTTTCCTGTTGGCTCCTGTACCATTACCCTCCTCAGACCTTAACAGGGTGCTTTTTAAAATAAAACCCTGTGAGATCCAAACAGTGCCAATTTATAACCTATAGTAAATTGGCAAAGTTGTAAAACTGAATGAGTTTCCCTTCTTTATTTTGTACACCTTAATTATTGGGGAAGAAGTACATTAAAACTGAGATCATGGGTTAATTAATTTGTCCTGGACTGAAGAATTTTATGGACAACCAGACCTAAAATAATGGTTGTGTAGGTGCAATTGACTAAACATGGCTTATAAATGTTACAGAAATTCCTATAATTAGTCCCATTGCAGCTATTTAGCCTGGGAATTGTATAGCAGATATAAATTACAAAGGTGAAAAGTTTTTGAGTTGATAAAATAGTGGCATTTGCAGAAGCTATAATTTGAGGAAACTTGTTTTGCATTCTTATTAGTGATTCTTTTTTTCTGTTTCCACAATTCCACTTTTTTAAAATTCACTTTTTAATGTTTTTTCACTGAAATGCAGCAGCTATCATGTATTAGGTACATTAAACACAAAAAAAATACCTTATGGAAATAACCCACTGGTGTCATTTCTAAAAGTACTTAACCGCCAACCAAAGAATGAGGAGACCTGTTTGATCACACTCTTCAAAGTCATTTTTGCATATTTTAATAGATTGAAAAGGAAAGTTACAGGTTCTATTTAAATAGTGTTTCCTGTCATTGGATCTTGACACGTTTTAACCTACCTGTTAAAATGCAAGTTATAAATAGCTCCTCTTTCAAAGGTGTTCATTAAACCTCATTGGCTCTTGTTATAGAAAATGCAAATGTAATTTGAAAAGTGCCCGTTTTGAGAGTGAGCAATTACTTGTGCTCTTCAGTACCAGGTTCATTGTCAGCATAGCCACTTGGTTAAAAAGCGTGTTTGCCTTTGAAATGGAGATTGCCTGGCCTGCTGGCTGGCCAGCTAAGTAGGTAATGAGAAAATATTTCGCTTTTCCAGGGAAGCAAGCAGCTGTTGAACAACTATCCTGTCTACATAACAAGCAAACAGTGGGATGAGGCTGTAAATTCTTCAAAGAAAGATGGGAGGCGGCTCCTTCGGTACCTCATCAGATTTGTTTTCACTACCGATGAGCTTAAGTACTCATGCGGCCTTGGAAAAAGGAAAAGGTCAGTGCAGTCAGGAGAGACAGGTCCTGAGAGACGCCCTCTGGATCCAGTTAAAGTAACATGCCTCCGAGGTACTGCATCCTTCCGCTCAGTGTCCATCTGTGATCTCATTTCACCGCATTGGCTGTGCTCCCCGTGCAAGTGTTCAGCCTTGACTGTATTTTGGTTTTTTTTCTGCTGAGACTTTATAGGCTTCATGTAGCCCATCTCTTCGGTATCGAGAAGTTCTTTAAAAATTCTTCGTTTGCTTCAGCACTTAGTGGCACATAAGCACTGCATAGCACCTCATGTTTCACGCTTTAAGTTCAGATTTTCTTTGCTGCCTGGGAAGGCCACCTCCAGGAAAGCTGGAACACTGGGGAAAGCACAGAGGAAAAGAAGACAAGGGATTTTAAAATTTACCCCGTTTTCATTTGAAGCCCATGGCACCCTCCCCCAGTCTAGCTACCCTTGTCGAGACTACTTGCCCCTGCTCCTTAAATTTATTTAGTTAATTTTCCATAGGCCTAAAGTATTTCTCGGCCAGGCAGATTCCGTTCTAGTTTTTTTTTAAGTTTCTGTATTTAAAAAATACTGCTCAGATAACACCACTTCATCAGTATTAACAGCTGATGACTGTAGCTGACCCACACTACGGATAGGCCAGGCAGAGGGTGAGGAGGAAGAAGCCAGGTGTAAACGGTTGCTTCGGTGGGTGCAGATCAGCACAGACAAGCAGAAACGTCACAGTGCCAATGTAAGCTCTGTTCGCACCTGAAAAGCCCATATCAGAATATTAACTTGAATATAGTTCAAGAGTAATTTTATTGGTTGGAAAGACTCAACCGGTATAGTTTGAGTGATTTTGTTGGTTGGAAAGACTTAATAATGATTTACTCCTGATAGGAATCAAAATATTTCCTGGTGAAGAAGTCACAGTGGAAAAACCTTATCACTGATAAGGCCTTCATCATCAGAAAGACACTCACTCCTGCACCCCTGTCCTAACGCCCACAGCGACTAGGGTGCCTGTGCAGCATTTGTTAGCAACAGAGATCCCCAGGCCCACCCTGAACTTGCGATTCAGCGGGTCTGGGGGGAAGACAGGGGAGGCGTGCATTATTGCACCTCGTGACCACCCCAGGTGATTGATTCAGGTGGCCTAGGCTTTACAGAGCCACCTAGAATGAAGATACCAGCATTAACAACTTGGCGCAGGTATGCTGGAGCGCCCCCTGTTGGCCAGTTTAACGATTCCATTTAGAGGATCTGGGTGATGGACATTTCCAGTGTCTGTCTTAGCAAACTAGCCATAGGTTCGTTTATTCCCCAATATCATCAGAGCAAACAGAGGCACCAGAGTGGTGGTAAGCTTAGCAGGGGGAGGGGGCCTGCTGAGAGCGTGCTCAGTATAGATTCAGGAATTTGCCCTGAGGCTTGTGAAGAATCAGGATAATGGGGCTCACTGTCCTTTTCCATAAATCCTTGTTAAACATTTTGCATTTTAATGAGCAAGTCTGTGAAACTGAGGGATGATTAACTTACATCCCAAAGCACTGGTGTTGCTGCCCTGGGAATTCTGCCAGGCCCGCTGAGACACCGATGCAGCCCAGGCTGCCCATTCAGAACATGTACTCTCCAGCACAGGAGAGCTGGGCAGGACGCACAGGCCTTCCCTGCCTGTGGGTGGAGAAGACATAGGCAGGAACTGCTGATGTGTCAGGACAGCTGGTTAGAGCCTTTGTATCTGTCCCAGAGGCTGAACTCTTGGGGCCTTCTTTGACCTAAATGGGATTCCTTTCCTGAAAGCTCAGGTGTGATGATTCCCAGGGTGACATCCTTGTGGTCAGCAAGCGTAGGAAGGCCAAGGAAGCTGCAGAGGTTTGGACACTTGAGGGGTGGAGAGCAGGGTGCTTCAGGGAGTGAAATCAAATTCTAGGTGGGCCTGTTCCCTGGGGTGGTTTGACTCCAGCAGAAAGAGGGAGTCAGTGACATGACAATGCTTCCAGTCCGTGTAATGGAATGACCTCTACTTTGAGCTTGTAATCCTCTGGCACAGTCTTGGGGGAAGTCCTGTCACAACAGTGGGCGCTAAGGAGGGGGCAGTGTAGGGATCCCAGAGCAGCACATTCTCAGAGTGGCAGGGCTGCTTTCTGCTCATGGGCACCTTCTTTCATTTCCTTATGTTCCTAGGAGAATGGGACATCTGGACAGAGGTAGGGGAACTCCTTAAACAGTTATGGAATACTTGCGAATACTTGAGATAGGAGACTGGGAAAGGCAGAGAGCAGTAGAAAAGAGAATCCCTGACTTGGGCGCTCACAGCCTAGCTGGAGTCGATCTGAGGACAGTTACAGTTGTGCATAGGTGTGAACACAGGAAGATGATAGAGAGAGATGTAGCTATATGAGCCCCAGTGCTCCCATCTGCTCTCTCCCCCCGGTGTCATAGTGGCCACGGCCTGGGTTTGAGGATGTCAGTGTCCTTCAGTGTTTGCTAGGCTTGCACCCACCATCAGCCATCTGGTTCCTGACAGTTTTGCAGGGTGAGATGCTGAATAGACACAGTTCTCAGCCCCGGGAAGGCCACCGGAGCTGGGACTTGGACGAGACGAACGAGTCTCACCTCAGGCATGAAATTTAAGGGAAGGCCCTGTTTATCTGCTAAGATAGACCCAATTCAGTTCATGAAATTTTTCTGGTCCAGGTTCTTAAAAGCATCAGCTTCTCAGGGCAGATAGAATCAGGGTTTCAAAAGTAAATTTCAGACAAATCCAATCCTGTGACCAGAACCGTTGCCTTATAGAGGGAGCAGTGCTGGAGAAGAAATGATGTGTAAATAATAGTCACCCTGAACTTTCAATCAGCTGTGCAAAAAAAAAAAAAAAAAACCACAGTTTGACTATAGGACCTTTTCCAGAATGCTCACTTCAGTTTTCAGATGCCCATGTTATTAATGAAATAGCTGTATGGGAACTCTGCATGTCCCCTGACTCTCTGAGAAAACAGGAAAGGTTGATTTGAACTCAGCTGGCGGGAGGCCGAGATTGTTTTATTGGAATCTTAGCTACTCTTTATATACTATCTCTTCCTAATTGTATCTGGTGAAATTAAATATTTAGGAGAAAACTCATCTAAAAAATATTTGTCAATACATGTATAGATATCATAATTAGAGACATAAATAAGCCTGTAATAATGTGGAAATCTCTTCTGAACCAAAACCTTTGCAGGTTCTTACTGAGATTTTATTTTCTTGCACTTAATCTACAAATTAGTAGCTGGTTAAAGAATGCCATGCTAATGATACTTGCTGTGCTTCTGGAAAGAGTTAAAAATATGGGCATGTAACAACAGGGTTTGAACCTAGCATGGTGCAGACCATGCCTCACAAATCAGATTTACCTTTCATAGCAAATGTATCTTAGAGGGACCACTCACATGGTTTTTATTTTTGCACGTGAGTAGAAAATGTAGATGGTGTAAGTTTTAAAGTCTAATAAGTGACGTCATCATGGCACTACATCTGATGTCCCATAAAGCTTTCCTTAAAGAGCTGCTGTTAAAGTTTAAGCGTCCTTCCTGTCATCCACTGCAAAAACCAGCTGTTTCTCTCTCTCGTTTTTTTTTACTGTTGTGTGTATTCCCACAGAATTCATCAGGATGCACTGTACCTCCAACCCCGACTGGTGGATGCCCTCAGAGGAGCAGATAAACAAAGTGTTCAGCGATGCTGTGGGCCATGCCCGGCAGGGGCGAGCCGTGGGCACTTTCCTGCACAACGGAGGCTCCTTTTATGAAGGGATCGATCACCAACCTTCCCAGGACGAAGTCTTCAGTAAAAATTCCCAGGATGGATCTGGTGATTAGTGGACAAAATCTTTCCACACGAGCAGCCAGTCCTCGAGTTCCAGGGGTGAATGCTCTGTTACCATCACTTTAGAATCCAAAGAGTGTCACTCTGTCAGACTTTACACATCCTAAACCTTAACTCTCTTGACCTACTGCTAAACAGCTCCCAATACAAGCCCGTTTTCGGGTGGTTTGGAAAGTGTATGGAGCCTGCAGAGATTCTCAGAATACTATATTATGTAAAGAGAAAACTACAGTTGATCTCAAATGATAACTAGTTAGATGGTGAGGGTGAAAAAAGATGGGCGAGTTCATGGCCGCCTGTCTGACGCCTTCAGGTAAGCTCTGCTTCGTGAGCAGGGCTGGTCCCCATGGAGGTTAGTTTGGTGCTCATGGGAGAAGCTTGAAACACAGCATTGTCCTGAGAGACACGGAACAGGCATTCTCATTTTAGTTCAGATAAGTTGTCTTTATGTTTTCCAAAGACTTGAATTTATACTTCTCAGCAGAGACATGGGATAGGTGACATTGTATGTTGTGTCTACATTGACAGAACCTGTTACTAAAACAGAGATCAGAGGTCACTTCTAGACAGTGCTGAGTTGGAAGCTAGCTCTTTCTCTCTGTTACTTTTGACCAAAAAATAAAATTTCTACTGTGTTGATAAAGAACGCACTATATGATCTCTGGAGTTGACAAACAGTAAAAGTTTTCACTGTGTCAGTCAAGAAACATCCAAAGATCCAAAACCATTTTCAAATGCTCAATTTTGTAGGTTCATAGATGCACAATTTCTACAGCCTTAAATCAGGCTCTGTTGACACAATGCCAAAGTGATGGGCTGAACAATGAGAATTTCAATCAGCTAGTTGTTTGGTTCACTGAGGACCAAACAAGTGGTGAGGCCAATGGTATTCACTGAATTTGTTCTGGAATTGTATACACACAGTTTCAAGGCCATTCTGACAACTATGCAACGGGCTTGTTTGTAATTTCTCTGAAATTTGAGGGTCTTTTTGTGCTGAGTTGATCTTTAGAATTTGCATAAATCTTGTTTCTCTTTGTCACCAATGGAAATGTTTCACCCCAGTTGTTGTACTTGCTTCCCTACAATATTCCCCTGAATTTCTGGCCTTGGCTGAGTTAGCACTGACCTTTCCCACCTGCTTTCCCCAGTTTAATTTGTTGAGCTCAAGTTTGTAGTAGTGTCTTTGGAATCATTTCGTATCAGCAGATGCTCTAGTGATGATAGAATCTGTTTCTGCTTTCAGGTGTGGGTAGGAGGGGAGGCTTCCTTTATCACCCTAATCCAGATAACTGCATTCTTTGTAAAGCTTAGGGCTAAATGGGCAGCTTTTATTAAAGGCTGCTGCTGTTTTAGGCTTCACTGGGAATGGAGAGGATAAACATCAGAGCATTTGTTAAAAAAAGTCATCATCTCTTTTGATAGGGAAATTGAGAGATGTTACATATGTGGCTACTTCACAGCCGAAGAGCAAGTGGGTGATTTTCTATTCTGGATCTTTCTTAGCCCTTCATTAGTCATAAACATTGACTGTGTAGTCTTTTGTCAGTCATAAACACACTGACTTTCATCAGAATTATAAGATGATATATTAATATATTATTTGATCCAGCTTCTCCATATGTCAGCGATAGGATGGTTTAGTCCAGTAAATTCTTATAATAGCAGATTTTTTTCCCAAAATCTAGACAACAGTACAAACTTGGGAATCTCCAAGTTCATGATGTCTGCATTTTCCTGCCACTTTTAATGGCTTGACCTCCTGATGCTGTCAGAAAACAGATGGAGTATCAAGTAGGAAAACAAACGAATATTGCCCTCATTTGAATTCTGTCATTCAACATGTACTCTAGAACCTGAACCTAATGCCCACAGACTACCTCCTTAGTTCTTCTTAAGATTTCATTCATTTTTTTAAAAAGTCTCATTGTTGATGGCTTCATTTTTAGAAAAGATTTAAACTTTTCTCATTCAATGCTGTGTCATTTCACCATACAGATGCTTATAATTTTTGACAGCTCTTATATACCAATTTTTAAAAATGTAATAGTGATTTTCAACATATGGTGCAAGTCTTGCTGGTGTGTGTTTAATGTGGTGACACTTGCCAAACTGCTTGGCAAAACATGTCAAATAGGATGCTTGAGTCAGAACGCTAGTGTAAAATGTCTCTAAACAGCAGTATGTATCATTATGATATATTTTTGTAAACATAGTGATGGCTTCTTTCAGTCATGTAAGTACTGGATAAAAATAACCACTTCACTTGAAATGATGTGGAAAATGCCACCCAGTTGAGGGCCCTCTGCAGTTACTTGAATTATCAGCCAGTGGTTAGAGGACAGTGAAGAATTAATGCTGGACAACATGAAATACAAAAGTAATAACTCACCAGTACTTGCCTCCTAATTAAAATTCAAAACTATAATGAGTATATTTACCTGTTAGAGACCACTTTTACCCTCCATGGTGTATTCAGTTGCAAAGAACATTCAGAGGACTTCACTCATCTAATGACCAGTTTGGTCAGTATGGCTTATTGATAGTACTGAATTACTGTATCTTTGTGGTAAAAGTACCAGATTAAATTTCCTCATGGCTGTCCAAAACTGGCTAATAGAAGCACTAGGCTTTCGCTGAATCACAGTTACCCAAATTACAATAAAAAATACATCTGCTAAGATGACTTACTCAAAAGTGTGTTCATTGTTAGAATTGCCCCAGTACAAGTAGCTTGATGGGTCTTGCCTGCATCGGAAAACTATTCAGGCCCATTCAAAACCACTGGCAATAGCTATAGCTTATAGTTCAGAGTCCTTGTGTGCAGGTGTTTTGCTAAGCACTTTATGCCTCCTCTCATTTCAATCCTCACAAGCACTCCCTAGGCTGTTATTGTTACCCCGTTTTATTGAGCTTATTACTCAGCTAGTAAGGAGAAGTCTTTGGGTTTAGAAAGTGGAATGACTCATTCAGTTTTCTCCAGTTCTCAAAACCCATCAACACTTTGGGATAGATTTGTTGTTTAATCAAAGTAGTGAAAAAAATGACTAGTTTGTTCACATTTCCATCATAGGGCTCCCAGTACAAAAATGCAGGGATATAAAAGCAAAACTTTGAACTCAGTGAAGTGATGTTCTTTGGGAACAGATGGATGTTAGATGTGGCACTGGACCTCAGTCAGCCAGCATTAGTTCCCTTTTCACATTTGTTGTATTCGTAGCCTTAGATTTGATGAGTCTGGTTTCGAAGAGAGGGTTTTAAAACCATGATGTCACTGTGAGAATTGTGGTGAAGATTTTGTAGGAAAATACAGTAACCTGTTGATCCTTTCCTGTAGTTGTGGCTTTGACACCTCTGGCTGTGTTTTAAGTTTCAAGAGCTTGCCTCGGCCATCACAGCCTGGGTTTGTTTCTAGGGAACAGGGCGTGCCAGGCCATGAGAGGGGTCCTGAAACCTTGAAGGTCGCTGCTGCATCCGACCCTGCCCCATTTAAGCATTGCCTCTGTGTGTGTCTCCTCTCTGGAACTTCCTGTAGCAGCCTGACACTGGGGCCAACTTGCCTTTACTCTATTTTCTATGAAGAACACATGTGCAGAAACTGTGACAAATCCATTGATCCTGATATTTTTATTGTTGAAGTCTTGTTGATTCTTTATGAATAATTTCTATTTGATTGTACTGTGTAGAGTTAATACCCACTAGAGAGATGTTAATAAAGCTATAAACGCATAGTGTAATACAGGATAGCAAGATTTTTTGTGAACAATTTATATAGAAGAGTAAGTTGTTTTTTAAGTGTTAGGCACATTTCTTTTAGGAACTTAAAATGTTATAAGAGTTTTTTAAACATTCAATATTTTTAATTATAAGAAACATTTGTTACTAGAGCCAGTTATTTCAGGTGTTCTAATTGGAGTATTGATTTTATTACTTCATATACCTCTAGAATGCCACATGTTCTGTTGGAGATAAAGTTGCACAATAAATGTCAAGTTTCTGTTAAGTGTTTTAACTTGCTTTTTGCATCTTTCTCAAATTTATTCAAGACACTTTTCTGGATGTGTTTTTCTTTAACAAAACTTTTGTTTTTGCCTTGACAGTAGGGCTTTTCTGCTTGACTCAGAATGCTAAGAAAATGTTACATGCTTAATACCCATATAAAAGATAGTTATGTCAGGGAACTGACCAGAACTCATCCAAAAAATCCATTTGATCTAGTGAATGAAAGGGACAACCAGTGATGAAGTGAAAGTGACATGTGATCCAAAATTTCTGTCCAGCATTTTGTACATTCACACTTTACATGCTTCTATAGTTCCATTGTTCAGGTAGAAGAGGCATGCTACAGGGTCTTTTCTTGACCTTTTAACAGTGAAAAGATATTGTTTGTTTATAAACAGTGACCTCATTACAAAAGCAAAGTAGCTATGGCTAAATAAGGTGGCATGGTGGCTTCCCACTAGTTATGACATAAAATAAATCTGACATATCAAATATTGAAGAGTGAGACTGAATGTATCATTCATAAGTTAGACCAAGTAAAAACTAATACATTTTTTCATTTAGGGAAAATGTTTTATATTTTCACTACAAATGAGTGTCCTAAACAGTAGTTTTGGATGAAAAAGCAAGTTAGTCCAAATAATTTGAGTTTGAATTGGGATATAAATTAAAATGAAATTTAAATTATTTTACTATTCTAAAGCATTGAAACAGGATTATTAAGTCACTTGGGTTTTTAATATTTTGTAGCAGGTTTCACAGTAAAAGCTACAAATTAAATGTTAAGAAATTCAGTGAGGTTGCAGGAAACAAGATCAGTATATGAAAATCAACTCTTCTATACACTAACAACACTCTGAAATTTAAAAACAATTTTATTTTCAATCATACCAGAAACAAACTCAGGAGTAAATTTTTAAAAATAGGTGCCAGACTTGTACTCTGCAAACTACAGTACATTAGTGGAAGAAATCTTAAAAGTTCTAAATAACTGGGAAGATACTGCAGGATCGTGAAATGGAAGAATCAGTATTGCTAAGATGGCAGTACTTACCAGATTGATCTATGAGTTCATTGCAGTTCCTGACCAAATCTCAGATGGCCTCTGCAGAAATGGACCACCTTATCCTAAAGTCCTTACAGAAATGCAAACAATGCTTACATTGGTGGTCAGTTTATTTTTAACAGGGGTGCTAAGATAATAAGGAAAGAATAGCCTTTTTGACAAATTATCCTGAGTCAATAGGATATCCACATCCAAAAGAATGAAGTTGGACCCCTACTTTTATACCATGTACAAAAGGTAATTCAAAATAAGTGGAAGAGCTAAAACTACAAAACTCTTGGAAGAAAACGAATAAATCTTGGGTTAAACTTTTTCAATACGATACCAGAAAGTATAACTGATAAAAAAAGATAAATTGTACTTCATCAAAGTTTAAAATTTTTACATTTCCAAAAGCAACATAAAGAACAAAAGGCCCATAGAATGAGAGGAAATACTTAAAAATTATATATCTGATAAAAGACTTTAGCCAGAATATATAGATCTTTTACAACTCAATAATAAACACAACTTAATTAAAGGACAAATAACCTATTTAAAAGTGGCCAAGAGTTCAGAATATACATATCTCCAATGAAGATATATACAAATGGCCGATAAGCACGTGAAAAGATGATTAAACACACTTATTCAGTTCAATTGCTCAGTCGTGTCCAACTCTTTGTGACCCCATGAATCTCAGCACGTCAGGCCTCACTGTCTGTGACTATCTCCCGGAGTTCACTGACTCGTCCATCAAGTTGGTGATGCCATCCAGCCATCTTATTCTCTGTCGTCCCCTTCTCCTCCTGCCCCCAATCCCACCCAGCGTCAGAGTCTTTTCCAATGAGTCAACTCTTTGCATGAGGTGGCCAAAGTGCTGGAGTTTCAGCTTCAGCTTCATTCCTTCCAAAGAACACCCAGGGCTGATCTCTAGAATGGACTGGTTGGATCTCCTTGCAGTCCACTTGTCATTAGGAAAATGCAAATTAAGCCACAGTGAAATAGCAATGAAAAAGGTAATGTGATAACATATCAGATAGGATATGGAAAGATGAAATATTTGTGCACTGCTGGTAGGAATGTAAATGGTGTAAGTCACTTTGAAAAGCAATTTGGCAGTTCCTTAAAAAGTTCAATGTCGTCTGACCCATCAATTCCACTAGTGGGTATATACCCAAAAGGATTGAAAAAATATGTCTAAACAAAAACTTGTACATAAATATTCATAAGAGCTTTACTTATGATACCAAAAAGTGAAATCAGTTGACATTCATCAGGTGATGAATGGACAAATAAAATGTGATATATCTACAAACTGGAGTGTTGTTCAGTTATCAAAAAGGAATGAGATATATCAATTCAGTCGCTCAGTTGTGTCCGACTCTGTGACACCATGAACCACAGCACAACAGTCCTCCCTTTCTATCACCAACTCCTGGAGTTCACTCAAACTCGCGTCCATCGAGTCGGTGATGCCATCCAACCATCTCATCCTGTTGTCTCCTTCTCCTGCCCTCAATCTTTCCCAGCATCAGGGTCTTTTCAAATGAGTCAGCTCTTGGCATCAGGTGGNTCCTGTACAATGTCATGAACCTCCATCCATAGTTCATCAGGCACTCTATCAGATCTAGTCCCTTAAATGTATTTCTCACTTCCACTGTGTAGTCATAAGGGATTTGATTTAGGTCATACCTGAATGGTCTAGTGGTTTTCTCCACTTTCTTCCATTTCAGTCTGAATTTAGCAATCAGCAGTTCATGATCTGAGCCACAGTCAGCTCCTGGTCTTTTTGCTGACTGTATAGAGCTTCTCCATCCTTGGCTGCAAAGAATATAACCAATCTGATTTCAGTGTCGACCATCTGGTGATGTCCATGTGTAGAGTCTTCTCTTGTTGTTGGAAGAGGATGTTTGCTATGACCAGTGCGTTCTCTTGGCAGAACTCTACACCATAGATGAACCGTTTTAAGTTGATTATACATTCATGCAATATACTTATTGAGAGCCTGATTTCCTGGCACTATACAGGTACTGTGTCCCAAGAATGGAATAAATACAGCTGATGGCTAAGTAACTATTTGGAGAAATGGACCAACACCTGTTATGAGAAAATTCTAAGTTCCACTGAGCAACTCATTGTTCAGTATATATTTTTAAAAACTGCATCAGTCATACAAAGAGAAAATACATGTCTCTCTCTGTCACACTAAGATAACTCAATCTGAGCATCTCAGCCAAAGTACATGCCAGTTCAGGGAATTGTTCATGTGCAATTTGATGTGCTCCCAAACCCTGGTTGACTCTTTCTCGTAATTCTTCCCTCCTCTTAAAGCTGTTTTTCAGGGCTCACTAAGGCACCACCTTAGTGATACACACCTGGTGTTTCAACCAATCTGTCAGGAAATAGATGGCACAGTCGATTTGAGAGGACTTTGATAAAAACACAGTCCAAAGGTGTGAGCAGGTTAGCCTGAAACTACAATGGGGAGTGGCATCTAGCCCTTGCGTTGGCAGGGTGCTGTCATCAGCCTGAAGAGGTGAGCAGTGGTGGCCCTGGAATTGGGAGTGCCTGCTAGGAAATGAAGTCTCCATGTGAGAAAACATGGCTGGACTCTGCAAAGCCTGCAGGGAAGGAGCCAGGAAAACCACTACCCTGAGCTCCCTCTTTCTCAGTCTCCCGATGCTCCCCTCCAGCCAAAGGCACCTGGAAAGCAAAGGGCAGTGGAACACGTGGAAGCCCATACAGGTCATCTCCCTGGGACTCAGAGCAAAGGTGGAGACGGAGTAAAGGGGAGAAGTTGGTCACGACTGATACAGGGACGAGTTCGAGAATTCAAAGGATCCGTTTGGTTCCCCTTCACGGAAATCCTGAGAGTTGACGTCTTTACATAAATGACATTTTAGTTCTTAATAATTTGAATAGTTAACATCTCAAGCCAGTAGTTTAATGCTTTGCTATCATTGTTGCGGTGAATCTTCTTACAGCCTGTGAGGAAAACTTAATAGGATCCCTTGGTCAACAGATGAGTGAACTAATGCTTAGAGACATGGACCCAAAGTCACAGAGCCAGTGGTGGTGGCGTGCTGAGGCCAAGATGCTCATCCAGGCAGTCCAGCTCCAGGTAAGAAGCCCAGATTTCACCCACGCCAGGAAAACTGATCTTTGAAGAACTTCAAGGCTGAAAAAAGAATTGCAACAATAATGCTGATAAAACAGTGGAAGTAGAAGTCATTCAGTCGTGTCCTACTCTGCGACCACGTGGACTATGCAGTCCATGGAATTCTCCAGGCNCTCCAGGTAAGAAGCCCAGATTTCACCCACGCCAGGAAAACTGATCTTTGAAGAACTTCAAGGCTGAAAAAAGAATTGCAACAATAATGCTGATAAAACAGTGGAAGTAGAAGTCATTCAGTCGTGTCCTACTCTGCGACCACGTGGACTATGCAGTCCATGGAATTCTCCAGGCACCCAGGGATCAAACCCAGGTCTCCCACATTGCAGGTGGATTCTTTACCAGCTGAGTCACAAGGGAAGCCTGTAACTACCTCTTAAGTCTACCCAGCTTTGACTGATTAAGTTTTCATTCATCTGTTCATATGGCCTGAGAAAACTGCTCAAAATCCTAAAAACAAAAAAAATGCCCCAGTGAATAGTGGTGCAATTCCGGGGTCCCACGTGAGTCTTGTTTCTGACTCAGTCCTAAAGATCCATGGGGATCTTAATGCCTCTATCAGCAGTTTTCTGTGTTCGCTGATCCTGATGTTTAATACATATGCTTGCTTCTATAAATGAGTGAGTGGATAGATGATTGATAAATAGTAGATAAGGTAGAGTGAGATACCTCAAAATAGACTGTCTTGAACTTGTTCCGATCCATTGTCAAATTTCAATAAATTAGGTTAAAACATGGGTTTGAAATATAACTTTCATTCTCACCTAACAAAAATGTTATGGACCACAGTGGTTATGATTCCAGGCTTTCACTGTCAAGGGCCTGGGTTCAATGCTTGCTCAGGAAACCAAAATCCTACAAGTTGCATGAGATGGCTGGAAAAAAAAAATGTCATGGATCAGATTAGTTTTGATTTTTGTTTTTAACTTCTTTACTACTAAAAAATAAAAATTCATCAAGGCACAGTATATATAAGAATATCACTAATGAAAATGAAATGTAGTGAACAATAAATTGTGTGGTTGGATACACACAGAGAGACCAGAAAATGTATACATACAGGCTGTTTTTAAAGGCTAAGGTGCACTTCCCAGCAGTAAGTGAGATTTAAAACATTGTTCAGTCTTTGCCAGATCCTAGGAAGACGCAGGCTCTGTCAAGATGTGAGGAACAGGGGTAGGGAAATGTCTTCTAGTCTGTGTCTTTCTTGGTCCCAATGACAATGATTGTTCTCTCCTTCCTGGCAACACAGAAGCATTTTCAATTCAATTTTTAAAACATAATAATTGTGTTTGATTGTGACTTGTGTTATGTTTTCTATTAACACATTGAACTGAATAATTACCCTTTCATTTCTTATGTAATTTTGGATATTTTTTTTTCTGTGACTTCAGAAGAATGTCAAAGTAAAAACTAGTGACATGTGAAATATATGTTAGCGTTAAAATTAGGAAAGATTAGATAATTCTGTCACATTTCTCTTTAAGGATGCTTAATGAAGAAAATCTCATGAATCTATTGTGAACCATAAACATATGTTTAATGAAGAAGTGAGTAATCCTAATGAAATATATAAAGGAAGACATTTCTTTGACGTGTCATTAATAATTGAGAAGTTATGAATAAAACAAATTTAGATACTGTCTAATTCAGCAGGCAATTACTATCACTTATAGAAAAGTGAGGCCCAGAACATTCTAGTAATCTGTTAAGTTCATGCAGCTATTTGCTAGCAGTGCCTATATGAATATCAAAACTCTAAGACCCTAGAACCGTAAAGTTTTTACAGCTACTTGTCCAAGTTTCTTATTGGTTCTTCCCTTTTCTTCTGCCAGGAAGCCCAATGTTAAATTATATCTCAACTGCAGCTTCCCTTAGCTCACCTTTCCCAGCCTGCTTACTCTCCACCACTACGGGCCATCTTTTTCTATTCTCGTCTTTGCATTTATTTTTGAAAGTTTATTGTAACAGTGCTTTATTATTATGAGCTATTTTTACCTAGAAATAGAGGAAGTATGGATAAGTATATTAGAATGCTTGCTAGAACATATATTGTCATGTTCAAAAGCTACCCCCAGAAATGAGAAATCTTCACCCCTTTCTGCCACCTACCCCACCTACCCTTCCCCAGCACTAACAAAAACAATTCAGACTACTTGTCCTGACTTAGCTATCTGGAATTTCTTTCCTCAACCCTTGTGGTCATGTCCCTGCCAGGGTTCTCTCCCCTCCTTGTCTGCAATGAGGATAAGAGCCTGGTGGATGGCAGAGAAAGACAAATATCATATGATACCTTTTATATATGAAATCTAAAAAAAAGGTACAGATGAACTTATTTACAAATCAGAAATAGAGTCTCAGGTATAGAAAACAAACACGGTTATTGGGGAAGAAGGGAGGGAGGGGTAAATTGGGAGGTTGAGATTGACATATACACACTACTGTACATAAAATAGATCACTAACAAGGACCGACTATATACCACAGGGAACTCTACTCAATACTCTAGTGCCCAATGCGGGAAAAGAATCTAAAAAAGTGGATATATGTATATGTGCAACTGAGTCACTTTGCTGTACAGTGTAAACTAATACAACTTTTAGACTAACTAAACTTGAATAATTTAAATCGAATCTGGTGGATAAGGAAAAATGAGGAACTTGTCCAAAGGTAAAAACATGTGATCTCCAGGGGACCTGGTCCCTCTCTCTCTGGGGCCTTGGTTAGTTAGGAGACTTTGAGCAGAAGCCCCTCTGAACAAGTGTCTGTTGTCTGACACAAATGGGAAGTGGAAGTAACTTAGGGATTGAGGAGCAGTGGAGGTTTTAAGCTATCAGGGTCTCAAAATTGTCTTATTACTGTAGCATAACTTAGTCTATCTGGACTCACACACACACATTACAAGAGTTTATCTCTTAGGGGAAAGACCACTCTGAAAATCTTATAGAAACTTGGGGCTCTCTCCCTAGATACACTCAGAATTTTCCAGGAAATTCCAAGGGATTCTTATGCTGAGTTTTATCCATGGTCCCCGTGTTAAGAACTCCTATACTAATCTAGAACCTTCTCCTCAGCTCTGAATCACTTTTTCCCTGGCAGCTTATCCCACAGCTTTTTTGTTTCTTCTTAGTAGTTGCTGGCTACATTGAAAGGCTTTGCAGTAAAATATTAAAAGTATTATGCCCAGATTATTAGGCTAGAAGGGGATATCAGAAAGACAAATGGACAAACCTGTTCCAAAATTGAAATCCCACTTTTAAGAAAGTACTGCGCTGGGACTTGCCACACAGTGCTGCAACCACTAAAGCCACATGCCTAGAGCCCGTGCTGTGTCACAAGAGAAACCACCGCGACAAGAAGCCCATGCACCACAGTGCGGAGTAGCCCCCTCTCACAACAACTAGAGAGAGGCCACATGCAGCAATGAAGCCCTAGCACAACCAAAATATTAATAATAATTAATCAATAATAAATAAACATCACCTGCGCAAATAAGCAAATGTTATTTTTTTAAAAACGCATTGCGCTACAATCCTTATTGAAACAAAGCAGCTTTGCTCCCCAAATACCCTAAAACAAATGATGCCCAGCCTTAATCTGGTGAGTTCTTTAATATTAATACTAAACACTTTATGGTATACTAAAAAAAATATTTATTAGGAAACATTTTCGAAGGATGGTTGTTCTGTGCTAGAAACAATCCTTCCCACTTTGTTAAGCAGACAAGCTGCCAATTTATATTGCAAGCAGGCAGGCACTGCAGACTCAGCCACCCACATTATTCCCCCATGTTCCTGCCTCCCTCCCTCCCCTTCACTCTAATCAGAGAAGCAAATGCAGTTGTTTGAGTGCCTTCACTCTACACCGTGATATCTGTTCAGCGAGCAGATGTTCCTTACTGCCTAGGTACTAAGTGTCTAACCAGGAAAATACTTGGGGAGAATGTTTAAAATCCGGTCACTTAAATTTGTTCCCCAAATAAAGCAATTTTTACATACAAGTCATCAGACAATGACCCAGTGTTTTTGTAAAATGTCTTTAAAGTCACTGTTTCTTTTTTTTTCCTTTTTTTTAAATTGGAATATAATTGCTTTACACTACTGTGTGATTTTCTGTTGTACAATGAAGTGAATCAGCTGTATGTCTACTAATGTCCCCTTGCTCTTGAACCTCCCTCCCACCCCTCATAGCACCCTTGTAGGTCATCAGGGAGCACCAAGCTGAGCTGCCTGGGCTATGCCTCTGAGCCCCACTCGTGAAACTAGCTGTTTCACGTGTGCTAGTGAATATACGGCAATGCTCCTCTCCCAATCTGTCCCACCCTCCTCTTCCCCTCCTGTGTCCACATGCCTGTTCGACACATCTGCACCTCTGTTCCTGGCCCGCAAATAGGTTCATCTATACCATTTTTCTAGATTCCATATACATGCATTCATATACGTTATTTTTCTCTTTCTGACTTACTTCACTCTGTATGACAGACTCTAGGTTCATCCACCTCACTATAAATGACCCAATTTCATTCCTTTTATGGCTGAGTAATAGTCCACTGTGTATATGTACCACATCTTTATCCGTCTGTCTGTCGATGGATATCTAGGTTACTTCCACGTCCTGCCTACGGTAAATAGCACTACAGTGACCACTGAGGCACGTGTGTCTTTTGATTGTGGTTTTCTCGGTATATATGCCCAGTAGTGGGATTGTTGGGTCATATTATTTTTTTGTCTCTTCCTGCTCCAGTTCTTATCCAACAACTAACAAAAATTAGTTTTATTTCCATCTTCCTTTTGAGCTATCTGAACACAAACTCTCGATTTTGTTTTACTTTTTTCTTTTTTAAGCATTTTTTGAGTCTTCAGTATGTGTAGGCACTGTGCAAGTGGTTGGTCCTGGGCCTATCCTTGGGTCTCCAGTTCCCTATCACCAGGGAAAGATGGGATCTGAAGGAAAGAGTATTGTGGTCTTTTCAGAGTGATATGGTCCAGCTTTCACACCGACTGCAGCTGGTCACTGGGCTCCAACCCGGTGGACTCTGGTTGGAGAGAATCAGAAATAGCCCCAGTGTGATCTGGTCTTGTTGAGACAAGGAAGTGGGCTACTCCCAGAATCACTCCTGCTCAGCTTCTCCCAGAACACAGCTCAGAATGAACACGGCAGGGTCTAGGTGAGCCCCTTACACTCTATCAGCTACAGCTGATTTTACTGCTCTTTTGAAAGCATCCACAGCCATTTTTTAAATGCATTGCTGGAAGTGAAGAGTTTTATTCTAAAGTCCTGTAGTTAAAGCCTGCATTGTAATGAAAAATGCATAGATAATCTTTACTCTTTAAAAACCATCATTCTTTAAGCAGATTGGAAAGAAAAGGCTGAATAACTTTCAAAATAATTGCAAGTGACAGCACTTCATATTCAAGAGAATAGAAATATATTCCGTCAGAAATATATCACATGGCTCCAAGCATGCTGAAGTTGAAATAATTTTTTTATTAATAAATTATCTTACTTCTAGCTTGGTGGCTAGGATAGTATAGTAGTAGTATTACTAAAATATCAACTTTTAGCTTGGTGGCTAGAATAGTAAGTAGTAGTCTTACAAATAATAGTAGTATTTGTAATAGTTTCAAAGTCTTCAATATATTTGTAAAAGAAGAAAATGTCTATTCCATTGATGACCTGCAAATAGGTTATCCTATTATCAATCATGATAACCTGTTGCTCTCATTATCATTTATGACTTTAGTGTGTATATTTGTGTGATTTTCTGTATAAAGTTTGCATGCCCATCAGACTTCTAATTCTATAATATCAGGAGACATAATTTGTTCATCTTTTAATATCTTTTGCCTACCACAGAATCTTGCATATTTTCTGGAGTGCCAAAACATGTTTAATGAGTTAGTGTACTGTGCTCATATGTGTGTATTATACATAGATGATGAACACAGCAAGAAGTTCATAAAGATTTGAAGAGGTTTGTGAGAAGAGACTTAGGTCATCCTCACCATGGTCAGTGAAGCAGGGCCAGACAACACTGACACCATCTCATCCCACTCCCTCAGTTGTAGAGAACCTAGGCATATCCTGACCTGCGCTGGAGAGTGAAGACAGATAGGAAAACCCCAAGAAATAATTCTATATAACGTCACTGTAATTTGAAAAGTGAGAACATATTTTAGTTACATGGGATGCAGAAATGTAAATGTAAATTATATGCACAAATGTTGGAAGACATAGGTTTAGTTGTCCAAATTATTCTGTACACATAGTAGCTAGAAGGGATTTCCGGGTGGCACAGTGGTAAAGAACCCGCCTGCCAATGCAGGAGATGCAAGAGACGGGGTTTGATCCCTGGGTCGAGAAAATCGTCTGGAGAAGGAAAAGGCAGCCCACTCCAGTATTCTTAGCTGGAAAATTCCAGGGACAGAGGAGCGAGCATGCTATAGTCCATGGGGTTACAAATAGTTGGACATGACTGAGCATGCCACACAGTAGCAGCAGCAGCTAGAAAGTACACACACACACACACACACACACACACACACACACACACCCTGCTACTACCACTACAGTTCCTTGGCATTAAATAAAGGGCAGAGATCTTGGAAGACAGGGGACCTGAATTGAAATCCCAGCCGCAGGACATCCTGGCTGTGTCACTTTGGGCAAGTTATTTAAAGCTAAGTCTTAGATTCCTTATCTGTAAAATACCTACCACTTTTAATTAACATAAGGATTGAAGTTAGCATCTTACTATTCGATTTTTGTCTCATCTTTTCTTTATTCCTTGTTTAGGATTTACTGAATATTTATTATGTTTCCATTTTGTCTCCACTGTCGGCTTATTAGCTATACCTCTTTTGTATGAGGTATAGCTAATAATGTGTTTTAGCATTGCTAAAACATAGTGTCCTTTAGCCTTGCTCAGGCTGCCTTGAAATATAGGTGTAACACTTCATTAATAGTGTAAGAGTCTTCTATTTCCCTCTTCCTGTCCTTTTGTGCCATTTGCTGTCATATATTTTAATTCTACATTTTATGGGTTTTGAAACTCAATTTCATTTTGTTCAAAGAATAATACTTTGCATGACTGAAATCCTGTTCATTTTATCAACACATGTTTTATGGTGAAACATAAGGTCTTCATTGGTGAATAATGTGAGTGAACATCAAAAGAATGTGTATTTCTGTTTCAGGATGGAATGTACTGCAAATGTCAAATAGATCAAGTCAGTTGATAGTGTTGTTCGCAACTTCTATATACTCATATAGAAGACTTTCGGTCTGGGTCTATTGATTTATGTGAGAGGAGCATAGTGTGGATTTATCTCTTTCTCTTCCAGGTCTATCAGTTTTTGCCTCCCATGTTTTGAAACTCTGTTAGATAATGAGACTGCTTTCTTTGACCAAGAAACCGGAATTTATATCTTCAAGCAAACATTCTTCTTCAAATCAGTAATTACCTTGAAAGGACTTGAACTCATTATATAAAACAATATGCACGTTGTTTGTGGGGCTGCTCCTACAAAATGAAATGATGAGCCACAAACGCAAAAGAGATTTCATTATACTGCTCCTGATTTATCACCCCCAAATAATGATAGCTAGCTTACCCATCCACATTCATAAGTCTTAGATTCAAGTGGTTTTGACAGCTTCATCCCAAATTCCATTTATCCTCAAAAGGTGAAGATATCACCTCATCAGCCTAATTTTACAAACGAGTTACAAATACTATAGTTAACTCCCAAGCAGGTGTTCCAAACATATCCTAAAGATGGCAGCATTGCTAGAATAAGACAAGAGTCTCACAAGGGCCTATTCTTAAAGGAACATTTACTTGCGCTTTCAGTTCAGTTCAGTTCAGTTCAGTTGCTCAGTTCTGTCCGACTCTTTGCGACCCCACGAATCGCAGCACGCCAGGCCTCCCTGTCTATCACCAACTCCCAGAGTTCACTCAGACTCACGCCCATCNCAAAGAATTGATGCTTTTGAACTGTGGTGTTGGAGAAGACTTTTCAGAGTCCCTTGGACAGCAAGGAGATCCAACCAGTCCATCCTAAAGGAGATCAGTCCTGGGTGTTTATTGGAAGGACTGATGTTGAAGCTGAAACTCCAGTACTTTGGCCACCTGATGCAAAGAGATGACTCTTTTGAAAAGACCCTAATTCTGGGAAAGTTTGAGGGTAGGAGTAGAAGGGGTCGACAGAAGATGAGATGGTTGTATGGCATGACTGACTCAATGGACATGAGTTTAGGTAAACTCCGGGAATTGGTGATGGACAGGGAGGCCTGGCATGCTGCAGTTCATGGGGTCGCAAGGAGTCGGACACAACTGAGCGCGTGAATTGAACTGAGCTGAACATGAGGTACCCACTTTAAGAGCTTTTTCACCTTTCTAAAATGCTTCAAATACCAAATGACCGTAAAATGGTCGATGTTGAGTTCTTGGGTAACTTCTCATGTAAGTGGATCAGCTTCAATGATGGCTCTCAATTGGTCGTTGTCAACTTCCAATGGCTGGCCACTGTGCTCCTCATCTTCAAGGTTCTAGTCTCATTTTCAAAACATCTTGAACCACCACTGCACTATACATTCATTAGCAGTTCCTGGGCCAAGTGAGCTGTTGGTTTGGCAAGTTGTCTCAGATGCGTTATGACACAGTTTGAACTGGAATAAGAATATTGCTCAAATGTGCCTCTGTCTAGCATCATTTTCATAACTAAAACACAAGTAAAATAAATAGCAAGTAATAATTTACTAGCAGAAAACATAAAGCAAGAAATGTTAATTAAAATGTTGTATAACATAACCACATTTATTTAAGAATATTCCAATATGAAATGGCAAATTTCAACAATGCAAAACTTGCACCAACCTAATACATACACTAAGCAGTAACAATGTTCAATATAACTTTTCTCTTTTTTTTTGTCACTTAGAGATTTCCAATGATGAACGTGTCTTTTATTGGGTTGATCAAAAAGCTTGTTCAGGTTTTTCCATAAGATGTTATAGGATATAACAAAAAGATAATTGAAAAGGACCGACAACTCTTCAACTGTCCTGATATAATTGAAAACATTATAGAGTATCATAAAACTAAGATGTGAGAATTTCTGAATTAGAATTCTAACTTTAATACTCCCTTTCAAAAGGAAATAACCAAAAATCTTAAAGGGAAAAGGCTGAAGATAAGCTGATTTCTTTCAATTATTTTTAAACTTGAGTTTAACACCATTAGATTTCAACTTTCCCATAGGACCGTCCAGCGCTAATAATAAGGGTATATGGTGCTGTATAACACAGGATGCCCAGCCTGGTGCTTTCTGATGACCTAGAGGGTGAGATGGGTGGGTGGGAGGGAGATGCAAGAGGGAGG